>VZRR01010515.1:0-10575 GCA_013398015.1 Oreocharis arfaki | reverse complement strand
TAAAAGAGAAATTAAATCATTATTTAACAAATATAATTACTATTTTTATTTATTCCAGTATATTTATATATTATTCTATGGCTACATTATTACTGTATTGTGATGTATAAAATACATTATTGTATTTTATTTATATTATATCTGTATTATCATATTACTAATATAATACAATAATACAATAATACAATAATACAATAATACAATAATACAATAATGATGATGATGATGATAATAATAATAGTAGTAGTAGTAAAAAAGTTAATTTGGAGTAAACCCTGGAAATCCCTCACTCGGGGGGCAGGAAGGCAACGAGCAGCTCTCAGGACAGCCAAGGGGAAATCACTAGCCACGAAAACACCAAAATAATTTCTGTCTCTTTCGCTGCACGGAAATGGGTTTGTGGAGAAAACTTTTGAGGACTCTTGGGATTAAATTGAGCCCAAAAAGCGCGCCAATTCCATATTCCGGGCGGCCTTTTTCGCCCGGGTCCGCCGTCTGGGGCAGCCCCGCCCCGCTCTGCCTCCTCCTTGCCCCGACCCCGGCGGCTTTTCTACTTAAAATCCCCGAAAACGTCGAGTTTCTCGCTAAAAACGTCAGGTTTTTCCCCCAAACCGATTTAATCCCGCTCTGTAGCACCAGACAGCAGGAGCCCGGATAGCTCAGTCGGTAGAGCATCAGACTTTTAATCTGAGGGTCCAGGGTTCAAGTCCCTGTTCGGGCGAACTTCCTTTTCGTTCTTCCCAGCCCAATCCCGGGAGTTTCTTTGTTCCCTCCCCGCCCCCCCCGCGGGGGCGTCCCGGGGTCTCTTTTTCCTGGCGGAGGGAGCGGCGCGGAGGGGTCTGGGGCGGGCGTGGGGCGCAGCGCGAGGCGGTCCCATGGTGTAACGGTGAGCACTCTGGACTCTGAATCCAGCGATCCGAGTTCGAATCTCGGTGGGACCTTCGTCTCCTTTTGCGGTTCCCCCCATCCTTTGTCCTGCCATGGGCGGGAACGGGGGGGTCCCTGCTTGCCATGGGGACCGCAAGTGACACTCGCGTGAGGTCTTTGTGCCGCGGGTCTGCCGTATAGACGGGTGTGACACCACCACCTCTCTCCTCGTTGGGGACTGTGTGGGACATCCCATATGGGACACCCCACTGGGGACCTCGTGTGACACCCCCCGGGGTCCGTGTGTGACCTCCGACAGATGACAGACACCTCACTGGGGGTGCTCGCGGCACCCCTCCGCCGCGGTGGCCCTTTTGACCTCGGTGACCCCCAACACGGTGACACCAAACCCCCGGGATGTCAGAACTGCGAAACGCCCTCGGGCAAAAGGCGGTGCCCGACACGTCCCCGGCAGCTGCGAAAAAAATCCCCGCGGACCTCGGGTAGTTTGGCAGCGAATCGGCGGCGAGGGCGAGGCCGTGCCCAACCTGCTGGTTTTTGGAAAAGGAACGGGAAGATTAATGATCCAGTGCTTACACCCAGGTTGGGCATTCCGGCATTCAACTCAGCTTTTCTGTCGGCGGCAGGGAGGGAAAAGTCCTGTTTGTGCGGCAGGGAAGGGGCAAAAGGCTCCCGTGCCAGGCTGGTCCCACTCGGTGAAGCGTGAAGATTCTCCAAGGAAACGGGAGAGGAAAGGTTGGAGAGGGCTTTCCACGTGGGAAAACCGATAAAGTAAAGGCCAACGGGGCTGATTTCCTGGTTTTTATAAAGAGAGGAGAAATGCTAGGGATGTTCAGGGTCAGCTGGAGAAATCTGGGGTCAGTTGGGGAATTTGGGGTCCAATGGAGAGGTGGGGGGGGCCCACCTGCCCCCCAGGTGTGCCTGGAGATTCTCCTGGTGCTGATGGAGCTGGGGCTGCTCCCAGAGCCCCCAGTCCACAGCCCAGAGCCGAGGGGGGTGGGAGGGAGGGCTGGATGGGGATGGATGGAAGGATAAATAGATACGGGGACAGACGAGGTGGGCAGTTGTCTGGGTGTCAGTGGGAGGACGGACACACAGCTATGTCAGCTGGCAGACAGACACAGGGACACACAGACACAGACACAGGGACACACAGACAGACAGACGGAGCCCGGAGCCCGGTCTGTAGCTGGATGGCAACTGTCCAGTCTTGCTGAGCAGCCACAAGGATAAGAATGGCCTGGCTGGATGGCCAGACAGAGGGACAGCTGGGGTGGCAGAGGTTGGATGGCTGGACAGACGGACAGCCGTGGTGGCAGAGGCCAGAGAGCCACCCGGCACTGGGAGCTGCTGTGTGCAGAGCCATGCCCCAGGCCTGGGGAAGGAAAATGAAAAAAAAAGAGAAAGAGGGAAAGTCAACAAACACCAAAGCAGCGAAGAGCAACGAACTCTGGACCCCAGCAACGCCGCAATGCCGACACGGCCGGGCAAAGGTTGGCCGGGCAGACCTCGGCCAGCGGCACCGTGAGTGCCACCGGCACCCTGTGGCCATGGCGGTGCTGGGGGCCCTCGCGGCGGCCGTGGCCGGGCTCCTCCTGCTCCTGGTGCTGGTGCCGGCAGCCGCAGCCCAGCTGGTGCCCTTCCTGTGGGATGACTTGGTGGCCTTCGCCACCATGGTGAGGTCATCGCTGCGGTGCCACCGCCGCCTGTCCCGCCGTCCTGCCGTCACCCTGCTCGACGTGTTCCAGCTGCACGCCCGGCGCTGGCCGCACCGGCCCCTGCTGCGCTTCCAGGATGACATTTACACCTACGAGGACATGGACCGGCGCAGCAACCGCGCGGCCTGGGCTCTGTTGCGGCGCCTGGGGCTGCAGAGCGGCCGCACGGTGGCCGTGTTCCTGCCCAACGAGCCCAGCTACCTGTGGACATGGCTGGCCCTGGCCAAGCTGGGCTGTCCCATGGCCTGTCTCAACTGCAACGTGCGGGGCCGGGCCCTGCGGCACGCGCTGGAGGCTGCCCATGCCACCCTGGTCCTCGCCAGCCCCGGTGAGACGGAGACAGCGGCGCGTTCAGGGGGCTTTGGGAACATGGGGGTGTTGAGGTCACCGAGGTCACTGTTGTCCTCGGCAGCCCTAGTGAGAGAGGATGAATGGAGCATTCGGGGGGCTGGGGAAACCTGTCTTGGGCGGAATGGTCAGGGGGCTGTGGGGACATGGGAGGTGCCAGCCACCAAGGCCACCCTCGTCCTTGCCAGCCCTGGTGACGGGGAATGGATGGGGGGGTGGTTGGCCGGGGGGGCTGTGGGAACAGGGGTGTTTAGAGGGTGCAGCCACCAAGGCCACCATTGTTCTTGCCAGTCCCGGTGAGTGCACGTGTGCTGGGGGCTTTGCACGTGTGTCACTGTCCCTTTGTGTGTGTCCGTGTGTGTGTCTGTGGGCCTGGACATGGATGTGCACACGTGTCAGTCCCTGGGGGCACCCATGGGACTGGGGCTCCCTTAGGGGTGATCAGGGACCCGGTTCAGGGTGACTGTGAGGGCCTGACTGGTTGGGACCCCCCTTTCAGGGTGCTCAGGGCACCCCTTGGGCAGGTTCGGGGGACCTGGGGGATCAGGGAACCCCGTTCGGGCTGCTCAGGGTGGTCTTCAAGGTGTGTGGGGGGTGTCTGGGCAATCAGGGACCCCCATTTGGGGTCCTCAGGGTGCCCCTCGGGGAAGTTTGGGGTACCTGGGAGATCAGGGAGCCCTTTCGGGGTGCTTTGAGTGCCCATCTGGGATCTCGGGGCTCCTGCATGGAATACACTGGGTGCCTGGGATCCTAGATCTCTGAGGTGCCCACATGTGGGCGGAACGTATCTGGGATGCATCTGGCGCCCACCTGGGGTGCTTTGGGTGCCCATTTGGGATGTCTGGGGTGCCTGCCTGACCGGGTCCCCATTGGGGGTACCTTGGGGTGTCCACCTGGGGCCCTTGGACCCCCCATCCATGATTCCCGGGATGCCCACCCAACTGACGTGTGCCCATTCAGGATAGCTGGGGTGCCCACCTGGGAGCCTTGGCCCACCCATCCATGATTCCGAGCCTGCCCACCTGACCAGGTGCCCATTTAGGGCTCCCTCAGGTGCCCCCCCAACCCTCCGTGTCCCCTCCCAGACTCTCATCCCTGTGGGACCTCCCCCGTGTCCCCCTGTCCCCGCAGAGCTCCAGGAGGCCGTGGAGGAGGTGCTGCCGGAGCTGGAGCGCGACGGCGTCCGCGTGTTCTACCTGAGCTCAGTGTCACCCACGCCGGGGGTCGAGGCGCTGCTCCCCGCCATCGAGGAGGCCCCCGACGAGCCCCTGCCCGCCCGGCACCGCGCCGGTGTCACCGCCAACTCCAAGGCCATGTACATCTACACCTCCGGCACCACCGGTGAGCTGGGCAGTCCCTCAGGGTCTGCACTGGGAGGAGCCAGGAGGAGCTTGGGTGGGTGGGTGAGGATGGGCAACTTGGAGGGGTCCTGGAGGGTCTTTCTCCAGCCTTGACCATTGCGGGTCCACCTGGTCGAGGTGTGTCCTGTGTCCATGGGAGGGTCACTCACCACGTGCCTGGATTTGTCCTCGCTGGTGTGGGGTGGGACTTCCCTCGTCAACTCTCAACCCAAAGCAGACCCAGCTCCTGACCACTGCGGGTCCATCTGGGCCAGCTGTGTCCTGGTCATGTCCATGTGGGCAGGTCATGATAGGCAGGCTGGGGGAGTCCTGGGGACTCTTTCTCCAGCCCTGACCATCGTGGGTCCAAGTGTGTCCTGTGTCCATGGGAGGGTTGGGCATCACTCAACAATCTGGACCAGGTTCCTCATGGCTCCTCCAACAAGGGACAAAGACCCCCAACCGCAGGGAGTGGCTTTGCCCTCCCACCCTCCCCCCCAGGGCCCCCCATCCCCCCAAGCACCGTTTCCCACCCTCCCTTCTCCCCCTCAGGGCTGCCCAAGGCCGCGGTGATCACAGAGCTGAAGTTGATGATGGTGGCCAGCCTGGGCCGGACCTGTGGCCTGCGGCCCAATGATGTTGTCTACACGACACTGCCGCTCTACCACTCGGCTGGGCTGCTCGTCGGGATCGGGGGGTGCCTTGAGGTCGGTACGTACCCCCCGGCCCACACGGACAGGGCACCGGCAAGGGCCAGGATGGATGGATGGAGGGATGGATTAACGTATGGGTGGGTGGGTGGATGGATGAATGGATGATGGATGGATGGATGGATGGATGGATGGATGGATGGATGGACGGATGGATGGATGGATGAACGGATGGACGGACAGACGGACGGACGGATGGATGGATGGGGGATGGATGGATGGTTGCACAGATGGATGCACAGATGGATGCACAGATGGATGGAAGGACAGATGGGTGGAAGGACAGCTGTTTTATGGAGATGGAAGGATGGATGGGTGAGTGGATGGATGGAGGGATGGATGGATGGGGGATAGATGGATGGATGGATGGACGGATGGATGGATGGATGAACGGATGGACGGACAGACGGACGGACGGATGGATGGATGGATGAACGGATGGACGGACAGACGGACGGACGGATGGATGGATGGATGAACGGATGGACGGACAGACGGACGGACGGATGGATGGATGGATGAACGGATGGACGGACAGACGGACGGACGGATGGATGGATGGGGGAGGGATGGATGGTTGCACAGATGGATGCACAGATGGATGCTCAGATGGATGGAAGGACAGATGGGTGGAAGGACAGCTGGTTTATGGAGATGGAAGGATGGATGGGTGAGTGGATGGATGGAGGGATGGATGGATAGACAGATGGATGCATAGATGGATGCATGGAGGAATGAACATATGGATGCATAGATAGATTAATGGATGGATGGATGGATGGATGGATGGATGGATGGATGGATGGGGGATAGATGGATGGATGGATGGATGGATGGATGGATGGATGGNGACAGATGGACGCACAGATGGATGGACAGATAGATGGATGCATAGATGGATGCATGGAGGAATGAACATATGGATGCATAGATAGATTAATTAATGGATGGATGGATGGATGGATGGATGGATGGATGGATGGATGGAGACATGGGCAAAAGAGAAAAGGGGCGGGGTCACTGTCCCTGTGCCATGTCCCCCAGGAGCCACCTGTGTCCTGAGGGCCAAGTTCTCGGCCTCCCAGTTCTGGGCCGACTGCCGGCGCTACAACGTCTCCGTCATCCAGTACGTGGGCGAGCTCATGCGCTACCTGTGCAACACGCCCAAGGTGAGGCCCTGCCTGCCCCAGAACCACCCCGGGGGGGTCAGCGATGCTCTGGTCACACCCTGAGGTGGCCCCTCTCCGTGTGTCACCCCCCAGCGCGCCGATGACCGGGAGCACGGGGTGCGCATGGCTCTGGGCAACGGCATGAGGGCAGAGGTGTGGAAGGAATTCCTGCAGCGCTTTGGGCCCGTGGCTGTCTGGGAGTTCTACGGGGCCACCGAGGGCAACGCCGGCTTCATCAACTACACTGGGAAGGTCGGGGCCGTGGGCAGGGCCAACCCGTTCCTCAAGGTGAGAACGTGCTCCCCAGGGCGAGACACCGGGGATGGTGCTGGTGACGAGGAGAGCAAACACCGAGCGCCTTCTGGGGCCCAACGCGGCACCTCGAGTGGGGTTTCAGCAGAGGGAAGGGGTCTTGGATGCACCTCTTGGTGGTGGAGCAAACAGTGAAATCCCCAGGGGAGGTCAACACCATCCATCAGGTTGGGCTGACACAAAAGCAGAGTCCCCAAAACCCCCTTTTCACACCCAAAATGAGTCCCCTCCACCTGGTTGGCCAACATTGACTCAACAGTGTTAACTTGAAGCCTGGTTTTGGGGTGCCCATGAGGACCTGGACATCCCTGTGCCCCTTTGGTGCTACATCTCAGCCCCCACCCACCTGTTAAGCAAAAGCTGAAAAAATCAGATTTTTTCCCCCCTTTTTGCCCACCGTGTTGTCCCACAGCTCCTGGATTTGGAAGATGGCACCATGAGTTCATTCGCTGTTTGAATCGATCAGATTAAACCTTATTTAAATAGATTTAAATAAGATTTAATTTTAATGATTTCAACTAAAAGATTTAAAATTATGGACAATTGAAAACAAGTGTTTTTTAATCCCCAGAATGTCAGGACTGGGGGGGACACGCCCAGGTGTGTTCCCGTGGGTTGGAACAGACCAATCACAGCAGACCACACCTGGCACTGGAAGGAAATTCTCCTCCCTGGTTTTAATCCCAGGTTTCTCCCTCCGCTCCAGCTCTTCGCTCCCTTCGAGCTGATCAGGTACAACGTGGAGGAGGACGAGCCCGTGCGCGATGAGCGAGGGCTCTGCATCCCCGTCAAGCCTGGTAAGGGATGACCCTCGCCAGGGCCTTTTCGGGGGGGTAGACAGGGTTGCAATGCACCAAAACCACCATCCTGGGGACTGGAAGCCACCAGGAACTCCTGGAAGAAGCCAAGGCAGGGCCCGAGCAGCCTCCAACCCTCCACTGCCTCCCTGAAGGTGAGACAGGGCTGCTGGTGGTCAAAATCACCAAGAACACCCCGTTCCACGGCTACGCCGGCGACTCCCAGAAGACAGAGAAGAAGATCCTGAGGGACGTCTTGGCCAAAGGTGATGCCTTCTTCAACAGTGGTGACCTCCTCATGATGGACCACGAGAAGTTCATCTACTTCCAGGACCGCGTCGGGGACACTTTTCGGTAACTCTGACGCTCCCCCGTGTGTCCGAGTGGTTGGTGCCAGCCCAAATGCCCCCCTCACAGCTCCATCCCTTCTCCTCCCCAGTTGGAAAGGGGAGAATGTGGCCACAACGGAGGTGGAGGCCACGCTGGCCTTGGTGAGCTTCATCCAGGAGGTCAATGTCTATGGCGTGGCCGTGCCAGGTGAGTCCCACCAAAATAAGGACCTGGGGGTGTTTGAGGCGGGTGACGCATCCCCAGGTGGTCTGAGCGGCCACCAGGAAGGTTAAAAAGGGACTTTTAACATCCAGAGTTGTTTTGAGTGCAAAACATCCCCCACAACGGTCCAAGGATCCCCCAAAAAAGTTAAAACAGGACTTGGTTGCCCAAAGCAAGTGTCAGGTGCTGGGCTGGATCCACATGGCCACAAAGGAGGCAAAAATAGGAAGCATTCACCCAAAATGAGCACCCAGCATCGTTCTGGGTACGTGATGTGCCTCCACCACCATCCCAGCGGCCTCCACGGTGCCGAAATTGGGACAGACCCACCCAAAACACGTTTGGCCACACAACAGCCCCCCCAATAGCCATGGGGGCCTCAAGAAGACTCCAAGGAGACGCGGTTGCCCCAAGTGACCCCAGGTGATGTTTGCAGGGTGTGAGGGCCGCTGTGGCATGGCCGCTGTGCGCCTTAAGGATGGGGCCACCTTTGATGGTGACAAACTCTACACCTTCACACGGGACACGCTGCCCACTTACGCCACCCCCCGCTTCGTCCGGATCCAGGTCAGTGGGACCCACCCACCCTGAGGGGCTCCACGGGGTCTTCGGGGTGCTGGGGTTGGCCTTCAGATGAGGGCGATCCAGCACTGCAGCACCCAATCAAGGCAGGGTGGAATCATGGAATGGTTTGGGTTGGAGGGGGCCTTAGAGCTCACCCAGTCCCAATCACAGCTTTGGTGTCACCCCAGCTTCCCACGATGGCACCGGTCACTCCGTGCCAGTAGCGGTGCTGGGGCTCCCCTGGTGACAGTGTGGGGGTGTCACCCTGTTGTTGGTGGCACCATCCGTCCATTCCTGGTGACGGTCACTCGGTATCGACACCAGGGTCACCCTGTGCCGATGATGGCATCATTCCACTCTCCCGATGACGGCGTCAAGGTCCCCCCTTTCCCACGACAGTGGTGGCCACCCGGTGCCAATGGGGGTCACCTCGTGCCAATGGGGGTCACCCCGTGCCAAAGGGTGGGGGACACCCGCACATCCCCCCAGTTCTGATGACGCCACCTGCAATTCTGTGCTAACAACGCCAAGGTCGCCACTTCCCACCATGGCCCCCAGGCACGGCCTCGAGGTCCCTCAATCCCGAGGTCCCTCAATCCCAATGTCCCTGTCCCCAGGACGCTCTGGAGATCACGGGGACGTTCAAGCAGTGCAAGAGCAACCTGGTCAAGGAGGGCTTTGACCCCAACGTCATCCGGGACCGCCTGTTCTTCCGCGACGACGGCCGGAAATCCTACGTGCCGCTGACCCCCGACACCTTCGCCGCCATCCGGGACATGAAGCTCAGTCTGTAGCGGCTCTTCTGGGGGCTCCACAGTGGCCCCGGGGCGCCGACAGCCTCGGGGTAATTAGCAAAGGCTAATTTGGGGCTAATCAGGCACTTTGGGCTTCCTTCGGGGAGGTTTTAACCACGTTAGGAGCATGAGGAGGGCAGTGGGTTGGTGTTATCCCACCCCGGTGCCTCCATGCTGTGAAAATTAAACTCTTAATTCCCATTCTTTGGGTGCCAGGCCATTTTTGGGGATTGGACTCCCTCATTTTCCCTTCTAGAAGGGGCAGATGATGCCCCAAATCCCTGGTGTGGAGATAAAGATGTTTGTCCTTGTTTGATCTGGAGCCCCCAAAACCTTGTCCTACTCCCGCCCTGGGCTCTGACCTGGAACAAATCCCATTTATTCCGCCCTAAACTGACCCAGGGAGTGGCCGGGATCCCCCCACATCTCACACCCCCACAACAGCATTGGCTTTTCCTGCCCTTCCCAGCTCCCACCGGGGCTTCACCGACACCGATGGAGCCGATTTGTGCCGGACACGTGACAGGGACGCCGTCCCCACTGCCCACCCCACACACGAGCCACCCCCTCCATTTATAAAATCACGGAATGGTTTGGGTTGGAAGGACCTTAAAGCTCATCCAGTCCCATCCCCTGCCACCTTCCACTATGCCAGGTTGCTCCAAGCTCCATCCAACCTGGCCTTGGACACTTCCAGGGATGGGGCAGCCACAGCTTCCCTGGGAATTCCGTCCCAGGCCCTCACCAACCTCACAGGGAAGAGTTTCTTCCCAACATCTCACCTAAATCTCCCCACTTCCAGTGTGATGCCACTTTTCCTTATCCTGTCACTCCTTGTCTAAAGCCCTGCCACGACCCGGAATTCCATTCCAGCCCCTCACTAAAGAATTTCTCGCTAAAACTTCTAGAAATTCCATGAATTCCCACAGATTCCCACAAACTCCACATAGAAAAGGCGAAATCTTTATTTACAAACCTTCCCAGCTTGGCCAAGCCTCGGAGAACCAGGAATTCCTCAGCGCCCTCCGTCTCCGAGCAGCTCCACCTCCACCAGCCCCGGGGGATCCTTGGGGCTCCGCCGCGGCTCCGGGGCGCCCCTTCTCCCCCTCTGGAGCTCGGCCAGGCGCAGCCGGAGCCGCTGCTCCCGCCGCTTTCCCGCCTGGAGCTGCCGCTGGGCCTTGTCCAGGGCGTCGAGCGCGGCCTCGGCGCGGCGCTTCCAGAGCAGGGCGCTTCCCACCTGGTAGCTGTGCTCGCTCTGGATGTAGGATCCGGCGCGGGGCGGCAGCCGCAGCATGAACAGCGACGGGGACGGGGGTCCCGGGGGTCCCGCGGGGGCTGCGGGGGCCGGGGGGGCTCCCTCGGGCAGAGCCGGAGTGGTCGTGG
>VZRR01010511.1:0-10092 GCA_013398015.1 Oreocharis arfaki | reverse complement strand
CCCTGGGTCAGGTGCCCCCTGCCCATCTCCATCAGCAGAGGATCCCTGTGGGAGCTTTCCCCACACTTCCTGCCCACCTGGAAAATAAAATTGGAGAAAAAGGTGAATTTTGGGATTTAATGACGTTGCTGTGCCTGTAATGGGGCTGGCTGAAAAGGAAACAAGAGGGACAAGGTGGGAAAAGAGAAACAATTCCTGGCAGGTGAGAGAGACAACATCCGAGCTGTGCTGGATTCTCCCACCTCACCCGGGCACCAGAGAGAGGCACAGCGGGAATTTTCTGGGATGGACTCGGCCCCAGCTCTGCTGCAGCTCCAGGAGTTCTCTCTGGAAAGACAAAGATCCAACCTGACCCCTCTGAGATGTCCCACGTCCTCTGCCATTCCCTCCTGCACAGCCCAGACTCCTGCAGGAGGAAAAATGGGAAAGCCCCCAAGGATGTTGGATTGAATCAGGGAATCCTGGAATGGTTTGGGGTGGTAAGGGACCTTAAAATCACCCAGTGCCACCCCTGCCATGCCAGGCACACCTCCCACTGTCCCAGGGTGATCCAACCTGGCCTTGGGCACTGCCAGGGATCCAGGGGCAGCCACAGCTGCTCTGGGAATTCCATCCCAGCCCCTCCCCACCTTCCCAGCCAGGAATTCCTTCCCAATATCCCATCCAGACCTGCCCTGTGGCAGTGGGAAGCCATTCCCTGTGTCCTGTCCCTCCATCCCTTGTCCCCACTCCCTCTCCAGCTCTCCTGGAGCCCCTTCAGGCCCTGCAAGGGGCTCTGAGCTCTCTCTGGAGCCTTCCCTTCTCCAGGGGGACATTCCCAGCTCTCCCAGCCTGGCTCCAGAGGGGCTCGAGCTCTCGGAGCAGCTCCTTTGAGTCTCCGCTCACTCCGAGGTTATATTTACAATAAAATCTTGCCAGACAATTCCAGAGCTCAGTAAATTCAGTGACTGCCTGGATCAGAAGCTGCAGGGAGAGGGGGCTCCCCTTCCCCTCCCGAATGAGGCAGGAGGGAACATTTTCCCTTAAATCAGGAGGATGTGCCGGGGACGGGGCTCCACTGGGAAATCACCCCCGGGAATGGCAGAAGCAGAGGGCTCCAATTTGCTCCAACAGCCCCAGAGCAGAAATTTTCTCCAAAAGCAGCGAAACTGCAGCACCCTGCACTGAAAAACGAGAGTTCAGGGCAGGTGAGGCCACTCCCGGATTTATTCCAGCGCCCAGCTCCTCTCCCTGCTCCCTGCACGGAGCACTCGGGGAGCAGGATCAGCTGCTGGGAGAAGATGAAGCTGCTCACACCCCCCCAGAGCTGCTCTGGGGTTGGCTTGGAACTTTTCCACTTTCCTTTTTTTTTAATAAAAAAAGCTTTGAGAGGGAAAAAAAATCCTATTTGGAGTCATTGCAAGATATTGTTGAAGACACGTAGGAGGGTTTTGAAGGAGAGCTCGGACATGAATAAAGATAAAGAAAAGGCAGTTTTAAGCCAGGCAAGGGGTTAAAAAAAGAATGTGAAACTCTCCTGCTTCAAACTGAGAGTGGTTTTTAATAGCTGGGGGTTGAGGGGAGCTTTTTTTCCCACCAGGTGCCAACATCCTCCTCCTTCCTGGCACATCTGAGCTGGGAGAGGAAAGTTGTCCTCGATCTCACCTGGAATTGTTATTCCAGCCTCAAAACAGACCCAAAGCCGTTGCTAAATTGCACAAACCCGGCAGAGGAGGCAGGACGGGAGGGTTGGAAGGAAAACCCTTCCAGGGGAGGTGAATAAAATGTGGGGAAATTTTGTTTCTGCCCCTTGGGTGAAGCAAATCCCCCCAAAAAATGAAATTTCAGGGAGCCCAGAGGTGCAGGAAGGAGATGAGGATGGAAAAAACTGAGCTTAAATGCTTATTTCCCCCTCATTTTTAGAAGATAACCGCGGGGATCTGCGAGGTGTGAGGTGCTCTCCAAGCCCTGGCCACTGCTGATAAGATTTCAGCGTTTATCATGAGATAAAGCCAAAAGCGGCCAATTCACACCCAGAAATTGGGAGATGCAGCTCCGGGATCCAGGCACGGGGTTTTCATTCTAAGCACGAGCAGTCCCTTAAATCTCAGACTTTTAGGAACCAGTCACGCTTAAAATCGAGCACACACAGGGGAGTTCTCGGGGTCAGATCCTTTCCCTGAGCTTCCACCTGTTAGGGGAGAGGTTTTTTTAATCTTTCCTCCTTTTTTCCCCCACTTTTCCCAGCTGGGGCTGTGTTTGGAGCAGCAGTTTGGAAACATTTAGTCCTTCCACTGTGATTTTCCCCCCTTTTACCCACTTTTCCCAGCTGGGCTTGTTTGGAGCAGCAGTTTGGAAACTTTTGGTCCTTCCACTTTTATTTTTCCCCCTTTTTTCGCACCTGGGCTTGTTTGGAGCAGCAGTTTGGAAACCTTTTGGTCCTTCCACTGTGATTTTTCCTCATGCAATGAATCCATTACCAGAAATGTCCTGAGGAAGCAAAAAAAATGAGACTGTGCAGGCAGAAAGCGAACTAAATAGAAGCTCTGCCCTTCGTCTCTGTCATGGTTTGACGCTGGCCAAGTGCCAGGAACTCGTGAAAAACTCTTCACTGGAGCTGAGCAGAGGAGGAGAAATGGAAACTTCATTTTCACGAGTTGAGATAAGGATTATTGAGGAAAAAAACCCCAAGACTTTAAGGCAAAACAGGTTCCAAGCTTAAACAGTGTAAACAATTATTATGAACGGAATTAAAAGGGTGATGAGAACCGAAGCGAACTTTCTGAACATTTTTCTTTCCCGGTCCCTCCCTCTTCCCACCGACCACGCAAGGAAACAAAACCAGGGAGTTTGGTCAGTATTTAACTTCTTTAAAGTGTTTCTTCACTCAAAGAGAAGAGTTTCTTCTGCTGTGCCGTGGGATCCTTCCCGTGGGAGAGAGTTCTCTGCGTTTCCAGCGTGGTTTGAACTTCCACAAGCAGCAGCCCCTCCCGAACCTGCTGCAATGCAAGTCCCTCCCCCGGGCCAAGCAGCCTTCCCATAACCGCCCAGCGTGGGTCATTGTGGTTCCTGGGGTTCAGTCTTGTAAGGATGAGCTGTTCTAGTCTGGAAGCGAAGGCTCTCGATCTCTAAGAGCAGCGGGCACCCCTCTCTGCCCGAGTTCCTCACTAGATTACAGCTTTTCAGCATCCACGTGCCCCAGCATGCGTGCTCTTCCTCACGGGCTGTGCCTGGATCTCTGCACCCCCTGTGCCCCTCATGGATCACAGGGACACAGTTTGTTGTGTCACAGTCCTCACCACGGAGAATCTCGGCTGCGGCACTGGGAGCGCCTCCTCCCTCTCCTTTGTTCCACCGATCTCGGTGCCGCCGTGTTGGTTCCCCTCCCGTATCCTCACTTTTCCTCTTCCTCTGACTTGGAAGAAAGGTGGTGTCTGTAAGTTGCAGCTGGGAGGTTGATCCTGTCTGTGAATTGCTCGCCATGTCCCTCGCTGCCGGCCACGTGGTCCCCGGCAGGAGAACACAGCCAGGCCCGGCCACGTGGTCCTCACCGGCACCGCACAGGCGGCTCTGGCCTCAGGAGGGCTCAGGCTGCAAGGTCCCGGCCTCAGGAGGCCTCTGGCCACGTGGTCCTGGCCTCGGGAGGGCTCCAGCTGCGTGGTCCTGGCTTCGGGAGGGCTCTGGCCACGAGGTCCTGGACTCAGGAGGGCTCTGGCCACGTGGTCCCAGCCTCAGGACAGCCCCGGCTGTGCGGTCTCGGGAAGGCCCCGGCTGCGTGGTCCTGGCCTCAGGAGGGCCCTGGCCATGCGATCCTGGACTCAGGAAGGCCCCGGCCACACAGTCCCAGCCTCGAGAGGGCACCGGCCGCATGATCTTGGGAAGGCCCTTGTGGGAGTTCAATCAACAGTTTTCCCCCTTGTCACTCAGGAAGACCCCGCCCCCTGTGAGAGGAGCTCCTCCTGTGAGGAGTAGTCCATAGGCGGGACTGAAGTCTCAGGCACTCCCCACCTNGAAGTCTAAGGCACTCCCCACCTTCCAGAACTTTCCTTGTTTCTTGATGCCCTGTTGGTTGTTTCTGATGTCTATCTTGCTGTACCCTCCCCTCGTTTTTGATTGGATCCTGGGCCCCCAGTCCCTCCCCTCATTCGCATCCCATTGGCTTTGACTCTGGACCCTGCCCCAGTTCTGTGCCCCTTAAAACCCTGTGTTCAGCCCATGCTCCCCAGAGTTCTCTCGCTGCCCCTCTCTGCTCCAAAGCTCTGTTCGTTTACCCTCAATAAAAGAGACTTGGAGGAGACCCCCTCTTGCCTCCCTTTGTTCTTCTCGTTTCCTCACCACCGCGCCCTTCCTCTTTCCTCGCTGGGAGCTGCCATGCCTCAGTGCGTGAGCCACCCACACAACGCCCGAGCCTCGTCCCTTTTCGGCTCCAGGGCCCCCAGCGCCAGCGTCCTCTGTCGAGGCCAGAGGGACAGCAGGCAACAGGCCCTGGCTGCGCAGCCCCCGGCAGCCCCCACTGGGATGGGCCCCGGCGGCCGCCTCACCCCGCCACGGGAGGAGAAAAAATGAGCCTTCCCGTGGTTTTTCCTTTCTTGAATATGTCATCACAGAGGCGTTACCGACTCGTCCAACTGGGCTGGTAACCTGCCCATCATCAGATGCTCCAGTGATTGCCTCTGTGCCCGACACGGAGTGTCTTTGAGTGACTTTTCTCTTGCCTGCTAAAACCAGGCTGTGTTAAACCAACACACACGGGCAGGGACACCTCCCACTATCCCAGGTGGCTCCAAGCCCCGTCCAGCCTGGCCTGGGACACTCGCAGGGATCCAGGGGCATTGGGGACAGTGCACACAAGGCAGGGACAGAGCTGAGATCAGGGATGAGCTCCTCAGACCCTACAGAGAAGGTGGGGCTGAGAGTCCTTCCAGAGAACTGGAGAGGCTTTGGTGAGACAAACAAACAGACGTGATTCCCTTCTTGGGAGGGAATTTATGGGATTTGGGAGTTTTCTCCCGGCTCCAGGAGGAGCCCTGGTTATCCCGGAGCTCACCTCTGTCAGAGCAGTGAAAAGGTTCCACGTTTCTCTTATTTCTCCGTCTCCCAGTCCTCGTCTTTGCTTTTCTCCTGTTTCCTTCGTGCATGGGAGAGAGGGAGAGTGGGAGAGAGAGATAAAACAGGGAATTCTCCACGGGGAGTGGAAGTGAGCAGGGTGACACCACTCCGATGTCTGCTCCCAGCACAGCCCGTGGCTCCCAGCACAACCCCGGCACAACCCCAGCACAATCCCAACACAATCCCAACACAATTCCAATGCAATCCCAGCACAACCCCAGCACAATCCTAGTGCAACCCCAGCACAATTCCAACATAATTCCAACGCAATCCCAACACAGCCCCAGCATAATCCCAATACAATCCCAGTACAATCCCAGAACAACCCCAGCACAATCCCAGCCCAATCCCAACTCACCCTCAGTGCTGTGGCAGCTCTGATAAGAGCCCTGCACAGTGAGTGCAGTGATAAGAGCCCTGTGTGATTAGGGCAGTGATAAGAGCCCTGTGCAGTCAGTGCGGTGATAAGAGCCTCTGTGTGATCAGTGCAGTGATAAGAGCCCTGTGTGATCAGTGCAGTGATAAGAGCCCTGTGCAGTGAGGGCAGTGATAAGAGCCCTGTGCAGTCAGTGCAGTGATAAGAGCCCGGTGTGATCAGGGCAGTGATAAGAGCCCTGTGTGATCAGTGCAGTGATAAGAGCCCTGTGCAGTNGCCCTGGGCAGTGAGGGCAGTGATAAGAGCCCTGTGTGAGCAGTGCAGTTATAAGAGCCCCTGTGTGATCAGTGCAGCGATAAGAGCCCTGTGTGATCAGTGCAGCTCCACTCCTCCAGCCCCAGCCCTGGATGATTTTCTCCTGCGGTTTCTTCATTCCCGTTTATAATTAAAGCCGACTGCAGCCATGCCAGGGGCTCCAGGAAAAGAAGGAATGAGTAAAAAAGAGCTGGCAGCCAGCCAAGGCCTCGCTGCTGCCGCTCGGGCTCCTGCAGCAGCAGAATCCCAGCATTCAGGTTTCGGTGTTGGGTGAAGTATTTGCATTAACAGGACGATGCAGCCAGCCAGGGGCAAGAAAAGGGCTGAGGGGGTTTGGGATTATTGGATATTTAGGCTTTGTATTAAAAAAAAAAGGGTTGAATCATGCTGGGGTTCTTCCCAGTGCGGCTGCAGCCAAACTGGAGTCCTTCCGTCGGGGCAGGGAGTGAGGAGCTGGTTTCTGGGGGAGAAGGGGGTAAAGCAGAACAGGCACTTCCAGGCTTGGCTGGAGTTTTCCCACCTAAAACCTGCCTGAAATTCCCATTCCTGTGAGAATGATCCAGCCAAGACTGGAAATGTGGATTTGACGCCTGAACACCCCATTTTTAGCTGTTTTTTTTAACCAGATATTTAATTCTGTCTCCCAGTTTAACCTCAAGAATCTCACACACACCCTTGAAGGAGGTTTCTTTAATGCAAACCCAAATCCAAAGCTCCGAAGCCAGGCCTTGCTCCATCCCTGGGATTATTTGTGTTGGATAATGACCGGGAGCGCTCTGGAAATCGGGGCCCCGTTGTGAAAACAGCGGTGGTGCCCCAAGAGCTCCGCGTTTCCATGGACAATGGGACGGACAATGGCAAATCAGGGCCGCCACCAGGTCAGGGACAGCCGCGTCCCACCCTGACTTCCCCTGCTCCAGGACAAACTGTTCTCTCCATCAGCCCACGAGGCTCCAGAGCACTCCAAACCCACCCTTCAGCATTCCCAATGTCCCTCCCGGTGCTGGCAGGCGCTGTCCCCGAGGGGAAGGGACGCAGGGACAGGCAGAGGGGCCCTGGTGTCCCGGGGTTTCATTCCCGGCTGTGCCAGCCCCTCTCCTGCACAGCCCCAAGCACCGGGCCCTGCCGCGGGCGGGAGGGGGATTCTCTCCCCAGCCGCGCCCGTCTGGGGGGAAATGTGCTGCTGGTGTTTGTTCCTCGTCCCCGAGTGACCGGGGGCTGCAGCACGAGCCTGGCACCGCAGCCACCCCGCCAAGGCCCTTCTGAAGGCGCTGCCTCAGCCTTTCAGCTTTTGTGTTTTTCACGTGGCTGTGACCCTGCCGTGCTTCAGTGGCAACTCCAAACCCCACCGAGCCTGCCCGCTGCTGTTCTCCCGTCCTGGGCAGGCAAAACAACTCCTGCCCAGGCCTGGGAACCAAGGACACCTCCCTGCCTCAGGCCCCGAGAGATGGAAACAGAAGTGAGCTGGGGGCAGCAAACTTGGCGTGAATGACTTCGTTCCTGAAGCTGTAACGGGAGCATCGACCCCGATGTGCAAATGGAGCAACCTTAGAGAAGGATGAAAGCCCGTGAGCCCATGGTCCGATTTTGGGGGTAGCCCTGGGAGCTCTGACTGCCCTGAATGTACCTGAAGGCCCTTCCGTGAATAAAACCCCTCTTAATTCTCTTAATTCTGTCTGGCCTCTGTTTTTAGGCAGCCCCTCGAGGCATCCGAGGGGATCCCTTGCGTGAACGAAGGTTTGGGATGGAAGGACTCGAGCCCATAAAAGAAAGGTGCTGGGTTAGGCTCTGATTGCCCTCAGCATCGCCGTGCTGGGACAGAAGCGCTGCCAGCACGCACCAACCCCCCCAGATGTCCCCAAACCCCGGAGTCTGACACCCGGGGCGATTTCTCCACCTGTCCCCGATGCGCTTCGCCCGCTGACCTCACCGGGATGAACTCACCCGGGGAGCTGCAAAGGTTCCCAAACAAAGGCTCCTTCCCATTCCGGCTGACACAAGCACCGCTCCCGTCCCTCTGAGTCACCGCCCGGCTCCGGCCCGGCCCCACCCAGCCCGGGGCCTGGCCAGGGTCTCCCCGCTTTGATGTCCTTGGCCGCGAACCGCGTCCCCCTCCCCTGCACCTGAGCAAACATCCAGCCACAGCCGCCTGCCCTCCCTCCCCGCTTCCCTTCCCTCGTGCATCCCTTTCCTCAAGGGAACGGGAACGGAGCCTCTGTAACCCCGAGGATCTCGAAACCTCCATGAAGGTGGAGCAATTAAACAGCCGGTGCTGGGTGAGGGAGAGGAGGACAAAAGGAAAAATCCTTTGCTCTGAGTCAGCCGTTTCTCCTCTGATGGGGGAATTATTTGGGTTGTGGAGAGCCCTCAGCTGTGGCTGCCCCTGGATCCCTGGCAGTGCCCAAGGCCAGGCTGGATGGGGCTTGGAGCAGCCTGGGACAGTGGGAGGTGTCCCTGCCACGGCAGGGGTGGCACTGGATGGGCTTTAAGGTCTCTTCCAGCCCAAACCATTCCAGGATTCCCTGCTATGATTCCCTGCTGTGATTCTCTGCTATAATTCCCTGCTATAATTCCATGCTGTGATTCTCTGCTATGATTCCATGCCATGATTCCATGCTATGATTCCATGCCCTAATTCCCTGGTGTGATTCCTTGCTGTGATTCCCTGCTGTGATTCCATGCTGTGAATCCATGCCATGATTCCCTGCTATAATTCCATGCCATGATTCCCTGATATGATTCCGTGCCATGATTCCATGCTATGATTCCATGCCCTAATTCCCTGGTGTGATTCCTTGCTGTGATTCCCTGCTGTGATTCCATGCCGTGATTCAATGCCGTGATTCCCTGCTACAATTTATGTGTCCCACCTCAGCTGCTCCCTCCTCTCCCAAAGAGTCACTTTCCTGGAACATCTTACCTGGAAATGGGGGGGTGCAGCGCTCCCAGAAATTCCCCACATTTCTCTGCAAATCTTTCATCTGGCCACCACAAAATAACCTCCAAAATAAGCAAAAAATTATCTTTTCCAGGTAAATTCCCTTTTTAAAAGTATTTGAGCCCTCCAGGATGAGGAGGAGGCAGCAGGGACTGCACGGAACTGGTCCCACTTTGGATCAGGGCTCTGGTTTTATTGCCACCATTACCCCTCCTCTCCCGTCTTTAGGAGAAAAATTCCCACCATTAGTCCTGATTCTCTGCTCATTTAGGGAGACAAAACGCTGAAATCCCGGGAGCTGCACAACTCCTGTGGATCCCACTGGAAGTGCCACGCTGGGCTCGAGGCTGCCTGAGCTCAGAGGCCGGAGGGTGATGGGATCTGTCCCTGGAAGGACTGGAAAGCCCCTTTAGGAATTGCTTCCCATCCTCAATTCCTGGGGATGGTCCAGAGCATTCTCTGCACTTCCCAGGCAGCCCCTCCTCGGAGCAGGGCTGGGAACAGGGCTGGGAATGGGGCAGAGCTCGTGGGGAAGCTCCCAGAACAGGCTGCTCCCAATTCCTGCTCTTGGAGCAGAACTTTTCCCCCCAGTCCACCCAATCTGGGTTGAGGAGTTCAGCCACAGAGCCTCCTCTTGGCTGTTTCCTGAATATTTTGGGTTCAGGCTCCTTTTCCTCCCTGCCCTCCATGGATGCAGGGATATTCTGGAGACCTGGGGTTCTCCAGTTGTTAAAATCCCAGCTGGTTTCTGGGGCAGATGGGGGTAAAGCAGAACAGGCACTTCCAGGCTTGGCTGGAGTTTTCCCACCTAAAACCTGCCTGAAATTCCCATTCCTGTGAGAATGATCCAGCCAAGGCTGGAAATGTGGATTTGACTCCTGAACATCCCGGTTTTAGCTGTTTTTTCCCCAGATATTTTATTCTGTCTCCCGCTTTATCCTCGAGAACCCCACACACTCCTGAAGGAGGTTTCTTTAATGAAAACCCCAATCCAAAGCTCCAGGTGGGATTTCTCTGCCAGGATTTACAGACATTCCAGGTTTTAACCACACCCATCCAGACTGAGGCTGGGAACAGGTGGAATTTTATCCAATCCAGCCGAATTTGCCCCCCGGCCTCATTTCTTACCCGCTGCCCACCTTCAGGTGGATTTGAGGTGGCTCAGCTGCTATTCCTGAGTGTTTGACCAATGCCAAGGTGAGGATTTGTCCTTATCTCCGTGACCTGGATCCTTTCATCCCATCCAGCCGTGCAGATAAAGATTTCATTCCTAATGTCACTTATCTCCTACTCCAAGAGGTGATCCCGAGTTATCTTAAAGCCTTTTCCCATTAAATCTCATCAAACACATGAATTAACAAGGAGGATGAGGCTG
>VZRR01010510.1:0-10285 GCA_013398015.1 Oreocharis arfaki | reverse complement strand
GAGCCGGCCCCGCCCCCTGAGCTGGCCACGCCCCCGCCGCCCTTAAGGCGGCCCGGCCACTCCTGCGCTGAGCGGGCGGGGCCGCCCCGCGCCTTCCTCGGGTCCCGCTTCCCGCTGGTTTGTCCCCAAAACGCTCCTAAAAATTATGAACTGTGTCCGTGTCGGCGCAGCCAAGCTGCCTGTGCGAGGGGCATCGGTGATGGGCACAGGAGCGCCTTGGTCCAGGTGGTCACTGGGTTTCGATTGCAAAAGGCTCCCAAGATGCTCGCCGTGAGACACCCCTGGATCCCTGGCAGTGCCCACGGCCGGGCTGGACATTGGGGCTGGAGCAGCCTGGGACAGTGGAAGGTGTCCCTGCCCATGGCAGGGGTGGAATGGGATGAGCTTCAAGGCCCCTTCCAACCCAAACCATTCCACGATTCTCTGATTTTGGGGAGAAAAGTCGCTTTTCTCTGATTTATTGCCCAGAGCATGCCAGCTGCCCTGTCCACGATGAACATGCTCCCAGCAGCGAGAGCTGCAGGGAAATGTTCGTCAGATGATTATTTAAAACAACAGATGCCTGACACAAGTGGTGAGAAAAAAAGTCCTGATAGTAATTTAATTCAATGTTTTGTATAATTATCTTGAAGGAAAGGTCTCATTTATTCTTCCAATTAAAATTGATTAGATCGGAGGGGGAAAAGAGAAGCGGAGCCTCCTGCCTTCCCGACAGACCTGTCACAGAGAACAGTGGGGCTTAAAAATTATTTCTTCTCTCATGTGGGATTGGACTTCTCCATCTGGGTGCTGGGAGCAGCTCCCTAAATCCTGGTTTGCCCAGCACAGGCTGTGTAATTAGCAGATTCCTTTGCTAACACCATCTCTCCCTGCCAGTCCCAGGAGCTTTGCTGGTCCCCGTGGCCTGGAGCATCCTGGGTGGGTGAGACCCCCTCAGGGGTGCCAGGGGTGGGCTGGGGGCTCCAACGGGAGCCTGTGGCCAGATCCTGCCCCTCCCAGGCTTTGGCACCTGCAGTTTAGGGGGTCAGTTCCATCCCCGCTCTGCAGCGTTGGGGTTCAAAGGCCACCAGCATCACCCCGAAATCCAAATGCTTTCCCTGACTGCTCACCCCATCCCATTCTCAAGCATGTGGTATTTTATTCCCATAGAATTGCTCTGCAAAGGATTGGTACCCAAGGGAGGAGCTGCTCCGTTCAGCCCCACAGGTTCCTCCTGGCAGATCCTCCCAAGGCTCCCCATGCCGGTGACAGGGCACACGCAGAGCCTGGTGGGCTCTGAAACCAGTCCAGGTGCTCAGGGCAGGCTCCTTTCTCCTGGCTCAGGTGACCCATCCCTAAGGCTGTCATGATCCTAAATAAAAGATTCAGTAAACCTGCTTGGCAGTTCACATAATTTTTTTAATGAAAAAGGAAAACAACATTTTCTTAGGGGTGTGAATTCGCGTGAATTCAGGTTCGAGATAAAGGAAAAGTTCTGGTTTGGAAAAAACTCTCTTCCAAAGTGCTGGTGAGCGGTTTTCTGCCTTTTCTGGGGTATGGTTTGCTTTCGGGGTGCCTCAGAGGGCTCAGGGGAGTTTCCACCAGAGCCTCTGTGACAGCGCAGGGGAGAGAGAGGAAAAGAACTTTTCTCCCTGATTTCTTCAATTTATGAGAAGTTTTGAGGTCACTTGTAGGGGATGAAAAAGTCTCCCGTGTGATGGCACTGTGAGCACAGCAGAGCCAGAGGGCAAAGCAGGTTTTCCCCACCTGGTTGGGTCGGTGGGATCCTGGGCACACCCAGGTCCTGACCGCACCTCCACCTCCCCGGCTGAGCGGGATGTGCTGCCTCCAGCATTAAAGCAGCTTTTTAATCTAATTACAGCAATGAAACAATGGGATTTTAATAACCCCCAAACCTGCAGCTTTCCAAGGACGCCAGGAATGCCTCAGATATTTTGTGCTGGGGTAGATGCATGGGCAATCCATGGTGGAGGATGCTGGTGGTGCCCACGCTCTGCCCTGCGTGGCAAAGGGTTAATCACTAATTACAGCAGCCAAACGAGAGGCCTCTCCATCCCCTTGCAAACGTGTGCACCCGCAAATCAGGGCTGGCAGACGATTTATGGTTATTTTTTTAATGTTTCTCCTGTAACAAGCACAATTTCCGGGTGATTAATGACTACTTCATATCCTGGAACTGCACTTTTTTGTAGGAGAGATGCATGAAAATCCACTTTGCAGTGGAGTGGGTGGGGAGAGGAGGAAGAGGAGATGATTCCTCAGCACCCGGCTGGGGGAAGGAGTGATGTCCTCTGCTCCCCCCTGCTTTAACCCCTGTTATTGTTGATGAGCTCTGGTTTATCACATCATCACGATTTGTACAGCCACTGATTGACTGGAGTTGTTCATCCCTGGGCATGGCTGGAAAGCCAAAGTGCTGCCGATAAGCTGGGTTTGTTCCTGCAGACGTGAGGGGATGCAGGGTGGAAACAAGCACCTTCGTGGCACCAGGGTGACATTTGCTGGGATTTTATCCCTAAATCCCATTGAGGACAGGGATTTTATCCCCTGGTTTAGGAGGAGTTGAGCCCAGCAGGTTCAGCCTGACCCCGGGAGCCTCGTGTGGGCTGTGCTGCCTCCAGCTCTCCCAGCGCTTAATCAAGTTAATGTGGAATTATTAATTAACTGCTTATAAGATTGTCACACTTTTTAATTAAAGGGAATAATAATTTATTGCTTTTCCCTTTTTGGTGGAGAAATGGAAGGTGTGTCTGCTTTGCTTAGGAACAAATAAGAAAGCTGAGGCTGGAGAGATCGCTGGGAGGGGTTTTTTGGGGCGGATTTTGATGCTGCATCTCAGTGGCCGTCCCAGGGCAGCCAGATGTGGCCCAAGCCCTGCTGGATCCCCTGGACATCAGGTCAGGATGCTGGGCTGGGACCTCAGGGCTGGGATGCACCAAAAGGACAGGGCTTGTGAGACAAGCTGCCAAAAAACTTCCTTGTCCAGGCAGAGCAGGGGATGCTTAGAATCTCCACAGGGGAAGGCAGCGGAGGGGCTGCCCCGGCCCTGAGCACTGAGCTCCCATGTCCTCGAGCCCTTCTCCCTCTTCCCAGCCACTGCAGCCACCATGCTCCTCCTGTGCCCACTGCAGGCTCCTGGGGCCAGTCCCTCCCCACCTCCTGCATTTTGTAAAGCTTAGGAACAGCTCAGCTGGTTATTTTCCCATTTTGAGCCTCATTCCCCCCAAACCCAGCAGTGCTGGCAGAGCCCCATTGCTCTGACATCAATCCCTTTTTATTAGACATGCCTGAATCTTTGAATGGAAAACACATTGTCCTTAAAGACCTGCTTTACATAATCCTTGGTTTATCCCTGAATCCCTCATTTAACACCTCTGATGCAGCTGGACAATCCCATAAACTATTGAATCCTTCACCTCAAAACTTGTGCCCCATGCTCCCGGCTCCACATGGGGATGAGGGCAGTGGGATGGGACGCCCACAGAGGTTTTATTTTTTGAGCACACTGATGGCTGTTTCTTGCCTCTCTGATTTTTTTTTAATCCCCCTTTAAATTGTTTCATTGTCAGATAATTAAGAAAAAAATGTATAGGAAGAAACACAACGCTCGGCGGCGAATGGAGAATTGATGAGTTCTGATCCTCTGCCAAGGAGACGAACAAGGAGGATTCAGCTCCAGCCGTAAATAAGGAAGGAGAGGGAGATGCTGAGAGGATCCAGCTGTGCTGGGACATCGTCCTTGCTTGCTCCTTGCTTTTCCCATCACGGCTGTTTCCCGTGCTGCCAACGTTTGGGTTGCGCAGTGGAGCTGGTCCATCCCTGGACTTTCAGGGGTGATTGATGCAAAACTCATCCTGTTCAGGCACCTTTCCAGCTGGGACAGTGCAGGAGCTGGTCCTGGGGGCTGGTGTTTCGGGGGTGACACAGAACTGAGGTGTGATGTCCACAGGGCATCCTCCAGCTGGGTGAGGAAGAGCACGGCTGGGATGGGGAGGGGAGATGCTGCTTTTGGGCCCCGTGTTGCCACAGTGGCACCCAAAGGCATCATCCCGAGTCACTTGGCAGGGAAGATCTCTTGAAACAGCTTGAATAGTTGCCCAGGTGAAGAAAGGCACCAAATCGGTGTCTTTTATCTTTTTAAAACTGTATTTTAACTTCTCTTTTTTCCTTCTGTTGTCTGCAGACCTGAAATATTCCCAGCATTGCAGGAAACTGTGAGCATAAACGATTATTTGGGAAAAGAACTGGTGGATGTGTGGGTTCAGTGGGTTCCAAAGCCGGCTGGATTTGTTTGTTCCTGTGAAATGCCCGATGAACTCTTTTTGTCACAAACTGCCGAGCGCATCCTTTCCCCAACGGGGTTTGGAAAACCACCAAAGCAGAGCTGCTGGTGCTCAGAGCAGGGCAAACAAGAGGGAGGAGAGCTGACACTTCCCATGTGTATAAAACTGAACAAAATAAACCCAAACAAGATGTAGAACCAAATTAAAAATGATAATAAATAAATGTTGGATGCGATACTGTTCCCTCCTTTCCCTGCAGTCAGATTTTAAATGGAGCTGGTTGCACACCCAGCTCTGTGCTCAGGCTCCAGCCTGTCAGCACTGAGACATGATTATGAGAAATTTGAGCAATAGCCAAACCTCAGGTCTGAAAATAAATGACATTTGTGATTTTGGATGTGACCAGAGACCCAAAATGCCTCGGCTGATTTACATCCCCCCTCAAAACACCTCCATCCTGAGGCAATACTGAAGGAGCAGCACAAAGAGTTTTGGTGTAGAACTGCTGGGGTTCAATGCCTTAGTCCTGGTTCGGTTTTAATCAAGGTCATTTTCTTGCAAGGTTTAGGGATGGGCAAATCCCGGCAGCTGGAATGGCAGCTGGGCTGGGTGAAGTGCTGAGCAGATGGACAGGCGGATGGTGCATGGTGCTGTGGAATGTTTTGGGGTTAAAAGCAGTTTGTGAAAATTCCAGCAGCATTTATGATGCTCCCAGAGGGCCCCAGAAGTAGGAAAGGGACTAAAATTGACCCCTGTGTCCCCAGTAATGTGATTTTTAACTGTTCTACATGACAGTTTTGGGTTAGGGACCACAGGGCAATGCAGAGCTATTCCTGCATTTCAACCCCACACTCACAGAGGTCTTTCCAGGAATAAAAGAAAAGAGACAAAAATGACCTGAAGGGAGATAAATAAGCCCAAAACAAGGTGACATGGAGGAAAAATTTGGGCTATTCCTGCACCGGTGGCCAGGAAGCAGCTGCAGCTCCAGGGCCCATGGGTGCAGCCCCAGGAGCATCACAGTGTGCCCAGAGGTGACACTGGTGCTACCGGTGTCCCCATGCCTGTCACACTCCAGGGAGGACAGAAATGGGGGGGTTTAGTGGGGTAGCAGAGGGGGAACAAGCAGAGTCCCAGTAAGTGTTGGGATTTAAAATTTTGAAGTGGAGCTGCTGCCTTGGGCTGTTCCTCGCCAGCCCAGGAGGGAGGGCCTGGGGGTTTGCAACCCTCGAAGGAAATCCCTGCAACACCCCACAGGGGGAATTGGTGGTACAGGGAGGTCAGTCAGGGCTGGCCAGGGCAGCGGTGCCCTGCAGGGCCAGCCCAGGGGCTCCGCCTGGCTCCGGAGCATCTCCCACGGGGGCTGGGATGCTGCCCTGGGCGGGGCTGGACGTTCCACCTGCCGATCTGGGGACACTGCATGGAGCTCATGGGAAATGCAGGGACAGCTCCTTCTGAGACGAAAAGCAACATTTCTCCTTGGAATTAGTGCCTGGGGTGAGAAAGCAGCATTTTGCTGGATGCAAGGGCTCCTGGGATTCAGCCACGTGTGGGACATTCATGAGGTTGTGCCACCGAGCACTCAAAAAATGCAGTTGGGGCAGCACCCGGGTGAGGATTTAGCTCTGGGTGTTGGCACTGATCCTTGGGCTTCCCAATTCCCCCCAGAGAAACCCCAGAGCCCTTTGAGCCCAAACCAAGAGGTGGCTTGGCAGAGGGTCGGGTCTCAAATAACATCTTCTAACATCTTCTAACATTTTCCTGGCTATTTCCCCTGGGAACTCTTGTTCATTCGTTGCATTGAACAGGAATGGGGAGTTTTATTTGGATGAAGGCACAGAAGTTATTTCATCCTTTCAGGCTGTGATAACTCATCTAATAGCCCTATTACATCCGGCCATGGCACCGCGGCGGGCGTCTGACCGCTCGGGGCTGGACAGACGGGGAGGAGAACAGCAGGATGAGATAATCTATTTTGTCTGTTAAGGAAGAAAAAGGATTTTTGGCATTAGCAAAAGGCAGGTGATTTGAGAAAATAGCAGAGAGTTGTTAGAAAGAGCTGGATGGGGGTGTAATAGGTGGAGGTAAAGAAAAAGAAAAAGGGGGATATGGGAAGAAGAGGGAGAGAGACCAGAGTAAAGGAAAAAGGAGGAAAAAAACCCAGAAGGCAAAAATTTTGGGGGTGTGAAATTGCTCAAAATTCAGTGTGGGGGTTGTGTCCCAGCAGCTCCGCAAGAGCCGTTTGCTGCAGGAGAGGCACCGCTGGGAGCGATGCTGGGCAGGGACCGAGGGCTCTGTGTCCTGTGGGTTTAATGGGGAAAAATGGGCAATTACTGCACTGGCAGCAAAAGGTGCTATTCTGGAGTAAGTCAAAAGTTAAAGGGTTTTGGTGTGGGAAGCCCTGGTCAGTGTGGAGATGCTCATCCAGTAGTTTGGGGGGGACCAGTGGGTGCTGCAGCTCCGTCCCAGGGCTCAGGGGAGCCCCTCTCTCTGAACTGAGAGCAAAAGAATCCTCCCGAGAATACTGCTGGCTCCGAAGAGATTCAAAGCCCCAGATCCCAGCTCTGGACCCCCGGCCTGGGAGAAGCCACAAGATGTGCTGTGGCTGCGCTTGAGGCTGCTGTCACGGAGCACCCCAGGGCTGAAAACATTTCTCCCTCGAGTGGGAGGGATGGTTCCAGTGGAGACCATTTGCAATCACAGCAAGGCCTATACTTTTCCTGCAAATGACTGTACTTGACGAGTGATTACTTCATTTTAACTCGATTGCTCCTGCAAGACACTTCGGGCTGATGGCACGGGGAGACAGGGCAGGGGACTGCGGGCTCATCCTGCCGGTGCTCAGGGGGGGAGGAGATTCTTGGGAAGGGATAGGGGAAAGGATTTGCACCCCGGGAATGGGATGGAGCTTGGTCCTGATGGGTTGTCGCTGGCTCCATCCCTGCAGCTGCACAGAGCAGTGCTGGCTGCCCATCCGTCCTTCCTTCCTTCCTCACTGCTTCCCTCTGTCCCTCCTTCCTTCCCTCGGTGCAGGACTGGTCCCAGGCCATGCGTGATGGGGCTGTGCTGTGCCACCTCCAAGCTCACCCCTGTGTCCCCCCGGCCCTGTCAGTGCCAGGCAGGTCCCCTCCAGCTCGGGGAAGTGGTGATGGGTCCTTCCACCCTTTCAGCCCTGTTGGACAAGTGGGATTTGAGCTGGATGTTCTGGAGGGGAAATAGCCCGTAATTGTCCTCATGCGGAGCCCTGGGCACAACTCCTGCTCGTCCCCAAACCTGGTGGCACACCCTCCATGCATGCACCGGCCCCTCCACGCACCCTTCAGCTCCATCATCCTGGGAGGCTCCCCCGAGCCCCTTCCCCAGGGGAGGAGCCCCCGGGAGGTGCCGCCCTGCCCGGGGCCGGTGCCCGCCCTCGCGGGGACGAGGAGCCTTTGTGGCACCCCCGTGTCCGTCCCGCTCCGCTCACGCAGAATTCGGGCCGTGCCCGCGGTGCGTGGCAGGTCCTGGGTGCATCAATGATCCCCGTGGAGAAGCACGGGAGCGTCACCAAATGAATCGCGGGGCTCACCCGAGGAGGCGGCACCGCGGGGGTTGGGCTGTGGAGCGTCGGGGCAGGACGGTGACCCGCAGGGAACGGGGAACATTCTGCCGTGACACGCGGGCTGCAACGAAACCCCTTTTTATTGTTTCGTGAAGCGACCGGTTTGGAAATAAAATTCTGGGGGTTAAAAGGTGGTGGAAAGCATAGAGCAGTGCTCCAACAGGCTTGTGCAGCTTCGAAACTCCATGTTTCCTGGTTGATTCCCCCAGAATCTTGGGAATATCCTGCTGCTGCTTGCCCTTGGCTGCATTTCCCCCCGAACTGAGATGTTTCAGTTCAGCTGCTGGGACAAGACTCTCCCAAATTCCTCCCCAGTCTGGGCAGAGACTGTCCCCAGCTCATCCCTCGGCTGCTGTGTCACCCCAGCTCTTCTTCCCAGAAGGATTTTAGGGATTTTTCTCAAAAAAGCTCCAGGGGGACCCTGCAGAGTTAGAACCGTGCCAGCCCTCTCCTGCCTTTGCTGCCACACATCTAAGCAGCTTAATTCCCTTATCGGGCATTATTTTAACAGGCTTTTAGTGCCGCTGGGAGAGGATTTGTCAGGATCACTCCATGCTCAGCGCGGGGCAACGTGGTTTGGAGAGGAGTGTCCATCACGCTCCGCCCTCACCCCAAATGTGCTGTCCTGGCTGGGGCTGGGCTGGTTTGTCCCGAGATCCACGGGGACTGATGCATCCCTGCAGGAAGTGTCACCATGGTGCTAACCTGCTTGGGCGGCTGCTGGGAGCAACTGGGGGCAACTGGGAATGGAACGGAAACGTGTTGTACCCCCATGGCATAGAGAGGGGTGGCACTGGGGACACCGCCAGGAGCAGTGTTTGGGGCTGGCAGCTCTGAGGTGACCCCAGATGTGCTGAACCCCTGTCCCAGGGAGGAGGGGGCCGGGAGCGGGCTCTGCAGTGTCCCCAGGTCCGCACAGCGTCCCCAGGGCTGTGCAGAGTCCCCAGGGCTGTGCAGAGTCCCCAGATAATGCAGGCAGCCCGACACAGAAGCAGCACAACTTCCCTGCTTCCCTAGAGATGAGCTGAGCTTGGATGACGCTGGCGGGCAGTGTTGTCCTAATTCCAGGGCTGGGAGCTTCCCGGTGGGCTCACTGGGCTCAACAACACCCAAGTACCGTCCCTGTCCCTCTGCCACCCTGCTGGGTGCTGGCACTGGGTGCTGTCTTCCAGAACAAGGCTGAATCATGGCAGGGTGATGCCAGTGCCAGGGAATCTCCCTGTGTGATTTGGGGTCCCAATATTTCCAGCGTTGCTCCCTCTGCTTTCCAGGTATTCCTGTGCCCAAGCAGTTTCCTGCCGTGGAGTCGCAGCCAGGGCTGGGTGACCCAAGCACAGATCACGCCGGAAAGCTGATGCAAAGCTCCCCTCCTCCTCACCCCAAACCTCTGGGAAAACATTTTCCTCCAGAAATAGGGCTGGAGAGGATGTCAGTGAACAAGGGGCCTTTCATCCCTGCTGGCACTGCCGGCAGGGACACCGGGGCTGCCAGCGCTCTGTGCCTGATCCTGCGCATTCGGCTGGGAAAGGGATGGAGATTTTCCTCCTCTTACATCCTTCCCGGTTTTTCTCCTTTCTTCTCGCTCTGAGTTAGATGCTGCACCTCCCTCTGTCACCCCCTTCCCACCCCGGGGACGGTGGCTTTGCTGGGTGTCACTGAGGTCTCAGGTGCCACTGCCACTCCCATACAGCCTTGTCCAGCTTTCCCTGTCACCCTCCTGCGGGGCAAAGCATCCTGTCCCTGTCCCTCAAGGACATCCAGCCTGTGGTGGGGGACCAGGGGGGTTTCAGGGTCCGAGGACAGCTCGGGATGGGCAGGAGGCTCCGTCTCCAATGTCCAGCCCGTGGGTCTTGTCGCTGCCTCACAGCTTCGGGCACAGCCCAGGGGTGATGGGGGGCACTCGAGGGGCTGGGGGCACCTACCCCAGAGTGAGTGTCACCATCCCCCCCCGTCCCGGCCTCCTCACAGCACCGGTCCTGCAGCTGGAAATCCCACAGGATCCACTCCAGCTTGGTGGGGACCCTCCAGCTGGGACCCCTGAGAGCACCCCCTGCATTTGGGGGGTCCTGGGGACCCTTCTGCAGGCAAGGCCCCCCCAGGTTGGGGACTGTCCCTCCATCCCTGCACACACCGAAAACCAGGGGACCCCCAAAGCCTGGCAGCCGGCAGGGAACCCCTCTTCCCCCTGCAGCTGGGTCGCCCCCGCTGCAACAGGAGACACCCCAGAAACGGGGACCCTCCCCGCAACGGGACCTCCCCGCAACCGGGGACCCCCCGTGCTCTCTCCCGCACCCTTGCGGGGTCTCCCGTGCACCGCCCCGCAGGCAAGAGGCGCTGCCGGGCAGCCCAGGCCCCTCTTCCCCGACACCGGAGACCTCCCCTCCCTTAACCGTGCACCGCC
>VZRR01010507.1:0-11032 GCA_013398015.1 Oreocharis arfaki | reverse complement strand
AAGGCCAAGCCCCCAGGGTGCTCCCATTACCCCCCAGCACCCCGCCAGGATCAGGCCCCCCGGGGAGTCGGGAGGTGAGTTTTGATTAATTTTCAGGCGTTATAAATAAATTTCAGGCAAGAGGGGAATCATGAGTGCTGCAGCTAAAAATAACCCATCTCACACCAGCAGCTCCTGGTGGGGAGCAGCCGTGTCCTCAGACGCTTGGGGGGACATGGGGACAGTGGTGCTGGGGGCCAGCGACTGCCCCAAGGTGACACCCCCAGGGCCAGGGCATTGCTGAGCCCCCCATCAGGCACCCACCAGCAGCCGGAGGTGGGTGCCCAGCAGAGAGGGGTGGGTGCACCCCTGCAAGGCGTGTGCATGTCCTGAGATGGGTGCACCCCATGAGGAGGGGGCAGCCCCCCAGAGAGGGGGTGAAGCCCTAAGATGGATGCTCCCTGGGACACAGCTCCCAAAGATGGGCACAGCCCCTGAAGACAAGCACGCCCTGGGTGATGGGTGCACCCCGGAGATGGGTGCAGCCCCCCAAGATCAGTGCAGCTGCCCCAAGATCAGAGCACCCCAGGAGATGGGTACCCCCTGAGAGATAAGTGCAGCTCCCAAATTTGGATGCAGGCCCCAAAGATGGGCGGACCCCAGGACTTGGGGACCCTGCTGGGAGACACACACAGCCCTCAAAGATGGGTGGGTGCCTGGGAGATGGGTGCAGCCCCCCAAGATCAGTGCACCCCAGGAGGTGGCTACACCCTAGCAGACAGGTGCAGCCTCCATAGTTGGGTGCAGCCCCCCCAAGATCAGTGCACCCCAGGACCTGGGGGCACCCCTGGGAGATGATGGGGGCAGCCCGGGAAATGATGGGGGTAACCCTGGGAGTGCAGCTGCACTGCAGGGTGTCCAGGACCCAGGAAGGAGGTTCCCCAGGAATTCCGGAGGAAGAGCTGGGGCCACCCCGATGCCTGCCAGTGCCCCCCACCGCAGTGCTCACCCAGCACCCATCACCCGAGCCACAGGCTCACCTGGAGAGGTGGACACGCTTCTCAGTGAACTGGCCGGGGCCGTGGACTGGGTCCTCGTGGGGCTCGTTCTTCACCACCTCCACGCCCTCGCCCTTCTCGCTCTCCTGGTGGCTGTGCTTGCTGATGGTGTAGAGCTGGCCCACGCGGTACTGCAACCACAGCGCCCGCCTTGAGTGCCACCGGCTCCGGTGACCGCCCGGCACAGCCCGGGGGCTGAGCCACGCTGCCGAGAGGGGAAACTGAGGCACGGAGCAAGGGGTGGTAGACCCCGAGCCGTGCAGGGGGTTCCTGGGGCACCCTGTGTGACCTCCCGTGTCCCTAGGCTGTCCCAACGCCCAGGCAAGGGCTGCATCCTGCCCGCCCTGTGCTTTCCCAGTGCCTTGCAGAATGCCTGGAGGTTTTCTGCTCGGCGCACTACCTGGAAGCCAGGGAAACCAGTGTGTCTGTGATAAACATGGATGTGTCTATGTCTTATATAGAACCATAAGGTGTATTTGTGTATCTGGCAATGCAGCTGTGCAGTGAGGGTTTGACTGTTCTGCTGAAGATCCCATCCACCACCCCGCTCGCCAGCGCGATTTTACCACCTCGCTCTGACTAAATGAAAACCTTCCCCAGGTGCCACCAAGGAGGGATAGCACTGCCCAGGGTGGGCACCGCTGCAGGTCCCCGCTCCCCGAAACGGCCCCGTCGGCACCAGGTGCTCACGAAGGACCTTTGCCCAGGGATGCTGCCAGCTGTCAGCGCTGTTTGCCGGTGCCATTCAGGCTCTCTGCCGGAGCAGGGACGGAGCTTGTGCTCCCTGTCGTGCCACGGACACCCAAACCCCCGCTGCCCTTCGCCTGCTGGTTCATCCCCCGCTCCTGCTGTGCCCCGGAGCTGCCGTCGGGCTCTGTGCCCCAAGGTCGCCGTGCCCAGGGAGGGGACGTCTCCCCACCTGCACCCCGAAGTACGGCTCAGCACTCGCACGGAACATCCCGAGCCCCGCACACCCCGTCCCTGCCCCAAGCCGTGCCAGGAGCACACGGCAAAGGGGTCACCACATCCCTCTCAGGGCAAGACCCGATCCCCCGGCGCTGCGCTGCTCCGGGTCTGAGACCCCCACCCACAACCCCTCCATCGGTGTGTCCCTGGCGCCCACGGCACCGCCCGTCCGTGCCAGCCGCGGCCCCGTGCCCCGCGCTCACCTCCTCGGTGGTGAGCGGCATGCAGATGCGGTACTCCTTGACGAGCATGGTGACACGGGCACGGTGACACGGGCAGGGTGGCACGGGCACGGCGGGCAGCGCGGGGGTCAGGCGGAGGCGTCGGCGCTGGCGGGGACACAGCTCATGCTGGGGGGCCGCGGGCAGCAGGAACGGGGGGGACGCGGCGCTGCCTCCCACGCTGCCATCCCAGCACCCCACGCTCGAAGCAGCCGCCCCGCTCGCGGTGACTTCACGAGCCGTTGCCATGGCAGTGGCGTGAGGTCACCCGTGCGAGGAGCAGCCTGGGTGTACCCAGCTGGGGACACCCCGGCACCCCAAAACCCTGCCGGCGTTAACTCCTTCCCTGCCAGGGAAGGACGTTCCTACGCAGCTGTCTCGGAGCACGCGTGTCCCCCCAAAATAGGGTGTCGTCCCTTCGGGGTGCCACATCCCCACCCAAAAGTGCTGGCCAGTGCGGCAAGAGGGTTGCGGGGAGATGAGAATGAGGTCAGACCTACCCGGTGCTGCTGGGGACCCACCACTGGGCACTCACACTCAGTCCTGTCTTGTCCTGTCCTGTCTTGAGGAGCTGCTCCCCGGCAGCACAGGATCATGTCCCTGATGTAGGACATCCGTTCTCTGGGCAGGAGTTGGACCCCCTTCCCCGAGGCTTCCCCCAGCACCTGTGCCAGCCAGCGCCCATCCTAGGGCTGCCCCCCAGCACCCACCCCAGCCATGGCACTGCCAAGCTGGCACACTCCCTCCCCTCCCTAGCCAGGGCTGGGGATGCTCAGAGCGAGTAACAGGACAGCCTAAGGGGCTCCTGGACGTGGCCCCCAGCCCCACAGAGAAGGGAGGGGACATGGGCCCTCCTGAAAGTCACCCTGGATGGGGGATCAGGCCTTGGAAGGGGCAGGCGGGGGCACACATGGGGTTTTGCCTGCAGGCAACTTGTCCAGCTGGGGACACAGGGACATCCTTGGGGGTACAGGGTCATAGCGGGACACAAAGGCATCTTTGGGGGCACCGGGGGACACAAGAGTGTCCTTGGGGCCCCAGAGTCATTTGAGGCCACAGAGGCATCCCTGGGGGACACAGGGACACCCTGCTGACAGGGCAGAGGGCTGGGTGCTGGTGCCAGGTTGCAGGGACCCCAGCACCGGGGGCGGAGGCAGCCCCGGCATACGGGAGGTGACACCTCGGGGACCCACCGGGGCACCGCAGGGCATTCCCCTCCCCATCCCGGCAGCTCAGACCGGCCCCCGCCGGGTGGAAAAGGAGGAGCCCCCCGGCCGGGCTCAGCCACCCCTTCCCCACCGCTGTCCGGGGCCGCATCTCCCGGGGCCGGGCCCCGCCACCGCCCACTGCCCGCACTCACCGGCCCGCGGCGGTGCCCGCTCCCACCGCCGCCGCCGTGCCCCGGCCGTCCCGGGCCGTGCGCAGGAGCGAGCCGCCCCCCGCACCGCCTCCCGCGCCGCGGCACACCGACCCCTAGGGGGAGGAATGCACCGGCACCNGCACCGCACCGGACTTGGACCCGCACCGCACCGGCACCGCACCCGCACCGCATCTCACTGGCACCGCACCAGCACCGCACCTGAACCGGCACCGCGCCGCAATGACAGTGACACCGGCGTGGACACACGGGCACTGTGTGCAATGACTGTGACACCGGCACCACGGCACCGTGGCACGGCACCCAGAGCCCCTTCAGCACCAGGGCTCCTCTGGCATGGCACAGACCGGCACCAGGGCACCCCTGGCACGGCACAGGCTGACACCGGGGCTTCCCGCACCCACCGGGTCTCAGGTCCTCCCAGCGACCCCCAGCACCCGCTGTGTGCCCCAGCTGGAGATGCCCCAATGGGGCTCCTGGGCTGTGCTCCCCCTGGCAACCCCCAAACCTCCTGCAGCCACTCACCTGCACCCCACTGCCAGCCCGGCCTCCGTCCCCCCAGCCTCACCACACCCCACGTGCTGGCACTGCCCACGTGCCTTCCATAGCCACACGTTACCACCAGTGACACCTCTGTCACTCCCTGCGCCTCCTGTCCTCCTTCCTCCTCTAATTTCCATCATCCTGGGCACTGTCAATACTCAGTGCTCAGGTGCTGCACTAGGCTGTGCCTCGCCACTGCCATTTTCCTGTTATTCCCTCCCAAAATTCTGCCATTCCCTCCAGCTCTACTGCCTGGGGTGCATGGGAGTAGCCCATCAGTGCCATGGTGATGGCCATTGTGAGGACAGGGATCAGGCAAAGGGGACACTCACTAGGCCACCCTGTGGTGTGCTTGGACCCAGCACTGCAGTGGCCCTGGCACTGGCCATGGAAGTCCCACCTGCCCAGGCACTGGGGCATACCTGGGCTCTTTTGTGATTGCCAGTCTGTGCCATTTCCTGTTGGTGGGGACCCCCCTTTGTGTCACCCTGTGAGCCCCGGGGCAGCGGTGATGGGCCCCGACATGGCCCTGGCAGCCCCGAGGCAGCAGGGATGGCCCCAGGCTGTGGCCAGGACAAGCAGTGGCATAAGGAGCAGCGTTGGGACAGTGGCCCCAAAACCTGCCAGGGTGCCCCATGGGCACCCATCCCACATCCGGGAGCCGGGTGCCAGGAGCTCTGCCCGCAGACACACTTTCCCCTGCCTGCCCTGCATTGCTGCCTTCTTCCCACGTGCCAGCTCGTGGTGTCACTGTCCCCCGGTGCCGTGTGCCAGCACCCCCAGCTCTGGTGGCACTGGGTGGCAGCCACCCCCTGTCCCCATTTCCCACAGGGAGGGGACACCACAGCAGCCCCTGAAGGGGGACTCTGGCCTACGTGGCTGGGACCAAACCCAGCAGGGCTCCCACTGGGGTGACTGTGGTGGTGACAAGGACCTGGCCGTGCTGGTGACTAGTACTTGGCGGGCTCTCAGCCCCCCCAACAGCTGCATTCCTCCTGAACCTGTTTGGCAGGGCCCTGCGCAGGTGCCAAGAAAAAGGCATCCGGGTTGGGCTTTTCCTGGTCATGCCCTGCTTCACTCCAGTGCCGAGTCAACAAGGAGGAGAAAGGATTTGCTGGAGCCTGGTGCCCCCATAGTGCTTCTGGTGCCCCCCGAAGTCACTCGTGGCTCCCAGTGCCGATGGTGCCCCCCAGTTTCTCACCCCCCAGCAAGGATCCTGCAGAAGGTTGGGAAGGGGAAGAAAGAGGAGGCAGAAACAAGTGAAAAATGACCCAATTTAATCCCAAAGCCCCCTCAAGCTCCGGGGTTTCGGGAACCCCTTGTGGCCCCTGCAGCCCCCCTGTCTGTGCAGCCCATGGGGCCCTGGACAGAGCGCACCCCTGGGAGCACCCCCTGGCTCTCTGCTCTGGCATGGGGACAAGGAGCTTTCCAAGGCATCCGGCCTCTTCCTCAGCTCCGCTGACAGCCCCACACCGACACCGGCACCCAGCCGCGTGACACCGGCACCCAGCCGCGTCCCACCGCCCCGAGCCCCGCCCCAAGCCCTTAGGGAGGTGTCCTGACAAAGACCATCCTGGTGGAGTAGACCAGGTCCACCAAGTAGGCGATGAGGTTGAAGATGGTGAGGAAGGTGACCCCCAGGTGCTTGTTCCACCAGCAGTTTGTGCCACAGGGATCGGGGCGGCTCTGTCCCCTGAAGCTGTAGAGGGGCCAGAGGACAGTGGCGGTGAGGTACATCAGCAGGGCCAGGAAGTTGTACCCCACCAGCATCTTCTCCAGTGGGCAGGGAATGTAGGCGAGGCAGCGGCCGATGGTGAAGATGATGATGAGGAGGGTGATGATGAAGCAGATGGAGTAGACAGCCACGCACCACCTCAGTCCAGGTTCCCGATTGTATTCATCCAGCAAGGAGAAGATCAGGCAAGCCAAGTAGGCTTCAAAGACCTTGAGGAGCCCAGGCACGGTGGAGAGGAAGCTGCTGATGTCCCCTGGCTTGGCGCGGGTCAGTGCCACCTCGACGGCGTAGGCGAGGAAGCAGAGGCAGGAGGCGGTGGTGGCCACGGCCTGCCGGGCACACAGGTTGCTGCTGCAGGGGCTGCTGATGATGGTGGCAGGGAAGACCACCGAGGAGGTGAAGACCATCAGAGTTGCCAGCATGGAGAAAGCTGAGGTGAAGTCATCCCAGGAGAGTGGCAGCAGGGGGTAGAGCTCCAGCAGCTCCAGCAGCAGCACCAGCAGCGTCACGGCGAAGCAGAAGCACCAGGTGAACATGCACCATGCCCCGTAAGGACCCCCAAAGTGCCCGGTGGAGGCCACCAAGCTGAAGGTGAGGCAGGACAGCACGACGGAGAAGAGCCGGGCGATGCCCACCCAGGAGGTCAGGGCGCGGAGGTTCACCGTGACCATGGCCATGGTCTGGCCGCTCTGTGCCCACGCCGCGCTGGGCAGTGGGCGCTGCCCACAGCCACTCTTATCTGGGCGTGGGGGAAGAGGAGTGGGGCGCAGGTAAGGGAGTCCCCAGCCCCCCCGAGCCGCCCTTGCCGAGGACCCCCGGCTCTGCTGCTGCTGCCACCACGCCGGGTGGCTGCTGGGGCTGACGGCCACGAGGGCGGGTGGATCATTAACGCGGGGCCGGGCAAAGGGCGGTGACGCCGAGCACTGCGGTGGGGCTGGGGCGGGCAGGAAGCCACCGTGTGCCACCATCCTGGCAGTGAGCCCCAGCCCTGCCCACGGCAGGAGGCAAAAAGGGGCCTTTCATGCACCCCTGGAGTTCGGGGGGCCACCCTGACACCTTGGCAGGTGCTAGGGCTTGGCAGGCAGTGGGGCAGCACCCACTGGGTCCTGCTGAGGGGTTTAGGGGCTGCACCCAGTGCTGGGCGCCCTTGACAGGAGGTGCCACAGCTGGGTGTAGCCCCTTCACACCCTTGCGGGCGACATCTCCACACGCCTCTGGCACCTCCGCTCCCCCTCCCGGCACCTCCAACACCTGATAAGCAGCTCAAAGTCCAGCTGTGCCAGCTGCTGTCACTGGGTGGGGCGGGTGAGGTGACCATGGGGAGGGCGTCTGCACCCTGGTCACACCCCACAGGCAGCACCTCCGCTTCCCCAGGGTGCCTGGGGGGGCCAGCAGCCAGAGCAGCACAGCAAGGGGGTGGCACATCAAAGGCTGGGAGCCCAGAAGGAGGGTGAAGGTTGAAGGCTCTGGATTAACGTTTAATGTCACACAGGGTCCAGGGGTCTGTGCCCATGGCAGAGCTTGGGGATGAGGGACCCATGTCAGGGCAGCTGGGCACTCTTGGGGGGGCTCTTCATCCCAGGCAGGTTCCTGGCACAGCCATGGTGGGCAGGGATGGGCACTGCCATGGGGTCCAGTGGTGGCTCTGGGGGGCACAAGGTGGCTCAGAGGTGGCTGCTGGCCTCGCCCTTGGCAGGCAGCCCATTGAGGGGGCTTGGCCCCAGCCGGTTGCTCTCATTCAGCCGCCGTACGCGGTAACTCTCGTAGTGGACGTTGTGGGTGATGTCCTTCAGGTCCTGCAGGTGTGACCTGCCCGGTGGCAGGGGGAGGAAAGGCATCATGTCACTGTCCCCCCCACCCTGCTGTCACCCCGTGGGGTTCCAGCACTCCCTACCCTGTGCCCCGCTCACCGGATCAGCAGGTCCCGCAGGAGGGGGAACTCACAGTGCGCCGGGTTCTCCACTGCAAAGCGAGGCAGAAGGGCAGGGTGGGCAGGAGGGCTCAGCGGTGCTGGGATGCCCGGGCAGCGCATCCTGGCACGCTCCGGGTACTGCCAGAGCACCGGCACAGCTCTGTGCCACTTGCCATGGCTCGGCACCCACCCAGGCTGGGACACACCCGTGGGTGCCGCTCTCTGTGCCTGTGGAGGGCCGGGGGGGTGTGAGGGGCTCTGCTCACCTTCAATGATGCCCCACTTGGTCTTGCGGCCCAGCACCTGTTTGCCATTCACCTGGTGCTCCTGGTCTGCCCCCACCACGGCGAAGGGGATCTTCTCCTGAGGGCACAGAGGCTCTGCTTGCCCCGGGTGTTGCTCCCCCAGGGTCCCCAGAGTGCCTGTCCCCCACCCTGCTCCCCAGGGCATGGCCCCCTCCATCCCGGCATGCTGGCACTCACACGAATCCTGTCGTTCAGTGCCCTGTCTTCGGGGTCCTGGTCGAAGTCCTCCTGTGGGTACACGCTGATGGCGTGGGTCTTCAGGTCCTCCTGGATCTGCGGGGTACAGGGCTTGAGCCGGGCCTGGGGGGGACGTGGGGCACCCCAGGAGCCCCTCGGGGGCCTGTCCTCACCCGCTGCTTGAACTCTGCCCGTTCCTCCAGGGTGAGCGTGTCAGCTTTGGCGATCACTGGTACCACGTTGACAATCTTGCTGAGCCGCCGCATGAACTCCAGGTCCAGCGGGCGCAGCCTGACAAGGACCTCCGTCACCACCTCTGTCACTGTGGGGTAAACCCCACCACTACCACCCCAGGGTCACTCTGAGGTGACCCCAGCACCATCACCCTGAGGTGACCTTCCCCACTATCACCCCAGGGTGACGCGCTATCGCTGTCACTCTGGCATGACCCCACCATCATCACCCCAGCGTGACACAACCACCCCATAGCGACCACCCCACCACTGTCATCACGGGGTGACCACGCCACTGCCACTCCGGAGTCACCCTGAGGTGACTTTCACTACCATCACCTCAGGGTGACTCCGCCATCACCACCTCAAGGTGACCCCACCACCATCACTCCAGGGTGACACAACCACCCCATAGTGACCCCATCACCTACGACTCCTGTGAGTGGGGACTCACCAGTGACCTGTGGGGGGGACAAAGTAGACGCATCCATGCACCCGAGTGTCCGGGATCTTCCTCTTGCGGGTGATGAGGATCTCCTCCCGCAGGTACCTCTCGTACTGCTCGTTGATGTATTTGATGATGGGGTCCCAGCTGAGGATGAGGAGTTGAGGGACAGCACATGAGCTCAACCCCTACCCCAAACTGTCACCCAGCGAGCCGGGCTCCTGCACCCCATTGTGTCCTACCAGTTCTCGTTGTTGATCTGGTCCCCGAACCCTGGTGTGTCGGTCACCGTCAGCTTCATCTTCACCCCCTTCTCCTCGATGACTGTGGGGCAGAGAGGTGGGTCGGGGGGAAGAAGCATTTGGGAGAAGCAGGGGACCAGGCATGGGGGATGTTTTGAGGCTGTGAATGCAGCTTCAGACCCCCACTCCTGCCCCCTGCTTCTCCCAGGGGCTGGTGGGACACAACCCCATGATGGTGGCCTTACCGTGGGTGATGGACTGGAGCTGAACTGTTTTGGGAATACGTTCCTCCTGGCCGGGCTGTGAGGATTTGCGGCTCACCTTGGACTTGAAGAGGGTGTTCACCATCGTGGACTTGCCCAGCCCGCTCTGCCCTGAGGGGACACCGACAGCTCTGGTTCGTCCCCCAGGGCAGTAACATCTCAATATCCACTTGGGAGCATCCCAGAGGTTGGGATAGTCCATTTTATCCCAGGAATAGATTTGTTCCCCAAGGTCATTACCCCTGGTACACACCTGGGATCATCCCAGAGATTGGGCTAGTCCGGTTTATCTCCCAAACGAATTTATTCCCCAAGGTGATGGCCCCTCAATATCCATTTGGGAGCATCCCAGAGGTTGGGATGAGCTCACCTATCAGCATCACTGTGTTATGGGGTACAGGATATTGCTCCTTTTCAATTGTTTCCTACTTAAATCAGTTAAAATCACTTAAATTTCCTTAAAATCCCTTAAAAGCATGATTTCCTCCGGCATGGCGCAACCGGAGCCAGTATTCCCACCCCAACCAGGAGCAACCCCCACGCCTGGTGCTCACCCACAACCATGATGTTGAACTCAAAGCCCGTCTTCATGGTTTTGATTTTCATCTGGTCGAGCACAGCTTCGATTCCCACGTATCCGAAGAGCTGGCAACCCACGGGGCCGGACGCCACGGGCAGGGGCACCGCCTCCTCCTCCTCCTCCTCCTCCTCCTCCGGCACGGCCGGCGGCTCCATGCTGCTCTCCTCGGGCTCCAGGCTGCTCCCTGCACCGCAGGATGGGCAAAGGCGGTGAGCCCGGACCCCTCGGTGCCCACCCCTCGGTGCCCACCCTTGCGCCGGCAGCGTTGCTTCAGCAGCGGCCGTGCCGGCGGGCACGCAGCCCCGGCACATTCCTGGAAGCCGGTGAGGCTCGGCATGGCAACACGGGCACGCCCCCCCCCCGCCACGCCGAATGCTCCGGGGAGGTGCCAGGGGCATCTTTGGGGCGGTCGTGCCACCAGACCCCACGATAGCACCGGTTGCTCTGCGATCATCGGGCACCGCGGCCACGGCCGGCAGCCTTTGCCCGGCCCACGCGGTCACCCACGCCAGGCCACCTCCTCCGGCCCCGGCACACCCGGGGGGCTCTGGCCCCAGGGCAGGACGTGCCGCCCCACAGTGTACCCACGTTGCATCCAGGCACTGAGCACTGCTGGGCACCGGGGGTGTCGGGGGTGCAGCGCAATCACCGACACAACCCTGAGCCCCAAGGGGCACGAGGGGTTCGCCAGGGGGACTATGCCCGAAACGTGCCCCAGACCGGGGGCCACCGGAGCCCCGTGCCCGCCCCGGCCCTTTGTGCGGCAGCCCCAAAACCCTTTCTTCCCCCTCCTCCTCCTCCTCCTCCTCCTCCTGCTTCCCAGCACGGCCATTGTTCAGCTCCTACCTCGGCGCCGCGGTGCCCTCGCTCAGCACCCGCTACGGGCGGGAGGGTGCCCTGGGCGCCATCCGCACTCCCATCCCCGGCGGCGCCGGGCCCGGCCCACTCCCCTCCGCCGGCTCCCGGCTGGCACCGGCGAGGCTCCGCCGAGGCTG
>VZRR01010504.1:87630-108217 GCA_013398015.1 Oreocharis arfaki | reverse complement strand
GGGGGCTGCTGCATCCCGGCCACCCCCGGTTGAGGAGGGGCTGAAGGGGGCTTGGTCAGGAGGGACCTGAAGGGATCCAGTGCAGGGGATGTCGTGTTTGGGGGGGCTGAGGGGAGCTTATTCCAGAGGGTTCTGAGGGGGATCCAGCCCTGCTGGTCCTGTTCTTGGCAGGGGCTGAGGGGAGCCTGTCCTGGAGGAGCAGGTGAGGGGATCCACTCCTGGGGGAAATGGAGGCGATCCTGTGCTTGCGGACCTGAAGGGAGATTGGACAAAGGGGAGCCTGTGGAGGAGACGATCCAGTCCTGGGGGGCTATGGGGAGACTATCGTAGGGGAAATAAAGGAGATCCTGCCCTTGAGGTCTGAGGGGAACTTGCACAGAGGGAGCCTGTCCGAGGGGATCTGGGGAGATCCTGTCCTGGAGTTGTGGAGAACCAGGCAGGGCCATGCTGAGCCAGCCGAGATGCTCCCACGCCAGGGGCCCTGTGGGCAGCAGAGCACGGGAGAAGCTGCTCCCACCGCACTCGGCTCTGAAGCAGCTGTTTCCTCTCAGCAGGAAGCCCCCACAAAGCCCCCGCTCCTCATGGAACCCACAGCCCGCTCCACACATCCGCCGCGGCTCCGGGCTGCGGTGGGCTGAGAGGGGTCAGTCAGCCCCGGCCCGAGGCCTCGAGCCCCGGCCGGGCCGGAGCGCGGCCGTGTCTGTCCCCATGGCACGGTGCCGGTGTTCGTGCCAGCCCCAGCGCCCGGCACCGCTCGGGATCAGGTTGCAGGCGGCGCGAGCAGCTCCAAGGACAAACCAACGGGCAAGAACCGAGTGCGTGACACGCAGCAGTCATAAGGCAGCTATTTCCATTGTTTTCCGGCAGGCTTTGTACCTTCTCAAACACACGTGGAAAGCCTCCCGCTGCTTAGAAATCCCAGCCCGGAGGAGCAAAGTCCGTGCCAGTGGGCCGCTGGGGAAAAAGGCAATAAACACCAACACCCTCTTCGCACAAAGCGGGACCGGCCGAGGGGCTGGGACGGTGAATAGGTGTGTCCACACCTGCAGCATTCCCTGGACAATGAGAAATCCAACTTTTATCCCAGCCCTTTCGCTTTAGGCTGCCTTTTTATTTGCCCAGTACAAAGAGCGGCGCGGGGAAGCGGTTTTGCAGCGTTGTCTGCAAACAGCTCCTCTGGGAAGCTCCGGTTGTTTTCCTAGGGAGGAGCAGAGCTCGGTTATCGCTCCGTAGGTACACGGGGGATTTGGGGAGGAGCGGCGGGTCCCGTGCCGGGCCCGCAGCGCGGAGCAGACGTGCGGCAGGAGGGGTCAGGGGAAGGACAGGGCTCGGAAGGCAGCGAGGTTATTCCCGGTGCTCCCTGCACATAGCGTTAGTTCCCCTTTTCCAGCGCTGTTTGCTGGATTTGTTTGGTTTGCTCCGCTTGCCCCCTCTTTGCAAATGTCACGAGGACGAGAGCGTGGAGGCAGAGGGGCCTCAGTGGACGGATGTTTGGAGAAGGGATCTGAGCGCCAGGGCTACCTGGGAGTCAAGGTCAGGCAGGTCACGCTGTGCAAAGAGCAGAAACTCTGCAAAGCAGCAGGGAAATGATAGAATCAGGAAAAGCGGGGTGGAGCAGGGTGCTGGTGGTGTGTGCGGGAAGGCAGAGAGGAGGGGATGGTCCCGCTCTCCAGAGGCACCGATGCCGGCCCAGAGCAGAGCACAGAGGAGCGTGCTGGTGGCAGTGGGACATGCGGGGCAGCAGTGGGATCCCGAGGGATGTGCTCCCGCTGTGACATTGCCAAATCAAAGTCAAGCTCTTGGCTGCAAAAGCACATGAGGTGACTCAGAGAAAGAAACCATATGATTAAGCAGCAGCTGAGTGCCAGAAGTGAAGAGCTGTCAAGGATAATATCAGGAGTGTGTGTGTGGAGGACAGTGGGTTTATTTGCCAGGATAGGAAAGGATTTGAAAGGGAATACAAGACGCTTGTACTGAGTCTGACTTGGCAGCAAGAGAACTTGGGAAGGGTGCCAGGAAAAGCGTCAGAGATACAGGGCTGGAGTGAGGAGAGAATGCAGAGCACACAGGCAACTCCAGCAGTCAGGAACGGGCACAGAGGGCCAGAGGGCACGGACCGGTCAGCAGGATGGGATTTGGGGAGGGAATCGTAGAATCATTAGAGCCGGAAAAGATCTCCAGGATCATCGAGTCCAACCTTTGACTGACCAAGTACCACCAGCCCAGAGCCCTGAGTGCCACATCCAGTCATTCCTTGGACACCTCCAGGGATGGGGACCCCACCACCTCCTTGGGCAATGCTGAACAACCCTTTCATGGAGAAATTCCTCCTGATGTCTAACCTGAACCTCCTCTGGCACAGCTTGAGGCCGTTTCCTCTTGTCCTGTCAAAACATCCAAGCAAAAGCCCAACCCCCTGGGAGATGGTGCAGAGGGGTTGGAGGTTTTGTTCTCTATTTTTAAGGCATTCAAGGGCATATTTCTAAGATCTCCTAATGCTCCTGGATGACAATGATGGTGGCACTCCTGATGCCTCCTCAGGCAAAACAGAACTGTTACCATGAGGGTGAGGTTCATCCGTGCAGGACTCAGCAGTTTCCCAGGAGCCTGCTGGGGAACTCCTATGGGATTGCAGACACCCCATCAATCTTCCCTGTTCCCCCAGCCACCAGCGATCTGCTCTTTCCTGATTTAAACACAGGAGCTGGAGGGAGGGAAACGTTTCTACTGCTGGCTTTAAAAAAAACCCCAAACCTGAAAATCCTGCCAAAACAGAAACTGCACACAAAGCCCTCCCCACTGGAAGGGGACAAGGATGGATGAAAGAAGACAGATGTTACAGCCTTGGTGAGCTACTAGAAGAAACACCAGGCGGTGATGCAGGAACTGTGGAGTCACTGTAAAACAGGAAAAGATAAAGAGAAAGCACAAGTGAAGGAAGCCAGGACGTTTAGAGCACGGAGCATCCCAAGGGGGATGGTGGGGCTGACTTGAATCCAGGGGGCAAGACCAGTGTGTGCGCATCATTCTGAGACCCAGAACGCAAAAACAATCCCTGGGTTTCCCAGCCAACAGCAAAGGGAGTGGGATTAGCCACACAAATAAGGAATGGTGAAGAGAATCTTTGCAAGGCCTGAGATTGTGTTATGGTATCTGCTGCTGACACAATTCTGGAGTTTTGCTTGGGCTCCCCTCCGTCCCCTTTGAAATACTTCTGAACAGCAGCATATAGTGCTTGTCAGGAGATCAGGCTGCTCCTTCCTCCACCTCACTTCAGTGCCCAACTCCTGCTTTGCAATTGCCCTGCAGTGTCCTGGCACATCCTGACAGGAAAATGCAAATGTTGCATTTCCATGGCATGGCCCGACCATTTAAATTTATCTCCCACGAAGAGATAACAGCACATGTGTGTTGATTGCAGGCTGTTGCTACAACAGACTTGTTAAAAAGCAGCCCTACCCTTTTATGTGCAGAACGGGGATGAAAATAAGGTGGAGTAAGATTTTTCTTGCTTTGCTTTAGAACCCGTTTCCCCATCTGCCAAACCCGTTGACTTCAAAAGGAGTAAGGGCAAGACCCCAGCTAACATCCAAATATAGATAGTGTTTTCTCAAGTGCAAAAATGGTTATTGCTGGCATCTGAAGGTGGATACTGGGGGGGTGATGGCCAAAGGAGTTGGACTTGACTCTGCCTCTCTACTGTCCTGACCAAGAGCTTGGCCATCGTGGCCTGAGGCCACCTGAGGTGACCCGTGGCCACCAGAGGTGACCTGTGGCTCTGATGCCAGCAGAGCTGGCAGCTTGTGGAGCTCAGGGAGGTGCAGGAGCTGTGGCAGCCACCACCTCACCGTGCTGGCTGGTTTCTGAGGGCTCTGCAATAGAAACCTGCACAAGGAGCTGCCAACCCCTCGGGGTGGTTGTTTTGGGTCTCCTCTAGCACTGCTCAGCATCACAAACTTTGCCCCCATTCCTGTGAATCTGCCAGCAAGTGATGGTTTCTATAAGCTGTTTGCTATTTCAAAGTATCCTAAATGGTTTAAGAAAGGAGAATTTAGATAAAATTGCTTTAAAAGCTTTAGGTTTCTTTGTGATTTATCCCGAATAAAAGCTATTGAAGCACTTGGCACAGCTGCCAGCAGAAGACCTAGAGCTGTTGAGATGTTTGGGAGCAAGAGTGGGGACTCCCTGGCAGGGATCCCTGAGCTTTAAGGTCCCTTCCAGCCCGAGCAGCTGTGATTCTGTGCCGTCAGAGGCACACAAAGAGGTGTCTCTGGCTCCTGGGGAAAGCAGACCGTGTGTGTGACCCCTGAGGGGCAGGGGAGGCTTGTGAAATGGGACAGTGTTTCCCGGTCACTATGGAGTCACCCAGGGAACAGGCAGATTTTCTTCCTGTTTACACAACATGTCACCAGCAGCTTTGTCCCCATCTCTGGTGACCTGCAGCCACCATTTGGAAGCCGTGTTGACACGCCATGGCAATAACACTTTGCCAGAGGGTTTTTGTGGGCTGAAGAGGTTCCCGGCCAGCACAGAGCCCGGCCCTGCCGCAGGATGCTGCGGTGCAGGAGGGCTGGGAGGAGATTCAGCCACAGCCTGCCCTTTGCCAAAGGCCCACGGAGCCTGTAGCCACCAGGGTATGAGGGAGGGCACACCAAAGGTGGCCCAGATATGTCACAGGGATGAAATTGCTCCCCAGGGAATCGCAACAACGACCCACATCAGGAGTCAGTCCTGGGAGGGGGGGCTGAGAGAGCTGGGGGGGCTCGGCCTGGAGAAAAGGAGGCTCAGGGAGGATCTTCTGGCTCTGCACAACTCCCTGACAGGAGAGGAGGGCTCTGCTCCCACAGAACAAGGGATAGGAGGAGAGGAAACGGCCTCTGGCTGTGCCAGGGGAGGGTCAGGTTGGACACCAGGAAGAATATAGTAATGGAAAGGGTTAAACATTGGAATGGGCTGCCCAGGGAGGTTTGGAGTCCCCATTCCTGGAGGTGTCCAAGGAAGGACTGGGCACTCAGTGCTCTGGGCTGGGGACAAGGTGGGGATCAGGCTCAGCTTGGACTCGATGGTCTGGGAGGGCTTTTCCAGCCTCAGGGATTCTGTGATCTCATCACTGTGCAAGAACGAGCCTTGCTGGGCAGTCAGGCTGCTGGGGTTCCTACAGGGACTCAGGGTGCTGCCACACTCTGTGGGTCCATCTTAAAGCACAGCAGCTGATGGCTTAAAACCAAAGGTGTCACTCAGGACCCCACAGCCCGGTCACACCACACAGGGACAGCGCGCTACAGAATTCACCGTTTTTTCACAATGCTGTGAATAAACTGACAGTGAATTCATTCCCAGCAGTTGTGGCGAGTGCTTTCGTGAGCCTCCATTTCGTCGCAGAAAATCCCATTCCCAGAGAGTTTTGCTGTCGTGTGGTGGCGGTGAGAAGCGGCAGAGTCCCCAGCTGCACCAGCAGAGCAGCAGGCGCCACGCACGGGCTGTCACAGGGCATCAGTCACGGCTGTGCCACGGGAAACCCACACACGGCAACCAACCTGGCAGCCCACGCTGCAGCCTCCTCTCACGAGCCGTGTTCGTCTTCCCTGCGGAATCCAGAGTTACACACAAACCTAGGCTCCCTGACCTTTACGTGCTGGCCTTTCTTCCAAGGGTGAGAGGAAGGGCCATGGGTCATTCCGCAAGGTGTGTGGGGTGAGAGCCACGTCCCCCAGCAGGATTTGGGGTGCCCAGCGCTGGGATCAGCTCACAGGGACACAACGTGTCCCGCTGTCCCTGCACTCTCCCTTCTCCCCATTCCTCTGTGGGAGGGCACCACACTTAGCCCCTCTTTTTGGGGAGAGTACCTCCCTTTCCAGATCCAGATCTGACTCCAAGCCTGCAATTTTGGGAGCTGTGCAGTGTGCCACCAGCTGACCTGGGCTCGGTGCCTGCAGAACAAAAGCTCTCCCTGCTGCTGTTTGCTCTTTGTGCAATATCCCTCTGAGTACACTTCCCATATCTGGGCTGATACGGTGGGAGATACTCACCGTAGTATCTTGCGCTCACAAAGGGAGGATCAGCACTTCCTGCTGGGGGTACAGCACTCCCCGCCCCGAGATTAAGGGCACATTCAATATTTATCGAGCTGTCGCACCTTGAGGCCCTGTCAGGATTAAGCTCCACGGTACCTGGTGCTCTGAAACCCTGATAAGAGCCAGTCCCATTCCCCCCGAGCCGTGTGTGTCCCTGCTCACCGCCAATGTCACAGCGCCCGGAGCTGCCACCCCGTCTATTTTAAGGATGGCAGTGACTTACACACAGGTGTCACCTTTCAGAACTCTCAAAAATAGAACTTTACGAAGTGTTTCACTCAACCCTTACCCTGCAAAGCCTCCCCAGTGAAGGGACCAGCCAGAGCAGCAACAGGACACGAGAGTTTTGGGAATTAACTTGGATCCAGAGAGAATCCCCACCTTGTGACCACCCAGGAGCACTGAGGGCCACACCAGGCCTTCCTTGGACACCTCCAGGGATGGTGAAACAGATAAACTGGCAGAATGATCCTCATTTTACACTGAAAGAGAGGATTGCTCAGACAGGCCAAGCTGAAAGAGCATCCAGCTCTCTGGATTATAGAATCATGGAATGGTTTGGGTTGGGAGAGACATTAAAGTTCAACTCATTCCACCCTGCCATGGGCAGGGACACCTCCACTATCCCAGGGTGCTCCAAGTCCCATCCAGCCTGGCCTGGGGCACTCCCAGGGATTGTTCCATTGATTTCAGCCCACTGGATTACAGCTTTCCTGCTTTGTAATAAATCTATGATCAATACAAAATAATTCTGTCAAGGTGTTAAGGGCAATCAGGGAGGATGGATCACTTGTGTTTGCAAACGTGTGAAGCTCCCTGTGGATGTGCCAGTTCTTTATGGGGATCAGAAAACCGTCCCATCCCCGATTCCCTGAGAACCAGCGTTTCCCAGCTGTGCCTGTCCCCAGTGAACCAGAGGCAAATCCTGTCTCTGGTTTCCAGGCCAGCCTGCCCTGTTCCATGGCACTACAGAACGTGTCAGGACACCAGCACAGCTGATCCGGCACATCACCGCTGCACAAGGAAATGAAAATAAATACAGATTTATGAAGGAAGGCCCATTTCTGGCACCAGGCACGGATTTCCTGGCTGACTGCTAATACCAAAGTGCAGATCCTCTATTTTATATCAGCCAGGGGAAATCCCAGCAATTCATGCCACAGCATTAAAACACACGGCTCTAAAAATAGCATTACAGAGCTGGACTGGAAACAGCAGTAAAAACGAGAAAGGAAACCTTGTCCTTTTGTGTGCTTGGTGTTTTGAAAGCAAGGATGTTAAATTCAACCCTGAGAGCTCATTTCAAAACAACAGGGTTTGGAAGGTGAGCTGGGAATATCAAAATAGCTACTGCTCAGGGACATTTCTCTGTTTAAATCCTACATTTATTTAAGATTTCCAAAACTTGCCTCTCTAAAAAGGAGGGCATTTCCCAACCTCCGTGTTCTCCATCACGGTTCTGTCATTCCTGTTCAACCACGTTCATTTATCCCGTGACCCTGATAATTAATCCACATGGATAGATTTGGAATTCAGGTATTTCCCTGTTTGACCTGCAAATTCACATTCTGATACAAGCCAGGTCCCTCGTGCCATTATGGTCCCTCAAACTCACAGGGAGAAGAGGAAACAGGGAAGAATCTTTCCTGCCTGAGGGCCCTTCGGGAGACCACACAGGAAAACAGATCTCGTTATCCCACCATAACGTGGGAAAAATCCAACATCCCTAGGCCAGGGAAGTGATGTCAGGGGCTGTAGGTTTCTCACAGTTGAATTAAATACACAACACCCACAAAAGTCCCGGCTCAGTTGGATGGAGGACGGTTGGGACTCGCAGTTATCCCAGGAAATCAGCAATCCTTGCAGCACTGCTGACCCCAGGAGATCCTCCAGGCCTTCCCCCACGTGTGACTCCCTTGCAAACGCCTCCTTGGCAGGTTGGGAAAGCAAAGTTGGTGAGAATTTCTCGTGGTTTTCCCCTGGAAACAGAGTTTCCCAGGAATTACGCTGTCCGAGAGGAAGAGGTCAGTGGGATATTTATACAGCTGGCTGATCAGTTTGCCTTGGTATGGATTTTCTAGAGGTCTGGTTACTTATGGACCTGCCAATCCATCCCCAAACCTGACTCATTAAATTCACTCAGTAAGCACTTCAGTATGGCAACAGCCAGCATTGCTTTTCCATATTTTTTGGCATTCTTGCTAATCCATAAAACTTAGCAACTCGGAATGAAAACCACAGGAAGAAAGAGCTAATGAGGTCCTCCTGTCAGGGTCTGTTTGTACAGCTCCCATTAATGTTAATTGGCCTTACAGAGACACAGCAAAAAGAAAACAGACCCTGGAAGACGGAGAAAAAATCGACTTATTTGTGCAGCCAGGTACTGATCCCCTTCCCACAGCCTTGCTCAGACCAACAGCTACAGCTATTCTGGCTTTGCCCCCCTCAAAAGCCTCGAGACAGGCTGCAGACGACCAGATTGCCAAAGACACTCAGTCACATTATTTATGCTGTCACAGCACATGATTTAATAGGGAAAAGAAGAATAAAATCCAAGCCCGCAATGGCATCAGGGGAGCGCTTGAATTTCAGCATGCATTTGATTTGCGAGATTTAAATCCTGAACAGCCTGGTCTGGGGAAGGTGTCCCTGCCCAGGGCAGGAAGGGGGGAACAGGAGGAGCTTTAAGGTTGCTCCCAACCCAAACCAGGCTGGGCTCTCTGATCCTGACTCAGCCCTCGAGGACTGATGAGATCAGGACAAATCCCAGCTGCTGCTGGAGGAGGCTGGGGGGTGTTGGTGCCCGTGGCTGGCGTGCAGGCCTGGGTGTCCCAGCCACCGCGGCTGCTCCGGGCAGGAACGCGGTGTCAGGAGCCATCAGGATCTCCACGGGGATGTGGCATCTCCCCCCTGGGCCCGTGCCCCCGGCAGAGCTAACCTGAGCAATCTGCTGTGCCCCCCGATAGTCCTGCCCCTGCTCACACCTGAGAGCGCTGCCCTCAGCCGGAGCCTGAGCCTCTAAGGGCCAGGATGATCCATCCAGTGCTTCCAGAGCTGCTCCAGCGCTGCCAGGACGGGCCTGGAGCCAAACCAAGCCCTCGGCTGAAACTTGTTCCCATAACTGTTCAAACAAAGCATTTCCATAACCACAACCAACAACTGCCAGCAGTTTCTGAGGTGACAAAGAAAGGCTTTCTCAAATAAGTTTCATGAGAAGGAAGGTGAAAATGTGGATGAGAGGTTTTGTTTGGGGCCACACAAAGCCAACTTTTGTTAGCTGATGTTTGGCCTTGTGGGAGTCACAGGATGTGATCAGATAGAATATGCTGGGATGTTGGGATTGTCCTGTGCAGGGCCAGGAGCTGGACCTGACAATGCTTGTGAGTCCCTTCCAACTCGGGACATTCTGTGATCCTGTAAAACCTGTGCTCATGGCACATGTCAAACCTGAGGCATCAAAGGCCTTTTACATGAAGCCCACAACAAAATTTCATTTATAGATAAGGCACATTTAAAATAAATCAGGTTTGGTGGGGTTTTTTGGTTATTATTGTAACTACACAGCAACAAGCAGCAATTCCTGTGCCTTCCCATCCCACCGGGAGGTCAGCAGCGGACACGGCACTGAGCTACCACTCGTCAGCCTCATAAAGGAAATCATTAAAAGTCACTGTCAATTAAAGCTCAAGCAGTGTGGAGGTGCCTGCCCAGCCTGGGGGAGCTCTGGGATCACCAGCAATGGCCAGAGCTGCTGGACCTCCCTCCCTCCCAACCCATCCATTGCATCACTCCGTGTCCTCATCTGCGTTCTCCCACATGGGCCAGATGGGACATTAAACTGAATAATGAACTGGTGTTTCCCAAGGAGAGGAGCTCCCCTGCAAAGTGCTGATTCTGGGAATTCTGAGGGAGGAAGAGCTCTGACAAGAGGAGGGGAAGAGCAAAGGCTCCTTCCCAGCCCTGCCAGGAGAGTACGAGGCACACACGCACACACACACATCTGTGCTCCTGGGCCTTCTCCAGCTGCGTTTTGGAGAATGCTAGACAGGAAATTGGTGCCACAGGGCAAATATTCATTCTTCCCGACTTCCCTCCCAAAGCAAGCCCAGATTTGCCCTGGCTAGACTGGCTTCCTGCGGAGCAAGGAGCACCGCAGCCTCCCCGGAGCATCCCCAGCAGAAATGACGGAAATGTGTGTGAGGTGGAAAAACAAACAAACAACGGCCTGCCGCATGTTTGCAACACCAACCCAGGAACACGGAGCTCACAGGAGCAGCTGGTGCTCACGTGGCACTTCCAAGCCAGGCTTGGAGAAGCTGCCAAGTCCAACCTTCGACCGAGTGCCCCCATTCCCACTAAACCGTATCTCCAAGTGCCACCCCTTGGACGCTTCCAGGGATGGCGGATGCTCCTGGAGCAGGAGTGGGGTGTTTGGTGCTGCATCCCTGAGAGTCAGGGAGATGAATCCTGCCTTTTCCCTGCTTGCATCCTGGCATTGCCCACCGGAGATGATGAGGATTCTGGAGGCATCACGGTGTCCCACAGCTCCTCGGTGCCTCACCGCATTCCCCGGCCGGGACGCTCTGAAGAGCTCAGGCTGAGCTTTGCTCCCTGGGGCTCTGGAGTGACCACCTCTGACAGGGAGCTCAGCCCGGACCCCCGCTGGCACCTTATTCCCGTTTTCCCAAGGCTTGCGTCCGGCTGGTGTGCCCCCGGCCGAGGCTGAGAGTACGAGGCACCCTGGCCAGCCCGTGCCCTGGCCAGTTCGTGCCGTGCAGAGGTCGCGGCTGAGAACAAACCCTCGCAGCGCTTGTACATTCAGTGCTGCTCCGGCGGTGTTATCGCTGCCTTATCAGTGACAAATGAGCCATTAGAGCTCCTGAGCTGTGGTGCGGCCCCTCGGGACAGCCCGGCGGGCTGCAGGGAGAGGCTGCGAGTGCGTGGAGAGGGGAAGGACACGGGGAACAGCCTGGGGAGAGCAGCCAGCGCTCCCTGGCAGGCTCAGCCCCGCTGATGGAGCGAGGCAGCTCCGTCTGATCCCACCCAGCCCGGCCGATCGCAGCTCATGGAGCAGCAGCACAGACGCGGATAAACCCCGAGTATCAGCAGGAACAATCGGAACAACTCACACGCCACGTCCTGGTGTTGCAACAGCCCCCACGAGCAGGAACAGACACGGCTGGGAGGGCCCAGGGGATGCTCCCGGAGCTCTGCCGGCTCCCTCCTCCCCAAGGTCGCTCCGCACACGAGCTGGAGCCGCTGGGGTTAAAGCAGGGTCAGCAGCAGGTCCCTGCCAGTGCCGGGGTCACAGCAAACTCTGCCTGAGTGCAGCAATTCCCGTCTCCCTTCAGGACGGGTTTTAGCACCAGCTCACGAGAAAGGCTCAAACCTCTGTTGCTCACACAGGGAGGCGAACAGGAGCATTCGGGAGCATTTTGGTGCTTCTGGGCACCCTGTGCCAGGGCATCCCCACCCTCACAGGGAGGGGAGGCCCATATCCCTTCTAAATCTAGAATCCCTTCATTCCTTCCCATATCCCATCTAAATCTACCCTCTTTCAGCTTAAAGCCATTCCCTGTGTCCTGTCCCTCCAGCCCTTGTCCCCAGTCCCTCTCCAGCTCTCCTGGAGCCCCTTCAGGCCCTGCAAGGGGCTCTGAGCTCTCCCTGGAGCCTTCTCCTCTCCAGATGAGCACCCCCAGCTCTCCCAGCCTGGCTCCAGAGGGGCTCCAGCCCTTGGAGCATCTCCGTGGCCTCTTCGGGACTGGCCCCTGTAGCCCCACAGCAGCTCCAGCCCGGGGGTACTCTGAATGCAAACCAATATTCCTCCTTTCCCTGGTTTCCTGCTTGCAGTAATTATTGCTCTTTGTGCACTACAGCGTGGTACAAATGTGGGCACTATAAACACTTGTGTGGTTTTATCAAGCAGTTCTTACCATGTGCTTCCCATGCCTCATGCTCTGGAAAACGGGCAGGAATGAGACAGAAAGCACCTGGAACAGTGTCTGTCAGCAGGAGACTTCTGAGCTCAGCAGATCCCAGCTGAGATTATCTGCAAGAGGCATCAGTTGGTGCCTCGGCCTCGGTGCCGCATCCGAGGGAAAGCCAAAGCCCTTTGGTCTGACTGTGCAAACACCGAGTTCATGGGAAACAAACAGGGATTTGATTCCATAGTGGTATTTACTGCAGAACTTTCCCTCTCCCATCCTTCCTGTGACCCACCTGAGGGTGTTTGGGGTGGTTCTCAATGAACACCCATCCTGGGGGCAGCAGCATGAGCAGGCCGGGCTGGACAGGGCTTGGAGCAACCTGCTCTGGTGGAGAGCAGAGGTGGGAATGAGGTGTTTGCCCTCCAGGCTGGGCCGTGAGTTGGGCTCAGAGCTGGGCAGAAGATCCACCTCTGTCTGCATGGACATCAGGGCTCACAGAACCATGGGATGGCTTGGGTTGGGAGGGACTTAAATCTCATTTCATCCCACCCCTGCTGTGGACAGGGACTCTTTCCACTATCCCAGGCTGCTCCAAGCCCCATCCAGCCTGGCCTTGGACACTGCCAGGGATCCAGGGGCAGCCACAGCTCCTCTGGATCACCTCCACCGAGCTGAACCCGTGTCCCCACACGATCCCACCCCAGAGCAGCTGCAATCCGTGGCTATGGAATGGATTCCTGTCCCCATCCAGCTGCAGGGAGCTGGAGCGGCTGCGGGCGAGGCCGGGCCCTGCTCAGCTGCAGAGGTGCAGGGAGTGCACAAAGTGCACAGACAAACCAACCCAGCGTGGGTCAGCGCATGGGAATGTGCTCCTCGTGCACGGGGAGAAGGCAGGAGATGATTTATCACAGGCTAATTACGCATGAGACAACTTGTACCCGGCTGGTTGGACAAGAGGGAGCCCGAGGAAAACTGAGGCAACAACAACCCTTAGGTCAACCTGACATTTGTTGTTGGGTCTGTGGGAAATGATTCTCATAAAAACAGACTTTGTAGCCATAAGAGAAAAATAAATATTAACGCAGAGGATGTGCTGCAATGGTCGGATGGTGATGACACGGTGGAGATGGAGAAACCCCAGGGGCAGCCAGAGATGCTCCCTGAATCCACCCCCCAGTTCTCATTCCTGTGTCAGAACCTCAGGTTTCCACATTAAAAACTACAAATAAAACGATCCCCACCCCCAGGCTGGGCAGGGGTTTGGTGCTGGGAAGCAGGAGGAGGCTCACGGTGCCTTGTGCTCTGTGCCTCCCATGACTCAGCCCCTCACGAGGTGCTAAATTCCCCTTCAGCAGGAGGAAACCCAGGGCCGGTCCGTGCCCTCCCTGCTGTGGCACCAAGGGCGCCCCGGCCTCATCTCACTCTGCTTCTCCCAGCAGGGTTGAGAGGAAAGGGTTTTTTTCCCAGGTGAAGCTCTAGTGAGCTATGGGAGAGCCACAGAAATCCTGTGGAAGTCCTGGGAGAGCCGCCCAGCTCCGGCATCCTGCTGCCAAGAATCCTCTCACTGCGTCCATCGATGCTCTCACTCATCTCCAGCACCTCTCCTACAGCCCCTGCCCCGAGCCTGGAACTCACACACACGGATTGCAGCCCGTGGACACCAGGAGCTGGGGTATATCACCCTAGGCCACCATAATCCTGGCTTTAAGAGTGTTTTTACCCCTCACAGAGACATTGCCATGGTTGGAGGTTGCCCAGGAGCCAGCCAGGCTCCAGCCCTGCAGGTTTTCCCGTGCAGGCTCAAGGCAGCCCTGAACTCTCTGGTGTGACCTCAGAGCTGACCCTGCTTTGAGCAGGACGTTGGTTTGGGCACCTCCCAGGGCTCCTTCCCACTCCCAGGACACCTCCAAGGGCTCCTTCCCAACACCCCCACCCACTGCCTGCCCTTTCCGTGAAGCCACTTCCCCGAGCAGCCCCGCGGGGCTCTGCCTGGAGGGAGGGGACAGGGAACATTTCCCTCTCCGGGGTTATTCTCTATGAAATCCCACAGCGGGACAGCCCCAGGAGCACCGGTACAACCCCGGGCAGGAGCAGGGCACGGCCGGGTCCCTGTGGGTGTTCCAAGCCCAGCCAGGCCCCGGCGAGGGCGGCTGCCCCGGGAGCAGCGTTCGGCCCGTGTGGGAAGGGGGACGGCCCGGCTGTTCCCGCAGCACCGTCGGGCTGCCGACACTTCAGCGTCTCCTCCAGGAACAGCTCCTGCCCTTCTGCCCAGCTCCCAAATCAGCTCCTGCTCAAACTGTTCCTTCCTCCCGGCCTCTGGGGCACCTTTATCCCGCTGTCCAGAACAGGCTGTTTCATGACAAATCCCAGGCAGCGGCAGTGACCGCGGCAGAGGTGACCTCATCCCTCACTGTCACCCACGTCACTGCCCGGCTGCTGGCTCCCGAGCTGGGCTGGGCTGGGCTGGCAGTCCCCAAGCACGGGGTCCCCAAGGAGATACCGGAGCCCCCCCCGGTGCCCGGGGCACACCCGCACCCACCCCACAGCCCCCCGGCTTCCCACGGGAACAGAAGCACCACTGACGGCCTCGCCAGCCCGGCAGGTCCCTCTCGGCCAGGCCACCACTGGTGCCACCCCCACAGGGCCACCAGGTCCCCGAGGGGCTTTTCCCGACAGCCGGCCCTGCCCAGAGGTGTGTCACCCCGGCAGTGACACAGCGAGATCCTTATGGCAAAGCCTCCTTTGTCACCCGGTTTCATCCCCGAATTCCCCACCGGTGACAGCACCGAGAGCAGGGCAGGAGGCACGAGAAGGATTTATCGGCTCCGCGGCGGCCTCGGGGACAGGGCCGGAGGCTGCCCCGGGTGTGGGCACAGGCAGGGCCCGGCTCAGGGCGAGCAGGAGGGGCGGAAAGCCGGAGCCGGGCACTGTTGCGCCATCCCGGCCCTCGGGGTGTCACCGCACTCGTGTCACTTTACCAGACAGAGCGAGAACGGGAACACAGAGCTAGGAGTGGGAACATCCCCTTGGCGAAGCGGGGGTCGGCCCCGTTCTGTCCCGGTGTCCCTCTCAGGAGCAGGGTTTAGGAACAGGCAATTCCTCAGGGCTCTGCTCAAGTGTCCCTCGAGCAGCCGCTGCCGGCGCTGCCCCGGGGCACGTAGGAGGCAATTAACGCAATGAGCTGGACGTTCTGCCCCTGCCGGCTCTGCCCAGGGCGCTGGAAGCCGGGAATGGTCCCACATGAGCCCGGAGCGGATGGACGATGGAGGGTCAGCAGTGCTCAGCTGGCCGGGCACAGCAGCGCGGTGACAGGGACACGGTGACAGGGACACGGTGACACCGCTGCGGCCCCGGGACCGGCCGGGATCCCCGGGATCCACAGGGATAAGCCACGGGGCCAGGCGCAGGTGGCACAGAAGAGGACACCGGGGCCGTGTGACCCAGGAGGAGCCGCCGGTGTGCTCAGCCCTTGCAGGGCGGCTCGAACACTCGGCGCGTTGTCACGGGAACACCGTAAATATTGTCAGGGCATTGTCAGCGGCGGCACGGAGCTCCCTCCTCATCCCGCAGCCCCAGGGAAGGCGAGAAGGGGAAGGTTCAGGCAGAACCCTCCCCGGGAGTGCCCCTGGGCACGGGAGGAGAAGGACCCAGGAAAGCAAAACCCATTACAACATCCAAGGAAAAAACACAACTGACTTCGGGCCTGTGGAAAGTGGGAGGGAAGACAAACTCCCCACTCTGAGCAGCTGTCCCAGCTCCCACTCCCAGCCTGGTCAGGAGCCTCGAGCGAGGGAACAGCTCAGCACAAACCCAGAAGAACAGCAACCCTCATTCCATGGCTTTGGCTCTGAAGTCAATCCAAAATCTCCATCCTGAAGCCACCTCTGCCCCTGCCGGCTACCCCCCCGAGCTGCACAGACCCCCCTAATGCCACACCTCGGACACCCCCAGCCCATCGGGGGTTTCACCTTTCCTCAGCCACCCTCCACCCCTCCTCCCTGACCCCGGTACCTTTCCAAAGCCATCCCGTGGGACGTGAACTGTGGTCAGGAGCAGTTCCACGTTGCACAACCCAGCTGGGAACTCCCATCCCAGCGTGAGCTCTCCCAGCACTGCCAAGAGCCCCCGGGCGCTTGGGGTCAGCTGGAGCAAGCTGGTTGTGCCCTCCCCCTCTGCTCACCTGCAGCTGAGCTGACCTCCAGGAACCCAGGAGAGAGCCAGAGGAGAGGAACCAGCAGCGGGGTGCTGCTGGGAGCAGGGAATTCACTCCCATGGCGAAACCCGCTTCTGTGAGGCCCCAGGAAGCAGATGTGGAGCAGGCTGTCACGAGGCCCAGCTGAATTTAGGGTGGAGCCCCAGAACACAGAGCCTGAGGGTCCCTTCCCATCCCAGGGAGCCACCTGAGCCCCACAGGAGCTCCCTGGAGGGCAGCGAGGGCTCCTCGGCCACACCTGTGCTGCTGCAGGAGCCTCGACAGGGAGACACAATTCCCTGTAAAGGTCCCAGGGAGGACAGGGCACCTCAGGCACATCCAAACCACAGGGTTTGAGGTGAGCAGTTAGAGAGCTGGAGTGGTGTGGGAGGGGAGGGACCTTCCAGCCCACCCTGTCCCAGCCCCTGCCACGGGCAGGGACACCAACAAGTGACAGACTGGGTGTCTGTTAAAACCCGTCCCAGGTTTTGAACCCTCCCCACAGACCATGCTAATCTCTTCCTAATTTTCCTTGATTTTAGAAAATGATCTGTTTGTGTTGTCTTGCTTAATAATGCAAAGTATGAGCAGGGGGTAGTTTTGTGATCTCTCCCCCAATCTCTCTGAAATATGATAATAAAAAGCGGTAGTTGGGAGAATGTCTTATTTACTGTCCTTGGGATGGAACGTGGTTCTGATTCCCTAGAAATGGCCGTGCTGAAATTCTGAGATCAGGGCGTGACAGGCACAGAACGGCACTGAATGACACCCACAGACACACTCTAAAACACGAATATTTACTAACATAAATAAACAGTGTTTTATAACAAAAGGCACGGATTTTCAACTATAAACAATGGAAAAATATGTACAGTTTCCACATAGGGAATCAACCAGCAAGTGCACAGTTGGTCACTTCGGATTTCCTTCCTTCCAAGTCATTCCACCAGTTAGGAAGCGTCCAGATTTTATTTCCCCCACCACAAACTGCTGCCAGGTGAGAGAGTTTGTGACGGGGAATACTGGAGCAGCACAGGCCGTCAGATGGAGACGGTGCTGCTGACTTCCTCATACTGGATGATAAAATAGGGGTAGCTCTGGTCATCGTTGAAGATGACAAAGATCTGGGGCTCGAAGTAATTGTCCACGCAGGAGTCGTAGAGGTCGCTGGTGATGCTGCCGGGCTCCACGGGCGGCGGCCTCCTCATGGTGTGGTTGCCCACCGTGTACCTGCCCGTGAGCACCTTGGCCAGGAACATGAAGTGGACGCCCCTTGGGGAGCGTTTGGAGAAGTTGTGCGAGTAGCTGGCCTTCCTGGCGAAGTAGCTGCCCTGGCCGAACATGGTGGCGTGCTTGCCGCACACCCGCGGGTCGAAGTTGTGCTTGCAGATCCCGTCCACCACGTCCTGGGATGTGCCATGGAACAGGTGCCGCTCGTTCATGATCCTGTCCAGCCCAGACATCTTCTTGGACATGTATTCCTTTTTCCTGGGACAGAAAATGGGAAGTGAAGGTGAGCGTCGGCTGCGGGTCAGCCGGGGAAAGCTGTTTTCGTTACGGTGTCACCCTCTGGAAGAGCAGGGCTGAGAGAGGAGATACAAATCTCTCTTACAAAATTCCTCCTCTAGGAATATCCATTATAAAAGAACTGGAATTGCATTCTCTTACCTTTTATACTTCTCCCAGAGGAACTGGTTCTGCACTCGCAGGATTTTCAAAATCCTGTATTTGGTCTCTGGCACAGTCTTGTGGAACAGGTTATAAATGGTTCTATAGCTTTTGTCTTCCTTCAGAACAGGCACTTGGATGAAGTCCTGAGCTGGATCCATGCCAATCCAGGTCTCGGGGTAGAAGCTGGGAGAGGTGACAGCAGCTGGGGACAAGTCGTGTGCGGAGGCGGGGTCGGAGCACGGGGAGGGCACCGCGGAGCTGCCGCCCAGGGTCCTGGGGGACGGACAAAGGTTGTGCTCAGACACCCACAGCAGCCTCCAGCCACCTCCAGTTCATTCCCAGCCAGGCTGAAAAGCCTCTGGCTACCATGGAAGTGCCCAAGGCCAGGCTGGACAGGGCTTGGAGCAACCTGGGCTATGGAAGGTGTCCCTGCCCCTGGCAGGGGTGGCACTGGGTGGGAGTTAAGGCCCCTTCCCAGCCCAGGAAGACTCTTACTGCCATTTGCACAGCCAGATGTGGATTTGCATTTGCAGCTGGTTATTTTCCTGCCCCTCCTCTGGGAATGCTGCCTGGAGAACAGGCAGGGCTGAGGGAGGGAGCTGTGGCCAAGAAGCCCCATGGATGCCACAAAAAAAAACCTTGGAAAAGCCAGCGGAGGGGACCAGCAGGACTCTGCTCTCAGGTACCTGAAGCTCTGTGGAATCCTCACACTCTGGAAGCTGCTAAGCTGAGATAAGAGGCCTTTGTGGTTTATGCTCCCCTGATCCCACCTGAGTGAGCAGCCCTTACTCAGCTGAGTAAATCCTTCCTCCCTGGATTCTCCCTCGCCAGGGGAACGCTGGGACCGTGCAGTGCCAGGCTCCCACCAGCACAGCTCCTGCAGCTGCAAGAACACGTGGAGCGAGCTCCAAAGTCCACCAAGGAGTATTTTCCCCAAGTATTTCCCTAGGAAAAGCTGCCAACTCCCCCCTGTGCCCCAGAGCGTGCAGCAGGAGAGAGCAGAGCCCAGGCACCCAGGGTGGAGCTGCTCTCCAAACCCCACAGATGGCCAGGAATCAAATCAAATCCAAGGAAAAGGGTTGGGAGGGGGAAGGTTAGTGGAAAAAGGTCTATTTTTAAATCAACACATGGAAAGCTGTGGCAGCCCTCCCACTTCTCAGGGCAGAAGCACTCTGAGTGTTCAATGGCTGTTACCTCCTGCTCGAGGCCAAGGCCAGGATTCCCTTCCTTTGCATGGATTTGACTTAAAGTTCTTCTCTCTGGTTATCAACAGTTGAGCAGAAACCCAGAAAATGGATTTTGTTCTAAGAATTTCAATTAAAATAGCAACCAAATACCCAAGTCTGCATTTGTTTTTAATTTGTTTTTCCTCTTCGATGGGCAAATGTTTAAAAAAATGTTCCTGTAGGGCCTCATCACTCACACTGGACTGGAAGACCAAGCAGAGATTGCCAGTAAATCATGGATTAATGAGGAAGACATCAAATCCAATAAAAACCCTGCAATCCTTTGGTGTACTTTGTTCAGTTCTTCTGACTAGTGTAAAATATTTATATTATTTGTTCCGCAGGGGAAGCCATAAAAAAGTCAACATTTTTTCATTTCTATTCAAGGATTCTTTTCCAATTTGAGAACAGATTTAAGCAGGTGGGAGGTGAGGGAAAGAACAAATCTCAGGTAGCATCATGTGGGAAGTGGAGGCAACACTGACTGCTTAAGGACAGATCCCATAAATATTTAAAATACTCTTGTTCCTGCCAAGAATCTACGTGTCTAAGTGAGCTTTACAAGGTCTCTGGGTAAAGAAAATCAGAATGAGGTTTGGTGCAGAACAGGCTCTCAGAGTTTAGTCTGTAGGTTTGGTAGCTGGCACAGACAGTTCTGGTCAATCCCTCGTGAGTGCAGAGCCCTCAAGGCCCAACAAAATTAGTTGGGAATTAATTGGGAATTGCATAATTTTAGCAGGTCACTGTGGTGAAATAATCCCAGGCAGCAAAACACCAGGAAAATCCTCACTCTTCATTGGGACGAGAACCAGGACTGCTCTAACCACAAGTCCACTCTTGGTTTTTTACCGGCATCCTCCAGTTTCTCTCTAATAACTCGGGGTTTCCTACCTGGAAACACCTCCCAGCCCACGTGTGCTCAGGCTGTGACCAAACCCAGCCTCCCCTTGGGACCAGAGGGGTGAGGGCTCTGTGAGCACACCCCGTGCTCCCATCAAACCACCCCGGGATGGCTTGGGCTGGCAGGACCTCAAACCTCACCCAGCGCCATCCCCTGCCAAGGCAGGGACACCTTCCGTAGCCCGGCATGCTGAAAAGGGGGACAGGAATTCGGCAAGCCTGACGTTCCAACATCCACGAGGAACACCAGAGATTTAAACAAGGAGTTCCTCAGATAACTGTTACTGGGGGAAGCAGCAGGAGCTGCCAGCACCACCCAGATTTTGGATTCTCGTTCGTGCCGGTTCCCTGTGACAGCTGGGGAACACGGGTCCCCCGGAAGCGCCCCTTTCCCGGGATACCTACTGCAGGAAGGGCATGAGCAGCACGCAGGAGCGCAGCAGGGGCCTCCTCTTGATCTCCCTGCGGAAGCAGGAGTTCTGCTGGAAGCCGTCCTTGATGTTGAGGATGTACTGGTTGTGCCAGGTGACGAAGCGCACCTCGCGCAGCCCGCGGCAGCTCGCCTCCTCGATCAGCCTCACCACCGGCTACGACGGG
>VZRR01010504.1:63968-87623 GCA_013398015.1 Oreocharis arfaki | reverse complement strand
AAGGAGGGGGAAAGGAGGGGGAAAGGAGGGGGAAAGGAGGGGGAAACGGGAGAGAAACGGGGAAAAAACAGGGGAGAAATGGGGGGAGAAACGGGGAAAAAACGGGGAAAAAATGGAGGAAAAACGGGAGAAAAACGGGGGAAAACGGGGGAAAAACGGGGAAGGGAAAGGCACACGTGAGAAACCACACGCTCCAAAATTCACACTGCTGTTCTACGCTGCACAAACCCAGGCCCTGCAGCTCTCCTCGCAGCTCAAACACCCTAACCCTGTCATTTGAGCTATTTCTGCCCAACTCTCCCCAGTTCTTACACTCAGGAATTCTCTCTGGGACTGCCAGCACTGATGAGGTTTCTTTCCAAACATCAGCTCTGCCCAGCCCAAAGGCTGCACCCCCCAGCTCTGGCAGTGCCTGTCCTGCCTCAGCAGAGCTCTGGGGACAGGGAAGTCAATTAAAAGCTGCCAAGGTAAGTGGAGGTGCTGTTCTAAAGGCTGCAGAAACTGTCCCACTGTCACAAAACCCAAATCAGGCCCCAGAAGGGCTCCCTTGGCATCGCCACGAGCTGGTTTGCTCTCCAGTGTGACAGTGTGGCCAGCCCTCATGTCCCCGATGTTTTCAGGGCTAATTCAAGGATCACAGGACCATAACCAAGGCCAGCAGGGCTGTCCCTTTGTTGCTTTCTCAGTTCAGCACTGACTCCCCTCGTGCTCAGCAGTAACTCCAGATCACCTCTGAGAGTCTGCAGAGGAGCCAGGCTGAACACGAACGTATTTAGTGTGTGCTGTGTGGGGAGCTCGGGGCTCCAGGGCAGGAGCAGGGCTGGCAAGGGGGCCATACCTCGGAGTACTCTCTCCAGCCAAAGTGGTCCCTGCAGAAGTACTTCCACACCGTGTAGCAGCTGGAGCTGGAGCTGGGGCAGGAGGCTGTGGACAGGCGCCGCATTTGGTCGAACTCCGCACTTTCGTATAATTTCATAAGGTTCAGATCCACCCAGAACTCCTGGCCCCTGGGAAAAATGGGGAAAACAGACAAGTCTCACCTTTTTGTACCCCATTAAACCCGTGGTTTTCAGCACAGAGGGACAGAACCTCAAACCCAGCGCTTGTCTGAGGTGTAGAATCCCAGAATAGTTTGGGTTGGGAGGGACCTTAAATCTCATCTTGTTATCCCAAATAATTTATTATTAGGTGTAAAACATGTTTAGATTGGATATTAGTGAGAAATTGTTCCCTGTGAGGGTGGGGAGGCCCTGGCACAGGGTGCCCAGAGCAGCTGTGGCTGCCCCTGGATCCCTGGCAGTGCCCAAGGCCAGGCTGGACGGGGCTTGGAGCAGCCTGGGACAGTGGGAGGTGTCCCTGCCCATGGCAGGGGGTGGGACTGGGTGGGCTTTAAGGTCCTTCCAAGTCCAACCATTTGATGATTCCATGCAAAGGAGAATTTTGTAGCTAACACAATGTAAAATAACATCTGGTGGTGTTACTCCTGGAAGTGTCAGTGTGGCAGGAGCAGGTTCTGAGGTTTGGAAAGCAGGAAATGCATTCAAATCCTTGGTGGGGCCGAGGTTCCTCCCACTGCCCCTGCATCCCCCTGTACGAGCAGCGTGAAAGCCAGAGTGCAAACACAGCTGCCCTTCCCCACAGAAAGGTTTGTTAAAGCCCCAGCAAACACCACAGAGCCTGAGCTCACCCTGCTGCCGGGGTAGAAATGGCTGTTCCCAATTGCCTGTGGGACAGATGGATACACAGACAGACTAAAATTCCTTCTCCAAAGTCCTAGAAGGATGGAATGGAATGGTTTGGGTTGGGAGGGACCCTAAAGCTCGTCCCATCCCACCCCTACCATGGGCAGGGACACCTCCCACTGTCCCAGGCTGCTCCAAGCCCCAATGTCCAGCCTGGCCTTGGGCACTGCCAGGGATCCAGGGGCAGCCACAGCTGCTCAGGGCACCCTGTGCCAGGGCCTGCCCACCCTCCCAGAGAACAATTCCTTCCCAATATGCCATCCAGCCCTGCCCTCTGGCACTGGGAAGCCATTCCCTGGGTCCTGGCACTGAGTGCCCTTGTTAAGGTCCCACAGAGACTCTGCGAGAGGTGAGAACAGAGATTTCTGAAGAATCTCTCCTCACCAACTCACCAAATAAAGGTCTCTATTTATAAAACAAGGCAGTTTGGTGGAACTGTTTGCACAGAGAGAATGAGCACGTTGAGCTCTCGGAAGAACAGGGCACACAACCCAAATTTGGTGCTGCAGAACAGCACAGTTCAAAATAAAACTCCGCGGGCTCTCAACAGCTGAGCATGACCCCACGAATAAGTTCCATTTTCTCTGTTCCCTAAATGTAAGAAGTAACACAGAGGTACAAACTTTCCAGGACACTGGGCTGAGCAGGTTCCTCAACTGGCAAGTTATAGCACTGATGAACTTTTTCAGATGAGAGCAGCCAAAATAAGGATATTTGGGCTCTTGCTTCCACCCTTCTGAAGAGCTTCAGCGTTCTAAAGCGTGAATCCCCCGGGGCCCTCTCCCTTCAGCAAGGCAAACGCTCTCGAGATGTTATGTACAAATAGATGAGCAGAGGAATCTGTTTTGTAAGTGCTCTGAAAACACGTGTGGTTTGAAACCGCCCTCCGAGTTCGGGGACGTGCCGCGAGTTACCGCAAACAGGTTCAGAAAAAACAGCAGCGCTGCGAGCAGCAGGGCCCGAGCAGGAAATGAAACCCTGTTCCCATCAGCACAGCTGCGGCACTCGGCACGGCTCTGCCAGGGGGAAACTGCTGATCTTCTCTCTCTGACTAAGCCAGTTCCTCTCTGCACCCGCAGCAACCTCGGGGGCTTCAAAGAGCCGGACGGGCACGAGGAGGTTTGGTGCTGGGGGCTGGGAGGGTCACACGGAGCTCAGCTACTGCAGGAGGCAAAGTCAGGCACTTGCACTTCCTGGTGACACGAGAGCAGCGAGGTTTCTTCTCGTTTGAAGCTGCAGGGGAAGGTCTCTCCCAGAGATGAGCCCAGCTTTGGGCGGGGGACTGAGTGTTTAAACTCCTGTCTGAAACCAAACGTCACTTAAAGGATGTTGGCTTCAAAAGATCAGAGAAATCACAGACTTGGTTGGATTGGAAAAGCCCTCTCAGACCATGGAGCCCAACCATTGCCCCAGCACTGCCAAGGCCACCGCTGACCCATGTCCCCAAGTGCCACATCCCCAGGGCTGTTCAATCCCTGCAGGGACGGGCACTCCAGCAGGCAGCCTGTGCCAGGGCTGGACACCCAGCCAAGAGCTGAATTCTGAAGCACAGGTACTGAAATAGCCCCAGCAGAGCTCAGACAGCAGAGCCAGATGTGCTCCCACGGAAAGCCACGGCGGCAGGGAACGCTCCCAGGGGATGTTCACCGCCAGCTCTTCCCAACACAGCAGAGAAAGCACAGCAATAACCAGGGCTGGGTGCAGGGCGTGTGAAAGGCACACAGGAACCTCTGCAGCAGGGCAGGAGCACAAACAAGCCACGTGAGCCTCGATCTTATCAGCGTCTCCTCCCTCCCAACCCAAGAGAGGGGCAGCGGGTGCCAGGGCAGCGAATTAGTTCCAGATTTTACTGAATCTGCCCCCTCATCAATTCACGCTGCTTCTCTCTGTGGTGACTGCGGGCCACAGGGGAGGCGAGACCTCAGGAAAGGTGCTACAGACACTTTGCCCTCTCAGCTGAAAGGCTCCATCCTAGGGGACAAAAGAACCCAAAAGCGGTGGCTTTGCTGCTTTTCCCGTGTTTATTTTTTAAAAGTTGGAAAGACTGTTTTTTCCCTGTCTTTACAATTGGTGACTGGGGTGCTCGGAAAAGCAATCTTCTGGAATTTTCACAGCCAGGAGGCCCAGCTTGTAAATCCGAAACAACTGCTGACACCCTGGCCCATAAATATGTGTGTATATATATGTGTGTGTCTATATATATGTGTGTATATATATATGTATATAGAGCCTAGATGAATGCCTGGCAGGGAAATAATAATAATAATAATAATAATAATAATAATAATAATAATAAAAAACCCCAGCTCTCTGCCCCCCAGCTCTCTGCCCCCCAGGACCTCAAGGAAGTCCTTGAGGCAGGGCTGCTGGAGGAGAAGAGACTGTACCAGAAGTTGTTTGTTCTTCCCAAGAACCCACTCCTGGCCACTCCTGAACACGAGGTCCTGGGTTAGGGGGTGTGAAGCACTGGTGAGTTCTAAAACCTGCCCAGCAAAGAGGATGTGGAACACATCCCCCGCTCCCAAGGATTCCACAGACACGCTATTTCCCAATTCAAACCCCAGCTACACCTCGTGTTTGCAGGGCAGCACGAACACGGTGTCCCTGCCCAGGCTTGCTGGGTTAAAGGGCCCGGAGCTGCTCCGGATGTGGATGTGTTTGGGAGAGCTTTGTTTGTTTGCTTTCATTGTTAAGTCGGTGGAAGATGCTCCTGGCAGGGCGTGGGACTCCATGACCTTTAGGGGTCCTTTCCAACCTAAACTATTTATGTTTTAGAGGAGCACAAGCACTGGACTGAGTGGCTGCAGAGCTGATACAGGCAGGGACCCCAAAACTCAGCCAGTGCCACCCCCTGCCATGGGCAGGGGCACCTTCCACTATCCCCGGCTGCTCCACCCTGGCCTTGGACACTGCCAGAGATCCAAGGTTGCTTCTCTGGGCACCCTGTGCCAGGGCTTCACCATCCCCACAGGAAACAATTCCTTCCCAATATCCCACCTATCCCTGCCGTCTGGCAGCGGGAATTCATTCCCCCCCGTCCTGTCACTCCAGGCTTTTCCTAAAAACGAATGCTCCACGTCACACCTTCCAAAACCAGCTTCCCAAAAAATAGCACTCCCGTGTGCACGCGACTGCAGGAATCAGATTCTCCATTATCACTCAACTCAAATCCCTCCTGACTTCAACAAATCCGAGAACCCAGCAGGAAGGAACTTCGCCATCGCTGCTCCTGCCGAGCAAATCATTGTCAGAGCCTCTTTGTGCTCGCCCCGCTCCCGGCATGGGCAGCCGTGTCCCAGCACTGTGCCGGCTGCGCTCCCCGCGAGCAGCTCCCGTCCTTCCGAGCAATCCCTGCAGCCGTGCCCGATGTTTGTCTGGGAAAGGGCCGCGTTACCGCCGGGGAACAGGCTGACCTGAGCCTGCAGCCAGGTGACAGCTGCTCCCCAAAGCGCGGCGTGCTCGGCGGCAGGAAGCCAGGGGAGGGATGGCAGCGGTCCCTCGGCAGCTCCGCACAGCGCCCGGGGCTTCCCTGCCTTTGCGCAGCCCGGAGCCAGTTAGCTTCATTCCATATGGAAATGGAGCTCCAGGGAGCAGCAGAAAAGGAACCCACACAGCACAAGGCAAACACTTCCCAAAAAAAAAAAAAATCACTTCACAGGAGTTTTATTCCAGGCTCTCGCATTCCTCCTAGAAAGGAATGAAAAGCAGTTCCAAGCCGCTCAAAGGGTACAGCCAAGAACCTCCCCCAAATTCAGGCAGAGGGACTCTCAGCTGGTTTCCCATCGCCGTGTTATCAGTAACACATGCCTTATCTCACACACTGTGGCAGCTGTGTGGATCACACAGAAAACTTCGGAAATTTAACCATTTAATGGGCCAGGGACCTGCAGAACTCCCCAAACAACTGCTGCCCTGAGAAGCTGTGGCTGCATCATCCCTGGCAGTGTCCCAGGCCAGGCTGGACGGGGCTTGGAGCCACCTGGGACAGTGGAAGGTGTCCCTGCCCATGGCAGGGGTGGCACTGGATGGGCTTTAAGGTCTTTTCCAAGCTAAACCACTCAGTGACTCCACGATCCCATGCCCGAAATGCCTCCGCTGTGCTCTGTATGATTTTAACACGTCAAGCACATTCTGTCAGCACCAGAGAAGCAGCCATCCCACAGGCAGAGGAATGAAGGAAAACCAGTTTCCTGTACACTTCGTTGTGTCCATGCCTTTCCTTCCCAGCCCCTTCCCATGCCCACTGATAACCCCACTGGAACACAGCGTGTCCACAGAGTCACGGAACCATTTAGGCTGGAAAAGACCTCCAAGAACATCGAGTCCAAGCTTGTCACCCAGCCCAGAGCTCTGAGTGCCACGTCCAGTCATTCCCTGGACACCTCCAGGGATGGGCACTCCAAACCTCCCTGGACAGACCCTTCCAGTGCCTGACCACCCGTTCCAGGAAGAAATTCCTCCTGATATCCGACCTGAAGCTCCCCAGGACAGCTTGAATCTCCTCTTGTCCTGTTGCTATTTACTCAGACTTCACCCAAGAACCACGAGCGTGTACAGAGAGAGCAGCTCCCAGGCAGAGCGTGTCCCCCTGCAGACCCACCTGCTTTTCCCTCACTGGAGCCATTCCGTTTTGGCCTCTCTTCTAGCTCGGAGGAGCCATTTCATAAAACTTACAGAAATTACAGGAAAAAGAAAGAAAGATGAGATAAATCAAAGCAACAGCAAGAAGCTGCTGTGTCGGGCGAGTTGGGGGACATTTTTGCCAAGAGAAAGAGTGGAATTTTCAGCCAAAGCCAGGGGAACTGATGGGTCAGGAACTGCAGAGTTGTTTTAAACAAATCCTCCTGTAACCTCTAATGCTGTTGCTTGTTTTGAAAGGCAAAGTGTGCATGATAGGACAGGTGTGTGTGTGTGGGGAAACCTGCTCAGCTCCTCAGCCAAGTATTTCCCCTCAGCAGAGATCATCTTAAAATATCCCAACGTGGGCATCTCCCACTGGAAAGCAGCACTTGGCATTGCTCTCTCTGCTGCAAGCTGGAACTTCTCCAGGGCCTCTCCTCACATCTAGGGAGAAAACTGAGTGCTTCTAAGTACTTTAACCTGCTTAAGTTGATGTTCCCCCATTTTTCAGATAGATTGGTATGTGGCTCTACATACTTGGCAGACTTAAGAATACAAAAACCATAAGTAATTAATGATAAATACTCAGTTTGAGGCCAGACTGCAAGAAGCAGCTGAAGGAGTTGCATTACAAAGTAACTAAACAAGGTTTACCACTCCTGAGATCACATTCCCTTAGGTGAGCGCCAACAGCTTAATGTATATTTTACATTACTCACCTCAATAACTTATCTCCATCATTACTCATCCCAATAATTAGGAGGAAGGAAGGTTTATATAAATAGCTCCTCGGAGAACACCCTAATTTAGAGCTCATTCCCTAATTGAGCTGATAGCCCAACACTTTCTGGAAGGGCCCAGCTCCCCGGGGGCAGCGCTGGTGCCAGGACTCCGCCCGCACGCCGCAGTCCCACTCACCGGGGCACCCCAGCCGCGTGGGACACGAAGCAGGATAAACAGCAGCCCTGCTGGCCACGCCAAGTGCTGAGCAGGCGTTTCCTGCCGGCTGCCAGGGAGCAGACAGGCCTGCAAAGCTCGTCTGACCACGGGAGATTAATGGCTTTAACAAATAATGCCGTAACCATGGGACGCGGCGCTGGCGGGGCACGTTCGCAGCTAGGGATGGCCCGGCTGCCCTGAGCTGCCCGGAGACACAGCACGCCCAGGACGCGGGCAGCAGCCCTGAGTGACCACCAGGACAGCAGCTGGAGTGACCACCAGGGAGCTGGAGCTCCCCACACCTGGCAGGTTCTCCTCAGACAAGGCGATGTTGTGTAAGAAGCTGGTGATGATACACGGTAGAACACTGACCTCCCACCTGAAAACCCGGCTTAAAACCTTGGCCAGTCAAAGTTCTAAGGAGGATCAGACTCAAAGTTTGAAATCAGCAGCTCTGGTCTTAAACTGAACTTCACTCCAAAGGTCTCACTGACACTTATCCAGATGTGAAGCTCTTCCAAGGTTGGACAGGATCTTAAATGATCAGCTGATTCCACCCCCTTCCGCTATCCCAGGCTGCTCCAAGCCCCGTCCAGCCTGGCCTTGGACACTTCCAAGGGGCAGCTACACCGGCCACCCTGAGCCAGGGCCTCCCCACCCTCACAGGGAGGAATTTCTCCCCAATATCCAGTGTAAATCTGCAGTTTGGCAGATCAGGTCTGTACCCCCAGGCTGTGCCTCGCTCCGAGGGCAGTGTCCTACCCAGCTGTCCCGAGCCCACGCCGCTCCTCTCCCTTCCCTCACACCAGGGGAACGTCCCATCTCTGGGACACACCTGCCAACCCTGTCCCTGGCTGCATCACAGAGGCAGAAACTCCGTGTCCCTCGGGCCCAGCAGCCCCACCAGGCTGGGACCTGCACACCCAGTGCAAGGGCGATGCCACTGCACAGCAGCTTCCCGGGCTGGGGATGACTAAGCCGTGACCAAGCACTGTGTCCTTTACCAGTAATCATTCCCAAGTCCATCCTTTAGGACACAGAGCTCATGAGCAGTGATGGATTTGGTGACACAACTGCTAAAAGAAAACCATTTGCTCATTTGCACAGAGCTCAGAGTTAAATCATTCAATGGGCTTGTCTCTGGCTGTGCTGTTTTGTTTTTGGAAATCATTTCAAATACTTGGGAAACAGAAGTTCCCCTGTTGTAAAATACAGCAAATTTTATCTGCTATGCACTTACAAGATTTTTCAATTTTTTTTTAAAGACTGGTGTATTTCTTCAAGACAATTCTATAAAGTATGGTTGTTCCCTACTGCATATCCTAGTTCATTTTCAGTGTGGGGTATCCATATTCTGATATTGCCATCACTAAAAATGCCCTGGCACAGGGTGCCCAGAGAAGCTGTGGCTGCCCCTGCATCCCTGGCAGTGCCCAAGGCCAGGCTGGACAGGGCTTGGAGCAGCCTGGGATAGTGGAAAGTGTCCCTGCCCATGGCAGGGGGGTGGCACTGGATGATCTTTAAGGTCCCTTCCATCCCAAACCAGTTTTAGTCTATGAAAAAGGTTGAATTTAGCATTTCATCCAACATCAAATTAAGTGAAAGTAAAGACTAATGCTGAGTTTAAGCCCTAGATTTGGTCTCTGGTGCCTAATGAGAAATTTCAGCTTAATAAATGAAAACAAAATGATCAGAAAGCAGGGATATAGCCCCTTCAGGAACTGGAGGGAGGTGAGGCAGTGAGCAGGATCCCAAAGGATTCAGGTGGGAAGGGCAGCGTGAAGTTTTCGCTACAGAAACGTCGCTTTGAACTGGAGCTGCGCCAGCCAGGCAAACTTCTCCCTTATCTGCCCTGCCACAACGAGCACCACACACTTCCTCCAGAACAGAAACCAAACCAGCCTGCACCCTGTGCAAACTGGGCCCTGCAAACATCACTCCTCCCCACTGCTCCTCGAAGTGGAACCTGCAGGGGAGAAGCTGAAGAAGTTTTAGCTCTCGGGGTGCAGGAGCCCACACCGGTCACACGACCACACCAACTTAACAGCTGTTGGCTAATTTTAGAAAATGAGTCAATAAACACAGCTCTGTACAGAGAAAACAATAACTTCAATAGCTGCTTTAACAGTGGAGATGAGCAGCATTTCTGCCAGGGTGGCTCAGGTTGCTCACAGGGAATTAGCTGAAACATCCCCATTTACTCTCGCTGACAGGACATTTCCAAAGGTCCCCCAGAGCTCCCCTCTGGTTTAGCTGTTTGGGGTGGAATGAGGCAGGCTGTGCTGGGAGTGCACAGCCAGTCTGTGTTCACAGTGACAGACAGCAAGTGCTCTGTCATTCCTGTCCCCAGCACTGCCAAGGCTCTTTCATGCTGCCACTTTCTCTAATACAGAGAAAAGACTAATTAGGAACGCCAAGAACAAGCACAGCGTTGCACAACAGTCTCCGAATTCCTACAGAGCTGAAGTTTTCTTATTTCACACCCTCCAAGTCCTCAAAGAGCACATTCCAGATGCTAAACAACAGTTTTACAGGTGTACGAGAATTTTTTGTCGAGTTAAACTTGTTGCATACAGATCAGGAAACATCATCCCAGGGTTTCTAACACACTTGGACACAAATACCAGGGGGAAAAAAGGCACGTCCTGTTCTGTTTCTGCACCCTTCCCAGCAAGGGAGTGAATCCAGTTACCTACCGATACTTGACTTTGATCTTGTCATTGTCAGGGTTGCAGTAAAGCCTCTCCAGGTGCTCCTGGGAATCGTTGGTCACACTTTGCCACCTCTGGGTTGCTGTCCTCCTCACCTGCCAGTGATAGGGTAACACCGTGTGATGCTTGGGACAATCACTGCCATAAACACAAGTGCCCTGGAGAAAATCCACACAGATTTCAATCCCATCCTCCTGGTGGGTGTGATACTGCAGCTGGTTCAAGAGCTCAAACACCAGGTCAAGGGAAGCTTCTTCGCTTTTATCCTGGAATATCCCAGCACTGAATTTATTGCTTGGGGTCAAGTTGTATTGCACGGGACAGCTGTTCTCCTGGAGTAAGCCAGATGTGTAGCTTTCAAGAACCTTGTCAGGGAACAAAGGACAAGCTGCACCATCACTAGCACTTGGGTGCAAAGGATGATCCTGGAATGATTCATTACCATTATCAGCAGCAGTTCCAGGGGTTTCTGGGGAGAAACCTTGCTCTCCTGACTGGACGTCCTGCTCAGGATGCCCAGGGGAAGAACGAGCTCCTGGCAATTGACCCTGCACATCTGGAGCTGTTGGCATCAGCACAGTCACGTTATTTTCTGTCTGGGGGCAAGAGGTACCGAGGTCCAGAGTCTTTTTCACAGCAGGTTCACATAAATCACCGTGGCCACCACGCTGGCCTCGGGGCACGAAGACCCTACCCAAGGTGCCAGCTCCCAGCAGGCTGGTGAAGATGGGCCGCAAAGCCCGCAGAGTTTGTGTGTCCAGTCTCTTCTGCACTTGCTGCTTCTTCTTGAAGCAAGGCTTCACCGGTGGGATCTTTTCAGACAGCCTCACCTGAGGAGAAAAGTCCTCTGAAGGAGAGCACTGCATTCCTGGGCAGGGAGCCTGGGGCACCACACACGCTGGCTGGGGTTCGGTGTCCATCGGACACAGACTTTGCTCTCTCCAAATCACTTTCAAATGTCCCAGAGCCTCCCAAGAATCAATCTAGGACAGAAAGGAAAACAAGACAGTTAATCTCTCTAATTGCTCATGGTTAACACGAACAAGATCACCCCTGGAGAGGATTTCGAGCCAGCAACAGCAAACTCCTCCCCTCGCTGTGACTGCGGGTAGCCCTTAGGCACGTAAAGCATGAAAGCAGCTAAACTCAGGCTAATTAATCCCAAACCCACACTCCTCATCTCCCCGCACATCCAGGCTCTGAGACACTCCGGCACGCACACACAGTCCCCCGAGGGTGGGCAGGAAAGGGGGATGGTCCGACGCCTCCTCCCTGTCAGGATGTTCAATAAACAAGAACACTTGGGTTCATTCTATTCCACAGGAGCGAACATGACAGCGCTGATTTCTGCGCCTCCCTCACACACAGACCTGAGGAGCACGAGACATGTCCCCCCCCACTTCAGACATTCCTGCACCGTTTCCTCTCCCACCAGAGGAGCAAACCTACACACATTCCCATTCCATTCGCATGTGTCCTCCCTCGTGCCACCTCCCACTGCCACCGGCAGCACCGCCAGGGAACCGCTGGCTGCGCGGAGACCCACGGCAAACTTCGCACGGACTTCAGCGGGGACCACGATGTCACCCTGGCGTGGACCTGAGGAATTCCAGCGCTCACAGCCCGTTCCTGCCGCTGCCGCCCTGTCCCCGCCCTCATCCCCCCCCGGTCGCCCTCGCTCTGTGGCACCCTGTCACCCGGTGGTGACACACCGCGCTGCCCTGCCTCTCGCCACGCTGCGCGACAGGAATTAAAACTGGGCAGGGAAGCAAACAGAAGGGTGGTAGTTACTCAGGAACTGAGAAAGACGTTATTTGCAAGCTGCAGAACTGTGTTTTTTTAAAGCACAAATAAGCGGTGTTGTCTCGTACGTCACCAAAAGCAGGTGCTATGCCTTTTAATCAGGAATCCTGTAATATTTGATTACATTTAATTAAACCTTCTTCAATCTCACATGCAGGCTTAATGCTCAGAGCGGAGCACATTAAGGATTACTTCCTGGATAAATGCATTCCGAGCAAAGTTACTCCTCACTTCAAAACAAAATCCCAGAAAACAGAGAAAAATTGGCAATAATTTCTTACTACTGATGATTTGCTCTGGAAAATTTTTCATTGAGTCTTCTGTATTTTGGAACATTCATTTGTAAGGCTTTTCCATTTCCCTGGGAAACAGCACGTCAGGATTGCCAGGAAAAATTAAAAAAAAAAAAAAAAAAAAAAAAAAAAAAACTGTGCCTCTCCAGTTTTCCCATTTTTTTAGATTAAATTTAAAGCAACCAGTGTATCTGTTTGGCAGTTAAACCCAAAGTCATCGGTGTATCTGTTATTCTTCCACAGACACCAGGCAATTCCTCCAAACCACCAAAGGCACCTTCGAAGTAACTCCAAAGGTTTAAAAATCCTCGACTCCGAAGAGAATGAGATGTTCCCGTCCATGCAGCCCAGGTCTCGCCGCCCCGGCGAGGAGCAAGAGGATCGGCCAGGTCTCAAGGACCCCTGCAGCGCCAAGGTGCTGAGCAAGTGACTTCTGATCTCGTTCAGCCATACCTCTGCTATTTCAATACTTGTACTCCTCACTCGACCAGCATTTAAGTTTTGCTGCTATTTTTACAGAACTGCCCTAGTGAGCAGAGCCGGATCCCCCAACGACTCTAAAAATAAAGCGGCCAGAAGGACGCGGGTCAGGCTCTGCTGGCACTCCCGTCTGAGCGCTGCCGCCGGCCGGGCGCAGCCGGCGGGAGCGATGCCCGATGCCCGCAGCGATGCTCCCCGCACGCCGGGCTCCAGCAGCCGGCGGGAGCGATGCCCGATGCCCGCAGCGATGCTCCCCGCACGCCGGGCTCCAGCAGCCGGCGGGAGCGATGCCCGATGCCCGCAGCGATGCTCCCCGCACGCCGGGCTCCAGCAGCCGGCGGGAGCGATGCCCGATGCCCGCAGCGATGCTCCCCGCACGCCGGGCTCCAGCAGCCGGCGGGAGCGATGCCCGATGCCCGCAGCGATGCTCCCCGCACGCCGGGCTCCAGCAGCCGGCGGGAGCGATGCCCGATGCCCGCAGCGATGCTCCCCGCACGCCGGGCTCCAGCAGCCGGCGGGAGCGATGCCCGATGCCCGCAGCGATGCTCCCCGCACGCCGGGCTCCAGCAGCCGGCGGGAGCGANTCCCCCCGCCCCCGGCCGGTCCCCCCGCGGCGCCGGCCAGGCTGCAGCACGCCCCGTGCCCACCCCGGGCCGCCGCACCCCGCCCCGCACCGGTGTCAGCGGCGAGAACCGAAAGCGCCGCCCGAGGCCGTTCCCAAGAGCGATAGGACAAGAGGCCCCTTCGCGTTTCATTTATCACGCACCGAGCGTTTCGTTTCAGCCCGGCAGGGAGGGATGTCCCCGAGCACGGCGCTGCGTGCGTGGGGTTCGCACGCGAGCCGGGGACGGGCCGGGAAGGCGCCGGGAAGGAGCCGGGAATGAGCCGTGTCAGCCCGGGCGCTGCAGTCACGCAGCACGAAGGAACACATCGTCCTCACAGAACGCAAGGACGGCACCCTGACCCTCCCCGCGCCGCCGAGCTCTCGGTGCGAGCGGCTGCAGCTGCGCAAATTAATGACTAAGAGACAAACACGGAGCCCATCCCGGAACAAAGTCACCCTGACTCACTTGGTGCACCCACACGCAGCCCTTGGCACGGCGCTGCCCGGATCGGGGCTGTGCTCCTGCCGGTGACACACTCCGGAAAAGCGAGCGCGGCGTGGAACAGGTTTCCCGGACAGCCTGTGGCTGCCCCAGCTCGGGAAGTGCTCAAGGCCAGGTTGGACGGGGCTCGGAGCAACCTGGTCTGTGGAAGGTGTCCCTGCCCACGGCAGGGTGGTGGAATGAGATGAGTTTTAAGGCCCCTTCCCAACCCCAAGCATGCTGTGATAACGCACTACAGGCAGCTACTGTTTATTTGCAGAGTATTTTATAGGAGGAATTGGTTAAGAGCAGTTAACTTCCCTTTGTCCCGAAGCCGTGCCCGTGCTGTCACCGCCTGCCTGTGCGTGTGAGGGAGCACGGGGCCGCTTCAGCCGTCCGTGCCGGCCTGGCATGCTTCCCTGCTGAATCACCGCCTGTTCCCGGAGAAAACCCCGGCAGGGCACGGCCAGCAGTTCACACGGGCACCAGCCACAACCAGTGCATCCACAGCACTAATAATGGCCAGATAAAATAACTTATAAACAAGTCAGTAACTTCAGAATGTAACATTTATGTTGATGGAACACCTACTGTATTATTTGCTGTGGCTCTCCATCTCTGGAAGTGTCCCAGGCCAGGCTGGACAGGGCTTAGAGCAGCCTGATCTTTGGAAGGTGTCCCTGCCCATGGCAGGGGCTGGATCAAGATGAGCTTTAGGGTCCTTCCATCCCAAGCCACTCTGGGCTTCTACAACTCGTGTTCTTGTTTTCTTTTTAAAGCCGGTCGTTCATTCCTTGTGCTCAGTGACTTTATGAAATTACACACACAGAAAATACAGGCAGCTGGAAGGAAACTTGTTTTTAGGTGGCACAAGCCATACAGCACAGTTGGAAAATGCTGCACAGCTGCATTTATAGTGCAGGTAGGACATGCCATTTTCCCAACAAATTACAGAAATGGGGCTCCATAGAATCCCAGACTGGTTTGGGTTGGGAGGGACCTTAAAGCCCATCCAGTGCCACCCCTGCCATGGGCAGGGACACCTTCCACTGTCCCAGGCTGCTCTAAACACCGTCCTACCTGGCCTTGGACTTCCAGGGATGGGGCAGCCACAGCTTCTCTGTGCCAGGGCCTCCCCACCCTCACAGGGAAGAACTTTATCCAATCTAAACCTGCTCTGTCAGTTTGAAGCCATTCCCCCTTGTCCTGTCACTGCATGTCCTTGTAAATAGTCTCTCTCCGATGCAGTTGGAGAGAGAATGACTCAAGAGAGGCTGAGTAAAGGTGGCATCTGTATCTGCAGGAGCTGAAAACAAATTATCATCTGTAAATTAATTGAGCTCTTGAGTGTCTGAAGCATCAGACAGAGCCTCCCAGTTTGTCTGGAGCGTTCCCGAGCAGGGTGACTGGGATGTGTCACATCCTCGTTCGGGGAGAAGGAGCTGCTCATACACACTTGTATTTATGTGCCACCACCAGAACAGAAATTACCACTTTGGAATAGCTCCCTTCACGCATGAGCTATAAATAAGAGGCACATATGGCTGAACTGCACACGGGGGTGGGCACAGCTCTGCTGCACTGGGGCTGGGAGGATGGAACCGGGCAAAGACAGAGGCTGGAATAACCATCTTTCCCCAAACAAATATATAATTAAAGGAAACACAGCACACCAGACCCTCATAGACCCACACCAGACACAAATATAGAAAGAAACTCTGACCACCATGAAAGCATGATCTCATCTTTAAATACATGTTTAAATCTTAAGCAAGAGAAAGAAAGCTTTAATTATTTCTTTCAGATGGTAAAGGGCCCCAGCTGAACGCAGCAATTTACAACTCTGACTTGCAAATACAGGATAATCAGTATGCACACTTGGATTTGCTGATGAAAGAGGGGAAACATCTGACTTAAATGTTTGTGATAAAACAAAACTCTCAGGCTCCAACACATTTTTTTCTAGTGACAGAACTCCTTTTCTACCTCAGCTCTTGCACAATGAACATTCTTCACTTCCTAAAACACATCCTACTACAGGAAAGTTCATTGTCCTTTCCAGTGTTTCATACAAGCAACCAACAACAGATATAGAACAGCTTGGGTTGCAAGGACCTTAAAGCTCACCTCATTCCACCCCTGCCATGGGCAGGGACACCTCCCACTGTCCCAGGCTGCTCCAAGCCCCAATGTCCAGCCTGGCCTTGGGCACTGCCAGGGATCCAGGGGCAGCCACAGCTGCTCTGGGCCCCCTGTGCCAGGGCCTGCCCACCCTCCCAGGGAACAATTCCTTCCCAACATCCCATCCAGCCCTGCCCTCTGGCACTGGGAAGCCATTCCCTGGGTCCTGTCCCTCCAGCCCTTGTCCCCAGTCCCTCTCCAGCTCTCCTGGAGCCCCTTCAGGCCCTGCAAGGGGCTCTGAGCTCTCCCTGGAGCCTTCTCCTCCCCAGATGAGCACCCCCAACTCTCCCAGCCTGGCTCCAGAGCAGAGGGGCTCCAGCCCTGGAGCAGCTCCGTGGCTCCTCTGGGCTCTCTGCAGCAGCTCCAGGTCCTTCCTGTGCTGGGCCCCAGGGCTGGGGCAGCTCTGCAGGGGGGGTCTCACCTGAGGGGGCAGAGGGGCAGAATCCCCCCTCCCCTGCTGCCCACGCTGGGGCTCAGCCCAGGGCACAGGGGGGTTCTGGGGGTTCAGCCCAGCACACCCAGCCAGGTCAGGTCATGTTGAGCTCCCAGATTCTTCTCCTCAGGGCAGCTCCCAGTGCCTGGATTTGTGCTTTTCCATACCAGTGCTTGATGACAAATGCTAATCCCCTGCAAATACCACTGCAAGCTCTACCCTTTGCCTGCCAGCCAGGGTAGGTGAGCCAGGGAAAGGAAAGGTCAGCGATGCAGACATTTATTGCAAGTTAGCAGAAGGGAAAAGGGAATCTCTGATGTGCTGGCAGTGCCTCTGTGACGGGGAAATGACGCTGGCCAGGTTTCACCAATGGGGAGGAAGAGGCAGGAGGGCAGCAGAGGTTTAGTCACACCTGTACTCAGGAAGCCTTGGCTGGACTGACACCTACTGGGCTCCACCTGCTGTGGTCGGTCCTCAAGGCAAGGAAGGCAGAAATGCCACAGCCCAAACATGCAGAGATGAAATTTTCTGTTCATTAATTTATTAATGGATTTATATTCATTAATTTCATCCTAGTCATCCATCCTATTCATCTCCAGACCTTACCTGTTTGTACATGATAATCTAGAGCAGGTCAACAGAAGAAGGTGGCTCTAGTCTTTAAAATAAATTTTTTTTTGCTGGTTACCTGACATATTCACTGTGTGGAGGGGATTTTTTAGTAAACCTCATATTTTTCTCTTTTACACTGCTCAAAAGAAAAGTCTCAAAACTAGAGTGGTTCCAATTCATCAACAAAACCTTTTGAATTCAGACCCAGCTTTTCCATTTGCAGCTGGCAGTAACCAAAGTCATTTCCTTGGTCTCAAATTCTCCCTCTTTTAGTATCTTGTACTAGTAATTAAAAGTTCTGAAAGCACTGCATGCTGTTTCTCCTACTGAATATACCTCAAGTCTGGTGAAAACAGCATTTTTCAAGAAAAAAAATAATGTATTACACATGAGTATCACCACACGTCTGGTTATTTCACTATCAGATAATCTTATCTCAGGAAGTGCTTTAGCACTGATGAATTTGTACAGGGAGCACATGATTCCAAGGTGGGCCCTTTTCCTGGACAATTTGTTAGGAGTTAATCATTCCTGCAGAGGTATTTCAGTGCCCCAGGCAGGGGAATGGACCTCGACCCTTGGCCCACGTTGGCAGACAACACCTCTGTGCTTTCAGGATGTCAGCACAGCAGCTCCATCCAGCTGGAGCTCAGTCATCCCCGAGAGCTCCTGGCTTACAGAGTCCTGTCTCAGGGAACAAGAAATCATTTAGCACAGAACAGAAACAGAAAAAAGTTCCATCAGGCACACTCAGGTCCGCAGCTTCTCCAGAACTCAGCTTTCGAGGTGGAGTTTCCTTCTGCAGCTGCACCAGTCTGAGGGGAAAATCAATGATGCTTCCAAACTAAAACAATAATATTTTTTAAAATCCCTACACTTTATTTTTCAAATGCATGCAGTGACCTTTTACAGGGAACCAGGTACAGACTGAGACCAGGTAACACTCTACACCAGAAAGCACCAGACTGGAGGGACACTCTGGGACATTAAACTGATTCGCTGAAGCACCCATCCAATCTGGAAGTTGGTGTAAATACACGAATTAATACATGAAATGAGTCAAAATATGCCCACAGTGGGGACAGGCTCGTTTGGTTTAGATGGTGTTTTGTTGAACTGCTGCACCCTCTTGTGGAAGTCTCTTAAATCCATGTAAACCCTGGAAGTTTAGCTAAGGCCAAAGCAACACTTACCAATCCTTAACTAACACAAACTGATTCATAAAACACCACTGAACTTTTGAGACTTTTCAAGGATAATGATGATTCTGGAACATTTCCCAGGTGGATCCTGGCACCAGGTGAGCAGTAATGTGTGGACAGCATTGCTTTGGTCCTTCTCCTTTAGGCCAGCTCCTTTTTAAACTAAAAAAACCCAGGAATATTCCTTTACAATGCAGTGCTGGCCAACTAAAATATAAATATTTTCTAAAATCACCAGCTAGTTCTACTCAGCACGCAGTTTACTATCTACATTCAAATAACGTAATTAACACCCTAGTTCTGTTTCACTAACAGGTAATTTACTATCAACATGCAAATAAAGTCCATTCTTCAACCAGAAATTCCAACAAATTAAAAAAAGAATGCCTGGAAGGTAACAGCAGTGTCCTGTTTTACATGTGACACCCAGCTAAGAGCTGCTCCCTGGAGCAAACCTTTAGTTTCCCAGTAAAACACTGAGAGCTGCAGCACCCTGGAGAAGTTGAAGGTGCGAACGAAGATCTCTGCAGACATCCCTGGAAAAGGCCAATCCTCACAAGAGAAGAGGGAGAGGCATTGTAAATTTGAATTCCTCCCAGGCTCTGCATGACTCAAACAGCAAGGAGGGAAACAGGAGTGTACACACCTTAAACTGAGAATAAAGTAACTGACTGGACAAAATCAACGCTAAATTCAACAACACATTTTTCCTGTAAGATGCAGGAACTGAAGAACCAAAATCTGAAGCGCAGGGAGCAGCTGGGTGGACCCAGGATGCAGAACACCTAAATAAAACCAGGCCTAGGGTGATGCAGAAACAGCCAAATGCCTGCTCTGCTCAGCAGCTGCTCCTGGAAACAGCCTGAAGTGCTGTGAGGAGGAGATGCTCTGCTCTGCAAACGAGGATCTGCCTTTGGACATTATTTCTTTCCACAAGAATTCTGTGTGGGAGCACACTAGAAATGCTTTATTGCTGGGATTCACCCATCTATGTGTTGCTGGATTCAGCATTCCAGAAGGGTATAGGATACTGCCCTGCTAAGTTCATTCTGTCCATGACTTTTCGTCTTTCACATTTCCTGAGGTTTTTTAAATTAGGAAAAAAACTTGGTAGAATTTTCTCTAAGCAGGCTCAGGTTGAGCCACGATTGGCCAGCTGGAAAGCACAAAGTCTTCTGTGGGTGCATTAATCTCCAACTGTTCCAGGAGATGAGTAGTCAGCAACACCCCCTTTTATTCCCACAGCCAAACATTCCTCACACGGCACTTCAGTTTTAGCTCATCCTTCTTACTTCAGGTATTAGCATTTTAGGAACCATCAGCACAGGGATGGTCAGCTCTTCTGACTACACACTATAGGCTAAAATGTTCCTGGGGCTGAAGTCCAGGTGCTTGCCAAGCTCCAGGCTGCGGGAATAGGGAACTCTGGAGAAGACACAGGTGGGAAGTGGCACCCTGAGCCCCTCCCACACTGCTGAGGGATGGAGCAGAAGCGGTGGGTGGGTGCCAGGATGACACATGCCAGGCTCAGAAATCCCATCTGCCTGACTCCCTCCCCCTGCCAGGGATCCAGCCTGCTGAGCTGGACCGGGATCATCCCACTGCACATCACCTCACACGTCCCCAGTGCGAGGACCTCGGGAGAGCCGCCTGGGGGCTGCTGCCCAGAGACACAAGCTCCGTATCCCACGTGGACACGACTGCTTGATTGCCTTTGTGTTGTGGTTATTTTCCAAACAGTGCCTCTGATACTGCTTTTCCAAAGTGGTCAGTTCCAGACTCTTCCCAGAATGAATGCTGAGCAAGGCTGAATCTATTCCTAGACGTGATTTCATTCATGTGGTCCACAGGCACAAGAACCTTAAAAATGCTAAAGAAGGAAATTGGAGCAGATGAGACCATTTCAAGACATCAAAAATGGGTCACATATGCTACTCACTGAGCTGCCTTCACCGACAGCAAGTGCCACAGAAATCCAGCAATTCCTAGCTTTTAGAAATGCTTGGCACCTCTTTTGGGGGCTACATTCCAGTGGAAAGTGTCCCTGCCCATGGCAGGGCTTGGAACGAGAAGAGCTGTAAGGTCCCCTCCAACACAAACCACTCTGGGACTCTAAACCACACGGAGGGACTGGTCTGTCTGGATAATAACACAGCCAGATTATGGCTCCAGTTTTAAACCTCAGACACCACAGAATGTTTCAGGAAAAGCACAGCACACAGGAGAACCGGAAAGCTCCTCACTCGCCCAGTTCTCACACACAGGGAGAAGCTGCTCAGCTCATGAGTGTCACGCTCACCCAAAGGAGGTTTTCCTTTGCATTTAAACAATTCCCCATCAGCTGATCCCAAACTCAGCACATTAATCCCCTCCTGCATGATAAATTGCAGTAATCTGACACAAAGGTATTTTGAGTCCATACACATGTAAATGGCAACAAAAAAACAAAATAAATCCTGCTGGGAAATGTCACTGCCCTCATTTACATTTTTCAGCTTAGTCCACCTTCTAAATTCAGAGAAAAAGTGAGAGCAGTAAAGGCAATCCATGTATTTTCAGAATATTTACCACTGCCCCTGCGTTTCAGAAGAAATTTGGCAAGAAACCTAATTCCTAAATTACAAAGACAACAGCATTCATTTTCCTGTTACCAGAAGAACTTTTGCTTTCGGGTCACGGAGCCATTGCTCCTCTGCTTTTGATGCCTCACATTCCCAACAGCTTCTGAGTGAGGATTTAGCCAAGATGCAAATTTAGGCACTTAAACGAAACCTGGAATTGTTTTATTTATTGGCAAATAAACAAAGTGGTGGCCCTGTTTATTTTTGGGGAAGCATCTCTGAAACACTCAGGGTATGAAGCTCTCACAGTACACAGAGTTCTGCCTGAAGCCACAGTTTGCCAGTGCCAGGAGCTTTAAAAAAGCCAAGTGCTCATTTGTTTTTTCAAGAAAATCTTTCATCATTCCACTGCCTAAAGCAACGTCCTGTTTCATCCTAACGGGGAGACAGATGGTCACTGGGCAGATTTCATCCCAAAATGACAGCATCCTTCCCATGTAAACCAAACCAAGAACAAAAAGACTTAATTACATCCCACCACAACACAAAACAAATTTACCCAGCTGAGAGGAAGGAAGAAATCTGGGCAAGGGCAGAGATAATGACTAATCTAAATCTTGAAACAATCTTTATTTTCCCCAGCTTCCAACTACTTTACACAACTCTAAGCATGCTCTTCAATAAAAAATTCACATGATTGGCAGCACTGAATAATTACTGATCTTTCCTACTAGAATCACAGACTGGTTTGGCTTGGGAGAGACCCCAAAGCCCATCCAGTTCCACCCCCCAGCCATGGGCAGGGACATTGTGGGTTTAACCTGTTTTACAAGGAAACCAACACTGACCTCCACTCTTGCTGAAGAACCATCCTCAGCACAAAATTTGGGAATGCCACCTCAGAGACAAACTGCATTTCCCACCTGTGGAAGCCAGGAACTGCTGAAAACGCTTCAGGAAAGGTTCATGCCTGGCAGTGTCCAAGGCCAGGCTGGGCAGGGATATCTTCCATGATCCCTGCCCACAGCAAGGCTGGAATGAGCTGAGCTGAGCTTTAAAGCCCCTTCCAGCCCAACCCATTCCATGATTCCATGACGAGGGGAGGGCTGGCTCCCTGGCAGTGGCAGCTGGGGAGCTGCACACTTGCCCTCTGTGCACAGGTATGGCCACAATGGTACTCACAGGTGTCCCTGCTGCTCCTCAGAGCTCCCGTGCTTCATCTGACAGGCTGGTGTGTCCGCAAATCCAGCCTGGGAATCCCCGCTGGAGAGAGATTTCCCAGCCTGCAGGAAGGTCTGGCTAGCAGAAGTGTAACTCCCATAGCTGCCTGCAGATAACATGACACCAACAGATCCCGTTAGCACACTGCATCAACACACTCTGCATCTGAAAATCTGCTCTGTTTGGTCTTGGAAATTTATTACGAGCTGAAAAAGGAGAGTCCTGCTGCACTTAAGCGTTGTATAAAGCTCTACCATAATGAATTCATCTTGATCATATTTAACCTCGTTTAAATTTAACCTCATTTCCACGAAGCATTTCCTCGTGGCATGCACCTCATGTGTTTTCTTGGAAGCAGAGAACACTAACAACTGGCGGGGAATAAATGGGGAAAATGGCTTGGATTAAATATTAGAAAAATACATGCTTTGCTAAACGAAGTCTACGCCAAAACGTTAAAGATTGAAGAGAACTGTCAGTCCAGGGGACAAGGAGTGCTGCAGCCAGCCCAGGCCATCGGGACAACGCCTGTACCCCACTGGCAAGCGCTCCGATGTTAAACCCCAAAACCTCTGCGGGCTGTCACCACAAACTGCAGAGGGAACATCAAAAACAGTGAAAAGCAGGGCTCCCCAAGCTGGGACGGAGCTGCGGAGGTTAGGAATGGTTCTGAGAGCCTAAAACAAGACAGAAGCGCTCTTCTGTAGGGGCTGGCGGGTGGGATTTTCACAGCGAGGGAAAACACGAGAGAAAAACACGGCAAATTTCCACTGCTTCCCAGCCGACCTGTGACACCCCGGAGGGATCCCGCCCGCCGGGGGACTCACCTGCCTCAGCCACCGGGTGCCCGGGCGCGGGCAGCGGGGCTACATCGGGACTGGGACCGCGATGGGGATGGGATCGGGATGAGATCGGGATGGGGATGAGATCGGGATGGGGATGGGATCGGGGCCGGGGTCGGGATGGGATCCGGATGGGCTNTCGGGGCCGGGATCGGGATGGGATCCGGATGGGATCGGGATGGGGATGGGCTCGGGGCCGGGCTCGGGGCCGGGCTGAGGGAGGGCCGCGCTCCGGAAGCGCTCGCGGCCGGCCGGGCCCGCCCCGCCCCGTGGCGCCTGACCCGGAGCCGCTCGGCAGCGCTGACGCTGCCTTGTCCCGCCATGGCTCCCAAGGGCGGCCCCGGCGGCCGGCAGCAGTCCGAGGAGGATCTGCTGCTGCAGGACTTCAGCCGCAACCTCTCGGCCAAGTCCTCCGCGCTCTTCTTCGGCAACGCCTTCATCGTCTCCGCCATCCCCATCTGTGAGCGGGCGAGGGCGGGCGGCGGGTTCTGAGGGGAGAGGAGACCCTGGGAGAGGGGGATCGGCAACACTGGGGGGAGCAAAATACCCTGGAAGAGGGGGAGCAGCAGTCCCTGTGGGGAGCAGGAGATTGGGAAGGGGAATAAGCAGCCTCTGAGGGGATCAGGACTCCCCACCGCCCACCACGGGCTGTGCCCGCTGCCCGCCGCGGATCCCGGGGCTGCTGCTGCTCCGCGCCCGGCTGCGAGCCCACCGCGAGCAGGGTTATCCTGGATCTGAGCCTTGTGGGATCCTGGTTCTGAGCCGTGTGGGATCCTGGATCTGAGCCCTGTGGGATGCTGGATCTGAGCCCTGTGAGATCCTGGTTCTGAGCCCTGTGGGATACTGGATCTGAGCCCTGTGAGATCCTGGATCTGAGCCCTGTGAGATCCTGGATCTGAGCCCTGTGGGATCCTGGATCTGAGCCCTGTG
>VZRR01010504.1:12701-50789 GCA_013398015.1 Oreocharis arfaki | reverse complement strand
ATATAAATATAAATATATATATATATACATGTCCTTTTGTTTTCAGAGCCAGGGGACAGCAATGGGATTTGGGAAGAGCACACGCCCGGATCTCTTGCCCTGCCAGCTGGATGCACAAATGGCAGCACTTAAGAACAGGAGATTGTTTTAGGTTTTTTTTTTTTTTAATATGAATCAATGCTTCAAATCCCAAATAACAGCCCCTGGCAGCATGATAATAGTAATAACTTTGAAGTAGCCTAAAGTTCCCTGGTAGGAACGTTGTCAGCTCCCCTCCCTGCGTGCCGGGGCTGCGCCTGGGCGCTGGGCATGCTCTGGGCACCTGGCACTGTGACAAAGGGGGGTCACACCAGGGGCCTCCAGGGACCCTCCTTTCCAGCTGCTCTCGTGGAAAAGGCCCTTGGGATGAAGGAAAAGCATCTGCTTGCACGGGTGGGGGGGTGAGATCTTCAGCCCGAGTAACGGGGCGTGAAACACACGGGAGCTCTGGAGAGGACGGATCCTTCCCGTCACCCGTCCCCGAGGCCTCTGACCAAGGGGGCTGTGAGGTGGCAGAGGATGGCAGGGACACCCCACACATGGCTGACCCACTCCCAGGGGATGGGCAGCCCCTGATCCCCCCTGCCTGGCAGACCCCAGCCCAGCCCTGGGGCGTGGGGGACATGGCCAGACCCACCTGCAATGAGCTTCCCAAGGTGCTCATCTCCAGCTGCTCCCTGACTTCAACATTCATTGCTTTCGCGATGGAAAACTGTTTTAGTTTGCTCTGAGACCTTTAAGAACATTAAATACATTTTGGGGGTTTAGGTTAAGCAGCTTTGCCAGGTGCCCTGAGGCCTGGAGTCACTGACAGCACAGAAATCCCCGTGGAATGCTCATCTGCTCCGTTCCCCAAGGGAGGAGCCGAGCCTGGACAGCCTGGGGAGAGACGGGATCTGCTCTGGCTGGGGTGGGCCAGAGGAGGATCTGTAAAAGCTGCTCCTTGCTGCTGCTGCCCACGGGCGCTGGGCAGCAGAAGGAGGAGTCTGAGGGACAGGGGAGAAACCCCACAGGCAGCAAGCGGGGAAAACAAACAGGACCATGCCAAGTTTTGATTTGGTTGTGCCCCCCTGCACACAAGGTGCTGGCTGCTCCAGCAGGACCTGCAGGTGCTGCCACGAGCAGGGAACATTTTAAGGTCACCTTTTCCTTCAGGAGTGGCTGCCCCTGGATGCCTGGAAGTGTCCCAGGCCAGGTTGGACGGGGCTTGGAGCAGCCTGGGACAGTGGAAGCTGTCCCTGCCCACGGCAGGGGGGCTGGGATGAGATGAACTTTAAAGGTGCCTTCCAAGCCAAAGCGCTCCATGATTCCCTTGTGGGAGAAGCCGAGGCGTGTGTGGTGCTGAGCAGGGATGGAGTGGCTCGGGAAGGCAGCGCAGCGCCGACAGATGGCCCAGCAGATGCTCTGGGATGGAAGTGGCTTAGTAGGTGAACCATAAAAAAGGCAGGAAGAACATGGGAAGTATCTCCACCACGCCATTCATAGCACGAATGTCCCTTTTTTCACCCTGCTCGAGCCTCACCGAGCGCCACAGCCCGTGCCTGGCTGCCAGGGCCGGCGCTGCCAGCAGGATCCGCGGCGTCTGCAGCGCTGGGAATGCGGGATCAGCTGGGCTGCGGGCACGGGAAACCCATCCACGCTGCTCAGTGACCAGGGGCTGAGCAGAGAGGGCACTCCTCCCTCCCAGACACAACACGGCATCTTCCTTGACCTCAGCACCTCCCGGGAAAGCTGCACCGCCCCTACAAACCCAGGCCAGTCCCTGACCCGCAGCCGCTGGCACTGGGTGGCACCACGGGTCACCCTGGGTGGCACAGCCCCATGTTCAGCAAGGAAATGGATGTCAGGACTCCTGACAGGGAGCTCCAGGACTGTTTGGTTTCCATGGACCGTCCACAACAGCTCCAGCAGCCATCTGACGTGGACACCTGCCCTAAATCCAAACACACGCCCGCTTCAGCCGAAGGGATCAGGAAAGGAAATGCTCCAAACGTTAAAGCCACTCCTGAGACACAAAGGAAACTTCCATTTCCTTCCCAGACATATAAATTCATGCCCTGGCACCATAGACATGGAAACCTTGAATGGGCTGGGAGGGACCTAAAAGAACATCAAATTCCAACCCTCTGCCGCGGGCAGGTACACTTTCCACGGGCAGGACACCACTAATGAGGTGTTTCATATTTAAGCTGCCGCACCTGAACATTTAATTACAAATTGGTTTTCATCTCCTGCCCTCCTCGGTCTAAGCCCTTAAGCCAGGCTCAGGCACATTAAAACCTTTAGCTGCAGCTCCTCCCACCAACCTTCCATGGGGGTGTTGTTGTCCGGCCGGTTGGCGAAGACCACGTCCACATATTCCAGCTGCAGCCTCTGGAGAGAAGCCTTCAGCCCTGGGAGTGGGAAAGCAGAGACAAGGACAGGCAGGGTCAGAGGGAGGCACGGAACAGAGCCAGAATGGGACTCAAATACACCTTGGTGTATTTAAATACATGTATTTTTATACACACACACACACACACACACACACACTTAGGATATGAGAGGGATGCTCAGTAATGTTGTCCCGTTTCCCTGCAGCCACATGGCACCAGTTTGGCCACATGCAGAGCCCCTCCTTCCACAAGAACATGCTCTATTTCAGAATTCCCAAGCTCTGGGCTGACCAGCCCCTGCTTACCAAGTGTGCCCGTGTCAGCCTGGCAGAGGCAGCAGCTGCCAGGGACTGTTTCAGTGCCCTGTTTGCAGTTAATTCAGTCTGAGTTTTGCCACAGAGCCTTTCGTGCCCCAGTCCCAGCTCCCGACGCCCGGCCCCAGGGGACGTTCCAGGGATGCAATCCCAGAGGGAAGGGCGGTGGCACTGGGGTCGGTGCCCTGTGAAGGGCAGGCAAAGCGCCAGGGAGGGCTTCACCTTGTCGGGGTGAGCTGTGCCCACCTACACTGCAGAGCAAGCCAAGGCCCTTTGCAGCTCAGTCCATAAATGCCCAGGTTTTGAGAGCCTTCCTGTGAGGATCTGATGGGAGATGGCATCAAACCCCTACAGATGTATTTATGTATCTATGGATGAGTGTAAGAGAGAGGGCGAGCAGAGGATGGGCATTTTATCCATCTCAAAATTCAGCAAACATTTTCAGCCTGCTCTATTTTGACTCATTCTTCATGAACATTCATAAAAACATTTTGTTCTTGGGAAGATTTGTAGGAAATAACTGTTAAAAACCCTCTTCTCTCTCTCACGCACACGGATATATATAAATATATATATATATATATATGCATAAAATATCTACCATTGACCTTAGCGTTGTTTGCTGGGTGTTCTGTGAAATTATTCCAACTGCTGCCAGTGCTTTTCTGTCATTTCCCAAAGTAGCTCCACAAGAAATGGAAAACGGATGGGTTTGGAGTGCCTGTGACACATTTGCCACCTCCCTGAGCCCCTTTAGTGCCACCACCTCACTGAGGCTTATATATACAAAAATTCAAAGAAACGTGCTACAAGAAGAACTTCCTCCAGCATTACCTCCCTGGGGGGGTCACATCCCAGCACAGCTCCATCCTGCAAACACTCCAAGATAAAACTTTCCAGGGCAATCCCAGCTGGTCCCTGTGAGGGAAAACTGCCCCTGCTCCAGGGATGCTCCTTGTCAGGAGCAGGAAGGAGCCAAACCTGCACCCCAGGGAGGGGCTGCTCTCCCCCACGCTCATCCCATGCCTGATCGAGGCACTGCCTTGGGGCTCAGTTCCAGATTTTCCAGGGGAGCAGCACCCAGAAAGGAGGAGCTGCTGCCCTGGGCTCCTCCATGGCCCTCGACCCAGAGGATTTCATGGGAGTCCCTGGACAGCAGGTTCTGCACATGCCGTGGGGGCAGAGGGCACAAATGGGTCACAAGCAAAGGAGGTGGGGGACGAGTCCTCCCCAGGGACCTGGCACTGCCCTTCTGGGAGCTGGACACCCCCAAAATGCCCCTCCACAGCATTTCCCCGCCCAGGTTTGCCCGGGACTCCTGCAGAGAACAGCCCCAGCCCGGTGCTGCCGGGGGGACCAGCCCGGGAGCTGCGGGATGCTCCTGCTCCAGCGCCGCGGGCAGCCAGCCCAGGCTGGCTCCTCTCTCGGGGACAAGGTCACAGCTGACACTGCTGATCTTGGACGTGATCCTTAATTCCACGGGAACGGGCCTTTTCCCGGGCACTGCTCTGCCTGTGTCCTGTGAGCTGCGGCCGTGCCCGCAGGCGGGGCCTGGCAGAGCCAGCTCTGGGCACGCCCCAGGCACACTCGGACAGGGTTTTGTGTGTGGATAAAGAGAGCACGGTGTTCGTGCTCTGCTCCCCCTCCTGCAGTAACACAGCCAAAAGGATAAAGAAAAGCAGAGGGGAAGAGGAGAGGAGCAGGGATCTGGGTGGGTCAGCCCCGAGGGATGAGTGAGGCAGCGCTCGCTGGGATGCGGATCCACGGATGAATGGGCAGCAAAACCGAGCTCTTGGGCAGGAACAGCACCAGAGCAAACCTCAGCCGTGCCAGCTGGGCCTGGCACCCCTCCAGAGGCTATTTCTGCAGCTGCCATCGTGCCCACATCCTCATCCTCGTCCCTCCCGTCTCCAAAGGGAGCCCAGGTGCCCCGGCCGTGGCTGGGGGTGTGCAGAGAGAGCTTCCCCCAGCAGACCCCACGGTCAGCACGGAATGTTGGGGGGCTTTTAGTGCAATTCGTCTGCCCACACTTTTTGAAGAGAGCCAGAATGATCCTTTGGTCCTTTTGGGCACCTCACAGCCGAGTTTGGGGATTGCCCTGCGTGGGACTGGCACGGGGAGCAGGGGGATCAAACAGCCCCAGCCCACGGGAGAGCACTGCCCTGGGATCCAGCTGGACACACCCCATGGCCAGCCTGAGCCCCTGGCACGGCCAGACCCCGAGCACAGGTACCTTCAATGATGTGTTTTCTGGAAAGGCCTCTCTCCGTCTCAGCTCTGCAGGGGAAGAACAGGGACACGGCTGGGAGATGCCAGAGGTGCCAACAATTGCAAAGCACTAATTTGTGTTCTAATTTAAACACCCCCAAAATTACAGAATCCCAGGCTGGTTGGGTTGGGAGGGACCTCACAGCCCATCCAGTGCCACCCCTGCCATGGGCAGGGACACCTCCCACTGTCCCAGGCTGCTCCAAGCCCTGTCCAGCCTGGCCTTGGGCACTGCCAGGGATCCAGGGGCAGCCCCTCAGCTTCTCTGGGCACCCTGTGCCAGGGCCTGCCCACCCTCACAGCCAGGAATTCCTTCCCAAATCCCACCTAACCCGGCCCTCTGGCAGTGGAAGCCATTCCCTCTGTCCTGTCCCTCCATCCCTTGTCCCCAGCCCCTCTCCAGCTCTCCTGGAGCCCCTTTAGGCCCTGGAACGGGCTCTGAGCTCTCCCTTCTCCAGGTGAACAACTCCAACTCCTTAAAACAGTTGGCAAAATAAACAGGAATACAGTGAGAGCAGCAAACCAGCCCCAGGAGCTGTTAACCCCCCCAGCTGCGGGGCTGGAGCAGCAAGCACCAGGACAAGTGACTGCCACACTTACTTGCCACCCCAGTACAGCTTTGTGGTTATCACCAAACTGGACCTCCTGCCAAAAGAACAGAAAAATTAGTATTATTATTTTAAAATAATGATAATAATAATAATAAAAGCAACCAAGTAGGATGGTGCCCATCAGCAACATCTAAAACCTAGGGGCAAGATTTCTGGTGGGAGTGCTCAAACTGCAAAGAGCAGCTGTGAAATTGAGGAGACACTGACTCCAGTGTTGATTTGGGGGGGTGATTTTGAACTTTGGCAGCCACTGAGAGCCCAGGAATTCCCACGTGCGTTAGGGCATGGCAGCACTGTGCACAGGGATTCAGCCCCCTCCACGTGCTGCAAGCAGCAGAGGGGATCCTGGCTTTAGCTCCTTCAGAAGCTGCAAAGTGAAATACCCTGCAGGTGCTTTGGCAAAATATGTTCATAAAGAGTGTGGGCACGAGGAAATGGAGGGAAGTGGAGGCAGGGGAAGTTCGGATCGGACACTGGGATAGAAACCAAAGCTAATCCAAGAAAGTGACCAACTCCCCCCCACCCAAACATTTTTAATTACTGAGAGAGCACCATGCAGACCTTTATCCAAGGGCTGCAGCTTTATTCCCTCCTGCTATCCATGCCCAGCGCTCCTCATTACCGTGCAGCGTTCCCAGAGTTATTAAACTCGAGTGTGCTACATCTGAATTAATCTATGAACTCCTACATGATATCAAATCGAAGATTTATCATCCTCCAGCCGCCTTGCCGCATAACCAGACACGCACAACACAATTTCCCCAGCTTTTATCGGACTTAATTCTTTTCCTCCACCTCATCCAGAATATTTCTTACCAAATAATCAATCACCCCCCTAAGACAGGGATGCAGGCTTTGGAGAGAGCCCTGCTGGAGCCCCCCTTCAGCTGCACCTGCCTACAGCACACACGGGAGGCCTTTACAGATCCCTTAAATCTCTGCAAACCCCACAACCGTGCTAATGTGCATCATCCCCTCCCAGGCTGCCCGAGATGAAGGCCCGTCACAGCTTTGCATCCCTAATCCACGACATTCCCAGCAGGGATGGGAACAGCCATCAGCTGCTTCCCGTGGGGAGAGGGGACGGACACGCTCCCAAGGGGGACAGACTTGCTCCCGAGGGGTCTAACTGAGACAGGGTGGCCCCAGCAGGCGGTCACAGCCTCATGGAGTCACTGTGCACACGCAGAAATCCAGGGGAGCCTTTGCTTTGGCACTGGGAATTTGTGGCTGCTCCTGTGGGACCACGGCAGCAGCCACGAGCTGCCAGGGACAGCAGCACCCAATGAGGGGAATTCTTAAAATCCGGAGAGATTGCCCTAAGCCAAGGGGCCCCCATCACCAGGGGGGCAGGGAATGCCACACAGTACCTCCAGCCCTTCTTCTTCAGGATGTTCCCCAGGATGACCTCGGCCCTGTGCAGGAAGAGCCCGGCATGAGGGAGGCAGAGGATGCTCAGTGCCGCAGCCACCACCCAGCCCGGCCACCACCCAGCCCGGCCACCACGGCCACCACGCAGCCCGGCCACCACCTCCCCCTCCCCTCCCCAGCTGGGACAGATCCCATCCCTCAGCCCAAAGCCTCTTGTCCCCCCACTCCCCCTTCCCAGGCTCCTGCCTGAGCCCGCTCTGCTCCCACAGCAGGACACGAGGTCCCAGCCCAGCTCTCAGGCTGAGCCCTGCAAACCACCCCAGGCTCGTTTATCAGGTGATGTTCTCCCCATCCCACAGTGGCTCTAAGAGCCTCAGCTCCGCTGCAGCCGGGCTGGTTCCTGCTGGGATCCGTGCCTGGAGCTGTCACAGCCCCCTGCCACCCATCACCATTGAGATCCCCACTGAATTTTCATTTATTCAGGGTATTTTCCTCCCTGTGCCAACAGCAAGTGGCACAAGTGACACACTCCAGCCTTTGCTGGGTACAAGAGGCTTTGGGTTAATTTATTTGGGTTTATTCTACAAGTGCTCCAAACACCAAGGTTTTCCTGTCTCACTCAGGGATAAGTGGCTTTCCGAGCACGCCCAGAGCCCAACCCATCAGGAGGGGGAAGCAGAGACCCCAGGGAAGCCCCAGGGTCCCTGGCAGGGACGGTGGAACCAGCTCTCCCGGCCCCGAGGGCAGTGGTCACTCACTTGCCGGCCGCGTACACCTCGGCCGTGTCGAACAGGTTCACGCCGCTCTCGTAGGCGATGGTCATCAGCTGCTCGGCCACCTGGGGAGGCAGGGACAGAGCTGAGGGGTGACCAACCCCATCCCGACGCCCAGAGCCCAACCCCACACCGGGAAAAGCCCACACCAGGCTTCAGCACGGCCGGGAGGGCTGTGACAGCCCCTGCCCAGGGGACACCTCTGGCAGGGCAGGGAGAGACATTGAAACACGGATTTACATCGAATTCCCCTGGAGCCAGCCCGGCAGGAATTAATCTCCTCTCACAGGAGCTTTCTAACAGGAAGGCAGCCAAGAATTTAATAGGGTTACAGGAGGTACTCTGCAAACCTGGAGTTTAACACAGGATGGGGGGAGTTTAACATGCTTTTGGCCCCCTGCCAGGTTGTTCTGCAGCTCTCCAGAGACGCCGTGGGCTGTGGAAATGCCTGGAGGTCGTTTTGTGGGAGCCCCAGAGGAGTCCCAGGGCTCCTGCTGCTCCCTGGGGGTGCTGCACCCCGAGGGGCTGAAAGCTCAGGCTCAGCATCTCGAGGGAGGGCAGCCCTCCAGGACAGGGCTGTGCTCCTGCCCTGCTTCTCCAGCATCCCTGCTCTGCGTGGAATTATTCTGGGCAGGGAGGGCAGGAGAACCAGGGAGGAAACTGATCATCACAACAGGCATGGGCTGACCATCAAAACATCCCCCGGTGCCATGAGACAGGATCAAAGCTGGGGATCCACCAGGAGAAGCAGCGATACCATGAAAGATCAAGTGAATTTAGAGGAAAAACCCTTTGAATTCAGGCTGCTGGGCTCTTTTCCTCATGCCAGAGTTATTTTGGGGGTTATTCCACGCCCTGGGGGAAGGCAGCTGCTCTCCCTTGGGCACTCACATCTGTGGCGTGCCTGGGGTGGAGGGGAGCCCTTGGGCAGCCCAGGATGATTCCCTGGATCGGGAGCCATCTGCTCCGGGGGAAAGCACGGACGAAACCCGAGCTCGTTTTCATTTGTTCCAGCTTATTATGTCAAAAATAAATCACGTTTTCAAGCCCAGCCCCTGCCTGTATCTACGACTGCTGCCCATTACATCCACACACAGAAATAATTCCCAATTTCCGCTCCGGGAACGGAGCCGCTGCCTGTGGGAAGGAGGGGACATCGCTCCCGACAGCTCGGGAGAGGAGGCGGCCCTGAGGGGTGGATGGGGCTGATGAGAGCCGATCTCTGGAAACGCCGGGGTCATTAGGGGGCTGTGGCAGAGCTCTGTACAGTGACTCGCTGCCGTCTCTCTGTGCAGGAAGGATCCAGGAGCCACAATTTAATTTAAAAATATCCCAGAGCGGGGTTTGTTCCGTGCTGTGGGCTTACACAGGGCAGCACTCACCTCGTCTGAGATCTGACCTCCGAAAGTGACCCAGGTCCCTGGAAAGAACAAAATAATCTGTTACTACACGAGGGGTTCAGCATCAAAAATGAGACCTTGCCAAAATTCTCCCTGGGATTAAATGGATCTAAAAAGGGGTGAACTGGCTCAGGGGGTGGTGCAGCCCCAAGAGAGAGCTCCTGCAGCCAGGCAGGATGGGGCTGGCACCTTCTCCCAGGGTGGGATTGGCACAGGGAGCTGCTCAGGGCACCCCCAGGGGATGCTGTGCTGCCAAAACACAGAGCTGCATTCCAACCACGGAATGGTTTGGGTGGGAAGAGACCTTAAAGAACACCCAGTGCCACCCCTGCCAGGGGCAGGGGCACCTTCCTCTGTCCCAGGCTGCTCCAAGCCTCATCTGACCTGGCCTTGGGCACTGCCAGGCCCTGAAATCTGAAGCTCTTTCCACACCAGAAATCATTTTCCAAAGCGTTCATTTGACAAATTGGAAAAAATTCGTGCTGCTGCCATGACCATCTGACTGGGGAATGAAAGTCTATGAAAGTCTCCTTAAATACGTACTTCAGCATCCAGCATCCTGCAAGCCAAAATTAGAATAAAAAATAAAAGGACATAAAAAAGAGAAATATTTCTTGTGACAGGAAAGATTTCCAACCCAAAGGGACTTTTCCCCGGGAACCTTTCCATGCAGCCAACGTCCAGCGCCAGCACAGCCAAGGGGCAGTGCTTTCCCTAGGCTGGCTCCTAAAGCAGCTGCAGTTTAGGCTCAGTTGCTGACTCTGGTCTATTATTAGGAAAACTTGGGGCATTATCTCTTTATGATCATTGGCCAAAAAAAAGAAAGAACAAACCCCCCAAAATTAAAACATGCTGTGGTGGAAGCAGTGTGTGGATTTAACTGGATCGTAGAACAGTTTGGGTTAGAAGGGACCTTTAAAGGTCAGCTGGTCCAACCCCCAGGAATTCCTACGGGAACATTATTTCCCACATGGATATTTTATATGTAAATATTTATTTTAGGAATACCTATTTCCTAAGGCAGCAGGAGAAAGGCAGCAGGGAGCTGGGGAAGCAGCAGGTCCCACATGGGACCCTGCTCAGACATCCCTGCTGCTCCGACCTGAGCACGGCGAGCGGTGCCAGGGCTGTGGCACCCCCGTGCCTGGTACCAGCCTGTCCCTGCGATGCCCAGCACAGCTTCTCCTCCCCAGCTGCCCAGAAATCCAGATGCCATTCACTGAGTGGATGGGGCAGAGCTCACGTGGCTCTCTCAGAACTCCCCAGAACTGAAAATTCCCGCTCATGGGGGACACTCTAAGGAGGGCACAGGGGTTCGGGCTCCAAGCTGGAAAATCCAGTGAGATTTCCCCATCCCTCGCAGTGTCCCAGGCCAGGCTGGACGGGACACCTGGGATAGGGGAAGGTGTCCCTGCCCAGGGCAGGGGTGGCACCGGGGGAGCCCCTGCCAGCCCCGCCCAGGGTGTGAGCAGGACAGACACCGCAGTGCCACTGAGGGGCCGGGCTCTGACGCTGCGAAAGGGGCAGAAATTCCCCGTTCCCTGCCTGCCTGCGCTCGAAAAGATGCGAGAGATGCTCCCAGGCGCTGATCAAAGAGGGATGGGGTCCCTCGGTGCCCGGACACGAACCCGAGCAGAGGCGGAGCCGGGGCAGCGCCTGCTGCTCACGCCCGGGCAGCTTTGATCGGCCCTGCTCAGAACACAGCCACAGCCGGCAGCCCCGGCAGGGGAATCTCGCTCTCTTTCCCTCAAAGAAAAAAGGTCAGTCTGAATTTTTCAATACGTCAGGTTTCTCTGAGTGCAAATAAAGCTATTTAAAGATGCACGAAGTGTGAGTTCAAGCTGCAACTCCTGATTTCCCGCAGAACAACCCGAGCTGGAAAAGCCAAGTTTGCCACAGATCAGAGATGAAATGGAAATTAGATAAATGAGCAAAGAGCACACGTTTTCTAGCTAATTTTATCTTTCCTTCAGCTCTATGAGGACAATGACAATGGGGCAGGAGCTACCCCTGCTGCACCTTGCTGGCTACAGACCTCAGGGGAGGTATTTTCTCTTATTATTGGAGTTTAAATGCTCTGGTCCTGCACAACAAAGATAAAACTGAAACCTGTTTTCATTTTACCTTTAAGCTTCTTCATGCAGATAAAAAAAAGATAACCAAATGAAGCCTGATTTCCACGTTAAAGCTTCAGAGGTGTTATTTTTACAGGAATACATTAAAATACGTTTGTACCAAAAAATGGGTTGAGACTGTTTATCTCAAAGGGAATTTTTTTTTTTTCCACATAAGCAGCACACGGGTGCTCAGGTGAGAAGGAAGGGAATTGTTTATGCTCCCCATGGAGCACACATCCTCTCTGCAATTTCCCTTCTGACACAAACCACGTCCCAAAGTGACCGCAGGGCTCTGGGCATGGGGAGAGCAGCCTGAGAGCTCACAACGGCTCCAGTGAGAAAAACGAGCACCCCAAAGCTCTTTAAATGCAAGGAATAAATACCTGTGGTGCTGGATAGCCCTGGCTGGGGTCCCTCCATGTCCCCCCTGTGCTCCCAGACCCTGGCTGGGGGAAGAGAGGGGCCGGGGACAGGAGCATCAGCAGGAGCACATGGGTGGGGAGTCCAAGGGGTTATTTTTTTCCATAATCATCACAAAAACCAGGCAGGGATGTGAGTTTTGGCTCAGCAAGGTGAGCTCTGAAGCATCAGGTGTGGCTGGGGAAGGGAGGGGCTCTGGCTCAGGAGTCAGGAGCAGGGAAGGCACCCACAGCCGAGGCAGAGGCACAGCGTGGCACAGGTTGCTCCACTCCCCTTGGAAATCAGAAAAAAAAAAAAAAAAAGGGCAAAAAAAGCACAAAAAAAGCATTTGGCATTTCAAACAACAGCCAAGGATGATTCACAGCCTCAGCCAACACACTCACTGGGGAAGAAAAATATGCTGGAGAAAGAGATATATTTTTTAAAATTGCTCCTTTTCCCCTTTCCAAGCCCCTGTCTCTCTCTGGCCTACCCCAGCTCATGGTTTAGAAAGGCATCCCCTGCCCCAGGACTCAGGGGAAGACACCTCCCACTCCCTTGCCCATCACCTTTCTCCCTCTTGCCTCGGAAAACAGTTTTCCAGCTGGATGTCCTCACCTTTAATGGGAATTTCTGCCTTAAGGCCGGGTTTGGCTCCGTTTCCCTCACACTCCGAGCCCAGCGGGGTGTGATGCTCAGTGCCAAAGCAATGCCCACCCCTGGGCAGTGCTGCTGCCAGCAGGAATGTCACCTCTGCAGGAGCTGAGGGCTCCTGGCAGAGCCCCACAGCCCCTCCTGCTGCCAGCCCCGCGTGGTCCGTGTCCCGCTCCTGGCAGGGTCGGTGCCACACGGAGCTGGGGCTGCTGCTGGGCACGGAGGGAGCCGGGGCTGTGCAAGTCTTATCCCCAGAGCCAAGGGCAAGAGCGGCACCCGACCCCTCTGGGCTCACAAAACACCCATTTCTGTAGCCAGCTGCGAGCTTTTGTGCCTGGGACTGGGTCTGGGTCTGGCTGCTTCTGTTCTGCTCATCTCCTTGCAGTCAGGGCCCATCACCTCGGCGGCGGCTGCCTCAACATCCTCCCAAAATCAGCAGGAATCCACCGGCGGGATCCGCCCTGAGCTAAACACGTGGAAAAACGTGACCTTGTTTTTCCCTGGAATCACAAGCACGTTTTGGATCCAGCGTCCAGGAGAGAGCCCCAGGCCAGCCCAGGGCCGGGCTGTGCAGATCCTCAGTGAAAGGCTCACCTGGGGGAAGCTCACTCCGAGGAGGAGCTGAAAGCTCAGCCCAGGCAGCAGCAGGACCCAGCACGGGGATGCTGCAGGAGCTGGGTCCCGGGGAAGCTCAGCCTGGCCGAGCAGCCCCGCGGCAGCTCCAGTAACCCAGGAATGATGCTCAGCCGCTGCTCCGAGGGGCTCGGGGCCCTTCCCAAACATCCCTGCCTGGGAAACACTGCCAGCACCTTCGGCAGCACCGGCAGCAGCCGGCAGAGGAGTTCGCTCCCACGGGAGCCGGGAGCAGCAGGACATCACCGAAGGGTCCCCGCTGCCTCAGCCCTGCCCTCCTCTGATCCCTGCCCCACTTCCCCTTTCTCCTCCACGTTTCCATCCTGCAGGATGAAGTGCGCTCCCACCTCGCTGAGATTTTGCAAGGCTTTTGAGGAAGACTGCTGAGCCTTCAGAAACTTTAGCGAGCCCTAAATTAGGTTTTCATGCTGCAGAGAACACAGGGAAACACATTTACCTTTTGGGGAGCTGCAAGAGAGATGCCATTCAGGAAAGTCATACAAAGCAGCACTCGGAGCAGACACCTGATGGATCTGCAGAGGGGGTGGGACAAGGGGGATGGTTTTAAACTGAAAGGAGATTTAGATCAGATATTGGGAAGGAATTGTTCCCTGGGAGGGTGGGCAGGCCCTGGCACAGGGGGCCCAGAGAAGCTGTGGCTGCCCCTGGATCCCTGGCAGTGCCCAAGGCCAGGCTGGACAGGGCTTGGAGCAGCCTGGCATAGTGAGAGGTGTCCCTGCCCATGGCAGGGAGAGAACAAAATGGGCTTTAAGGTCCTTCCAACTCAAAACAAGCATCCAAAACAAAAGGTGCCGAGCTGCAGGAGAAATACCTGCACATTCCAGGGAATTTCTGGATTTCAGGTGTCCCAGCTCCCCTCCCCCTGGTTCCTGCTCACAGGGCAGGGGCTGCAGGGCTCGCTGTGCTGGAGCAGGAGGAGGTGCCCAGCAGCCTCCCCAGCCCCCCTGCTCCCTGCACAGCTGCACTCACAAAGGCTCAGTATATTTAGATGCTGCTGCAGTTCCACCCGCTTCAAATCAAAGAAAAGCTCTGCAAAACTGCTTTTTTCTTTTCCTGCTGCTACTTCCTTCCCGTGGCTTTTCTCCTCCACCACAACAGCAGCACTTGGGGAAGCTGTGAGGCTGATAAATAAAACCTCTGCACAGACAAGACAAGTCCCTTCCAAGGCTGGGGCTATTTTAACCAGGAGAGCTCTTGGCAGAGCGGGCCTTGTTCCTCCGGCTTGTGGGACAGGGCGACTTTCACAGTTCCCTCCAGTTTAAGATCAAATCCCAAAGCATGTTGGAAAAGTGGGCTGACACCTGCCCTGTGAGCAGCCAGGCCTGGCAGGGATGGGGCTGGAAGGACCCCACAGGTAGCAGGAGGCAGAGCCCAGGTGCCCACCTGCTCCGAGGCAGCGGCACCTCCTCATCCCCCTCGGACCCTGGCGATGCTCAGCCCTCGCTAATGGCACCTGGGCAGGTAACCCCCCCTGACCTTATCCCAAACCCTCTCTGCTCTCAGAACTTGGGCTCTAACAAGCTCCTGTTTTCCAACAATCAGCCCCAAGACCTTGTTTTCCTGTCTGAACAGCCTGAGCAGAATAATCACGGAATCCTGCAATGGTTTGGGTTGGAAGGACCTTAAAGCTCACCCCATCCCACCCTTGTCTTGGGCAGGGACACTTCCCACTAGACTGGGTTGCTCTGACCTAATCATGATGTAATTGTTAAATAATGTTATTATTGGACTTCTCAAGGAAGATTCCAGTAACTACCAACCCAAATTGCATCCAGGATGGAAATTTCCTGATGACTAAAGCCAAGCATCCCCTAGGTTGTGAGTCTACAGACAGCAGTGTTTCCCTGAAGTGTTTCACAGGTTGATGCTTTGGTACAGACTCCTTGGATCTGTGTGTACATGAATTGATTTAAATACTCTGAGTAAGTGCAGCATGGATGTTGCCATCTTAGATTCATAATTAGCTTAGATTCATAATTAAGCTACTGTTGTACTTATAGCAAATCCTATTGAGTCACTTGATAAATGTTAAATTAGTCAACTGATTAAGCACTGCTATTGTTGTGTTGATTAGGCATTGCTAAAGCCTTCAGACCTAAAGCACGGATCCAGTCTGAGGCCGAGTTTGGCACTGGGGCTGCTCTGAACCCCAGGACTCAACAGGAGGGTCTCCTTCCCCCTCTGCATGCCCTTCAGTCACTGCACACTGATTTTAGCCTCATTTCCCCTCATGTGCTCTGTCTGTGCAGCAATAAAACAAACTGTGCCATCCAACTCTGTGATTTTATAAATCAGTATTAAACCTGGGTTTGCTGATGCCTTTCTCAGTGATTCTTCAAGCAACCTAAAGTGGTGCCTCCACCTCCCTGTGGCAGCACCTCTGAGCCCCCAGGAACGGGGCTGGAGGGGCCCTGGCAGAGCAGAGCATCCATCCCTGGGGGGTTCCTGCACATCCTGGGGGGCTTCACGCTCCTGATGCTCAGCCTGGCACCGTGGGAAGGAGCTCAGAGAGGGAAAACAGCCTCCTCCTCCTCCTCCTCCTCCCCACAGCGCTGGGTTTCCATCACCAAACACAAATCTCTGCATTTCAGGCCCCGTGCCTGCACGGCTGAGCTCTGTCAGGGCATTACTCGCCTGAGTGAAGCCATCAGGAGCTCTCACACGAGCTGAGCAGTGCCCACACCCGCGGGCAGCGCTGCCCGTGCCCACAGCTGCCCTCCCTGAGAGGGCACGGAGGGGATAAAACACTGGTAAGGCATTTCATGGCTCCGGAGTCAGCATGGAGCGGGGATAACGAGGCACATGGGGTGGGATGGAATGAAATGAAATGGAGCCCTGGCCCAGCCCTGTCGCTGTGCCCAGGCTGGCACTCGGGGCTCCTGGGGGCACTCACACGGGATCCCTGCAGGCTGCCCCTCACAGGCACCAGGCACATCAGAGGAGTTCACACCCCAAACCCCCAGAGAGCTGCCCTGGAGTGCTGTGCTGAGAGGTACTCTCAGAGCACTCCCTCTCAGGTACTCACCCAACCCCAGGCACGACACTCTCAGCCCGGACTTTCCGAGGTTTCTGGAAGGAAAAGAAAATAATTAGGAAGTACAGTTCAGCCCTCAGGAGACACAGAGCTCAGCCCCATGGGAAAGCAGCAGCTGGAGAGGACAAGCCACTGCTTTTGTGCTAATCCTGTGTTTTCCTCCAAAAGGGGCAGATCCCCCACAGTGGGATCTGGCACCCAGGCTGGGCAAGGGGGGATGTGCTGCCATCCTCCTCCCCGAGGGGCTGGGCACAAACCCAGATACATTCAGCTGTACCTCACATCCAGCACCATTTGGGGTCCCAAATAAAGCCCAAACATTCCCTGCACTTTCACAGAACCCCAGAGTGGGTTTGGGTGGCAAGGACCTTGCAGCTCATCCCATTCCAGCCCCTGCCACGGGGCAGGACCAAGGTATAAATTACTGACCATCCCTGTGCCTCCTGCTGCAGGGCACCTCAAACAGTCCCTGTGCTTTTTGCAGCTCCTGGTGAGTTATTTGAAGCCAAATAAAATAAAACAGAAGAAAAAGCCCTGCTGGCCCCCAGGCAGGGTCAGGGAAGGGGTTGGACAAAACACCCCAGGTTGTGCCCTGTGCTTTCAGCTCGTCCCGTTTTTCCACACTGGATTTCCTGGCTGTTTCAGGTTTTCATTCCTCTGGCACAATTTCTCACTGGAGCATCCCTGTGGGGTCGGGGTGGGGGGCAGGAGGACCAGCCCAACACCAGCCAGACCTTAGGGCAGGACTGCCCATCCTCCCACCCCTCCAGGACCCCTTAACGCACTGCTGCACCCAAAATTTAGTGCTGTTAATGGGAATTTAAGACGTTGGGAGGCACAGGAACTCGACCTGCAGGTCTGTTTGAAGATCTGCAGCTGCATCTCCAGCCCCTGAGCCCCCAGGCTCACAGCACAGCTGGGGCAGGCACTGACCTCATTTTTTTTTTCTGTTCTATTTTTTCTTCTTTATTCCTTTTCTATTTTTCCTCCCTTTTTCTTTTCTCTCAGTCTTTTGAGTGCAAGCACAGCTGGACCCAAACCCATCCGTGCCCAGAACAGCACAAACGATGCCCATCCTCCCCAGCACCACTGAACCCTTGGGAGGTTCAAAGGCAAAGCCCCAGCAGCTGCCTGGGGGCTTCACACGGCGCTGCAGCACTGCGGGCAGGAATTCCACAATCCCAGATCCATGGGATTGGGATCTCTGCATTCCCTCTGGAAACAGCCCACCCGCCCCATAACACACCTCAGAGTCACGTGCTGCTGTTCATTCCCAGCTTGCAATTATTTTATAGGAGAGGGGGCTTTACATCCTATTTCTCACTGACCTGTTCTTTGCTTTTCAAAGTCTGGCTCTGTGGGCACAGCTCAGCTATGAGCTGCTCCTCTCTCCACATAAATATAAAAATATATCTATGTATACACCCTTCATAGATATATTTGCACCTGTATATTCTTTACATACACCCTTTGCACACACCCCCTTTAGCTCTGTGCACATCCTCCACATGGGAATACACACACCTACCCTTTAAATCTGTGTGTCCATGGACGTACCCTCTGTACACACCCCTTTTTATACCCACACACATCCCCACTATCTACCTGCAAATACAGACCCTCTCCATGCACCCTTTTATATAAATCCCTATATAAATGTGTCTGTAGGGACACTCTGTGAGTGCATCCCTGTGGGGCTTCCCTGCCTTGACAGGATTCACCACCCCAGACCCCAAGGATTGTCCTGTCCTTCCCCACAGCTCCCCTGTGCCACAAAGCCACACCAGGGCTGGTCCCTCGCCACCCCAGAGGTTTTTTGGGGTTAAACACATCGGGATTTGCTCCGGGGAGCAATACCCAGCTCTGTGAAGAGTCTGCTCAGCCAACAAAGCCAGCAGAAATGTTGTGTTTGGATTTCCAGAGCTCTGCCATTTGCTCAGCACACACCTGACCCGGATATTTGGAACATCGACAGTGGGAGCCGGCTCTGGAAATGCCAAATCCCTGCAGGGCGAGATCCCTCCTGCACAGGGAGCTGGGAGGCTGCTGGGCAGGAGGATTCCTGAGCCCACGGCCCAGCCTGGAGAGCATCCCCAGGGGTGCTCCCATCCCTGGGAATCGCCCTTGGCCGCACGCTCTGGGGAATGGGAGAGCAGAGAGGCCACACCAGCACAGGGAGCCCCACACCAGCTGGGAACTGGTCACTGCAGGGTGCCTGGGCCCAGCACAGACCTCAGGCTGTGCCAGAGCTCACTGAGCCCAGCACTGCTTCCTCCAGCAGAGCAGGAATTCATCTGGAATTTGTCATTCACTATGTACTTCTCCTCCGCCTCCCAGAGCGGAATGAACAAACCAACAAAAAACCCCACAAAAACACAAAAACCCCACAAAACCACAAAAACCCACCAGGCAGATACTCGTGTATATCTCCATTTACACCGATTTTGCAGCACCCAGGTGGATGCATATGGAGATGTGTCAGACAGACACACAGACAGACACACAGACAGACACACAGACAGACACACAGACAGACACACAGGCTCGTGCCTGGAGCTGCACGATTGCCAAGTAAAATCAATGGGCTGTCTCTAAGTAACGGGGCAGTGAAAGCTCTTTGTGCTTCCGTTGCACTAATTCCGGGCTCCGAGACAATGAACCAGCTCCGTCCCTGCAGCTGAACTGGCAGCAGCCCCACAGATCCCTGAGGATGGCTGTGCTGGGGGCGGGGGCTGGAAGGTGTTGGGAACGGCGATGGGAGCAAATCCCAGCTCGTCGGGAGCACCTGCTCTGGCCATGCACAGCTGAGCATCCTCCTGGGAAAACTGCTGGAGTGCCCGTGCCAGGGAGCTCAGGGTGTTCACCTGGAGGAGAGAAGGTTCTGGGCTAAAGGGGCTCCAGGAGAGCTGGAGAGGGACTGGGGACAAGGGATGGAGGGACAGGACACAGGGAATGGCTTCCACTGCCAGAGGGCAGGGCTGGATGGGATCTTGGGAAGGAATTGCTCCCTGGGAGGGAGGGCAGGCCCTGGCACAGGGTGCCCAGAGCAGCTGTGGCTGCCCCTGGATCCCTGGCAGTGCCCAAGGCCAGGCTGGACGGGGCTTGGAGCAGCCTGGGACAGTGGGAGGTGTCCCTGCCATGGCAGGGGGTGGGATGGGATGGTGTTGAGTTTCTCTTCCAACCCAAACCATTCCATGACTGATTTTTAGGACAGCAGTTATCAGCCCCTGCTCAGGGTTGCTGCCCTGGTCACCGGTCTCTGCTCAGCACTTGCCAAGGGTGGGAGAAGGGTCCCCGTCCCCAGCCAGCCCTGCCACCCCAGTGGTGTCCCTGACACACCCAGGGCCAGGCCAGCAGAGCCATTTGCTGCTGTTCAAGCCCCAGAGGTGCCATTCCATCCCTGAGCCCCAGCTCTGCCTCCCAAACACCCGGCACTGCCACTGCTCCCAGGGGCTTATCCTGGTGCTATTGAATCACTCTTCCAGAAGGAAAATCCCAGCTGGAAGCCAGGGCAGCCAAGGGGTGGAGCAGCCACCAGAGAGGCCCAAAGCAGGAGCCTCCGGTCTCTGAGGATCACTTTGCCTGTCCAGAGCAGCTGATTAAAAGTCAGCTCTGATCCCTCCTCTCCTGGCTTTTCATTAGCACAGCGATCGTGCTTCTCCTGCTGAGAGTGCCCCGTGCCCTGCAGACGTGGAGCAATGGTTCTGCTCCCACAAACCACTGCCCAACCCCACGGCACACAGAGAGCACCCAGAGTTTATCTGCTGCTGTGCCCCATCCCCGCAGCCACCCCGCTCCCCCGCACACAGCTCCTGCCTCCCAGTCTGGAGCTGACTCCTTTTCCTTCCCTTTTTCCCCCCAGAGTTGCACCACAAGCAAGGCCTGAAGGTGTTCAACACCTCAGCTCTGAGTTCTTTTAAAGCCAGAGTGCAAAGCCAAGCAGCATCCCACCGCTGTGGTGCCCGAAGCTGGGCTACAGCAGAGCCTGGCCTGGCCGCTGGAGAGGCCTCACAGGGGCATGGGGTGGGGAAAGGGGCAGGAAAGAGAGGTTTTGGGGCAGAGCATGGGGCAGCCCCTCTCAGTGCCCACAGTGGAGCTGCACAAACCTCACTGAGGTCACCCAGGTCACCACAAGCTCCAAGGCAGGACATGGACAGGACCTCAGCACGTGGAACCCCAGGGCAGGGTTAATTTTGTGGAGAGAAGGGACCCCCCAGCCTTCCTGCTGTTCGTAGCTCCAAGATGTATTCTCAGCCTCACCTCAAATCTTTGCAGCCTCCTTCTGCCGGGAGCAGCCCTGGGACAGGGGAGGGCAGCGTCTGTGCTGTGCTGTCCCAGTGCCTGGCGCTGCACAGGGGGCAGCGAGAGCCGAGGGGACCTCAGCCCCCCCGAGCCCAGCCCCGCAGCTGGGTTTGACTCGGCTCTGCCTTGCTGGCAGCATCCAAGGGTGACATTTTCCCCGCACAGCGGGAGCCGGGGCCGGCACCACGTCCCCGCAGCACCAGCGCTGTGCCAGATTGGCAAGCGCCGAGCGAGGCTCTGAATCACGGCAAACACAGCCCGGGGCCCTGGCGCGCTGTTAAAAATACCCTGAGCCACCACAACAGCGTCGGGCAGGGCTGACATTTCCCTTGACTAGGCTTTTCCAAGCGCGGCACATCACTCCCGAGGGATCCCGGCGGGCGGGGGCTCTCCGGGGTGCCGGGGCAGCATCCCCGGGAGCTGCCGCCAAACCCAGCCAGCGGCAGGGAAAAGGCTGGGAAGGAGGTGTCAGCACAGCCCACGGGCAGAGGGAATGGATGGCACCTTCCTGCCGGACAGGACCCCCTGGATGGCACAGCCACGGGCTGGTCACCCCCTGCCACATCTGTGCCCGCTCCTTCCTCATCCTCCTCCATCACCCGAAGGCTCAGAGCCTCCGTGCCCAGTGGTTGCGGGGATTTTCCCTGGGATGAGCTCAGGTCTCGGCCTGGTGGGCAGGATCCCAGCTGGGCATCAGCCCCGCAGCTGCAGGGGCCATTCCAGGAGCACAGAGACCTGGGAAACTTCGCTCAGCTGCTCGCAGCCCTTCCCAGCCTGCAGCCGAGGGGAAAGCCCTCACCTGGGCGGCAGGTACCACATCCCTGGGGCTCAAAGGCTCTCGTTCTCCCTGCCCCAGTGACTCATTCCAATTTTCCTCGTTTCCAGCCGACACGCGGCTCCTTATCGGCGGCTCAGCCCGGGTGGGGACCACGCCTGGCTCCCCACAGCCCACCCTGGCTGCTCAGAGGAAAACCACAGCCCAAACCCAGCGCAGCACCAGGTCCTTTACACGCGAAGGAAATGCTGCTCAGAAGGGGCACTTTGCTTCTGCTGCAGAGCTGAAGAAGCCCGAGTTAATTATTTTGTTAAATGTAATGGGCTCAGGGGCTGACGCCACTCAGTGCAGGACAGGGAGGCAGCAGATCCAGCTCCAAGGACACACCCAGGGCTGCAAAGGCCTCCAGCTCCTCAAGTCTGGGGGAAAACCCGTGGTTTTGCTGGTTAGTCACTTAACTGCAAGCAGATGATGGGCTAAACAAGGAAAACACCACAGAGATGCACCCAGGTGAGCATGCTGGGAAAGAAGAGGCCATTCCATGTCCAAAGAAAGCACCAGGGTCCAACGTGCACACAAAAGGTCAAGGTGACAATTTCTGGCTTCTAAAACCTCATGGTCCAACATCAGGAAGTCAAAAAGTGACACAAAGGGAAAGAGAGGACTCACACATCCTGCAGCTGTACAGAGGTGTCTGGGATAAAACCTGACAGCAGAAAGACAGAGAAAATATCTCAGGTTTTCAAGACTCTTTTAACTAAAGCTAACATTACATGCAATCCAATCTTCCCATGGGACCACATTACAAGGAAAAATCCCCTGGGATTGGGTTTCACCCTCCCTTGCTCCTGGGAAGTGGATGCTGCACAGAATCCTGCCTGAAACAAGCAGTGCCCAGCCTAGTCCCAGCCTAAACCTCCTTCAACACAGGGCAGCAGCGAGGCTCATGGAAAATTCCCAGTGCTCGTTTTGCCTCTTCCCTCACCCCATGCCTCCCGCATGGGTTTTATGGGGATTTGGAATTGAATTACTCCCCAGGAAGGGTGAGTGCTGACTGCGCAGGCAGAGCTGAAGGAGAGCTAAAGGAATGTATAATTTATATATGTACATACAGATGTGGGATGAGCCCGGAGCAGAGAGCTCCCCGGGGGCAGGCACAGGGATCCTGGGGAGTCAGGAGAAAGGAGAGGAGAACTGGAGAGCAGGGGGCCATGGGGAGGGCGAGGTGAGGCTCTGGCAGACAGAGAGAGGATTTGGGAGAAAAAGCCCAACGTGCTTAACATGGTGACATTTGTGTGACCACCCGCTGCTGAGGCCACAGGGACAGTGGGACACGGGCGCTGCTGGGCCCCGGGTAGGAGCAAAGAGGCTGTTTAAATAAAGAAAAGGGGGAAAAGCAGGGGTAAAACAACCCTGCAAAGCAGCCCACGCCACACAGCAGGATCGGGGCTGTCTCCCTTGGCACGGGGCAGAAAACAGCTCTAGTTATCCAGCTGTAATTAATCCTGGAGTAAGGAAATGGGTGAGAACCCATCAGAGGCAGCGAGTGCTCTGTAACGCTGGGCCGAGCCCCCAGAGCAGCCCCAGGGCAAACCCCTTTGCCTTCATCAGGCAGCAGGGAAGGGCAATTCCCCTCTGCAGGAAAACCTTCCCCATTAACCTCCCGCACTCACCACACACCAGCCCAGCCCCTCCGGAGCACAAACCCCACACGGGGACACCAGCAACACCCACCCCCTTCCCTGGCAGGGATTTATGGCCTGAGACACCTGTGCTGCTTAATTTCCTCCTTAACCTACAACTGGCTCCTCTGTCCTTCGGGGACAAAGCAATTACAGCACAATCCATCCCGATTATCCAGGTGGGGATTTGCTTCCCTGCTGCCCTTCACTGGAGCAGGGAGAGTTTGGGTTTGGCCACTTCAATTAACACCCCACCCAAATCAGCCCAAATGTTTCCTTCCCTTCCAGTGTTCCCAGCTGGAAGGGATCAGGGTGACCATCCTATCTGCTTGTCTATCCATCTATCTGCCTGTTTATCTATATATCTAATCAGACATCCATCTTCCTATTGATCCATCCATCCATCCATCCATCCATCCATCCATCCATCCTTCTATCTGCCTATCTATTTATTAATCCATCTATCCATCCCTTTCCCCATCCATGCATTCATTCACCCATCCATCTCTCTGTCTAGCAGAAATGAGGCAGGGAAGGAGAGAGAGGGGTTTTTTTTTTCCCCTCTGGAAAAACAGAAGTTTTAAATAAAATCTCTGCAATAACACATACAATGACTAAAACATTTTCGAGTCCACACCCACAGGCTTGGGGGAGCTCCACAGAATTCAGATAAAGCTGCTTCTGGCTTGTTCCAAGCCTGGTTTCATTGCCCTGTGTCCGTGGTTGTGCCCACGGCAGCCAAACCCTACCAAAACACAAACCCGAGGGGACGGTCCCAGCGCAGCAGCCCGGGGGCAGATGACCCCCCGGGGACCCCCTACACACCCCCTCGGATGTGGGGGGACACAGCCAGACTGGAGAAATCATGGCACAGTTTTCCTGATATAAACTGCAGAGAGTTTGTCTTATTGCTACAAAAATATGGAAAAAAAAAAAGTAAAAAAGTCACTGTTCCTGACGCTGGTGGTGGGAAAACAACGTTGCTTAGAAACATCCCCATCAGGGCTCCAGAACCGCTCCTTTCTGTGCAGAAAATGAATAAAATATGTAATTTATTCCCTGAAAAAAGAGGCTGTTTCAAGAGACACCAAAATCCCGATGAAAGCAGAGACCCTCCCCATTTCCCCCTCCTGCTGCAGCTCATCTGATGTCCCTCACCTGTCACCTGTGGAGTGGGGACAGTGACACCTGGCTTGGCCTCCCCTCCAACCCCATCCCTGCCTCCTGCAGGGGAAAATAACAGAATCCCTGAATCCCAGAAGGTTTGGGTTGGAGGGACGTTAAAGCCCATCCAGTGCCACCCCTGCCATGGGCAGGGACACTTTCCACTGCCCCTGGCCTTGGACACTGCCAGCTTCTCTGGACAGCCTGCCAGGGCTTCACCACCCTCTGAGTAAAGAATTTCTTCCCAAGATCTAATCTAAATCTCTCCTCTTTTCGTTTAAAACCGTTCCCCCGTGTCCTATCACTATCTGCCTGTGTTAAAAAGTTGCTCTCCCTGTTTTTCACGAGCCCCCTGCACGTCCTGGAAGATGCTCAGCTCTCAGCTCGTCCTGACGCCTCGAGCACATCCATTTGTCACGACCCATCGGGCTCAGGCTCGCCGGGACCCGAGGGTGAGCCCCATGGAGGTGCTAATTCTCGCCCTTAATTAACTTGGGTGGTTTCCTGCTCTCAGGGCTGGGTTCCCTTCGGCTCCCTCGGCTCCGCAAGCCCTGCGGGTCCCAGGAGCTGTCCCCGGGCCAGGCTCCGGTGGCAGGAGGTTGTCTCTGAGTGCCGCGGGTGGCAGGAGAGGCAAATAATGCTTTCTGTCTCTCATTTTGGGAACAAAACGCTTCCCAACACGCCCAGCAGCGCGCACTAAATTACCGCCCGTAGCCGCGGTGATCGCAGCGAGTGGAGCCGCGGCTTGGGGCTGGCTCGGGGATTCCAAAGCCCTCTGCGCTGCACGGGAGGGGGCGAGGGGGCTCTGAGTGCCCTGGGACACCCACAGCACCTCGGGCAGGGACAAATTGCAGCGCGTCCACTGCTTTGGGGGTGCCACAGAACGCGGTCACTGCTGGGGACAAACGGTTCAGTGAGGATGGGGTTAAAACCTTCACTAAGGGAAATAAGAAGGGTGGGTTTGACCAAACCCTGCTGAGCGGCTTTCCTTGCCCTAGCACAGCCCACCCTCCTGCTTGTCCCTCAGAAATACTCCCTGTATCTAAAGGGAACCTGTTTCACCCTAGTACGACCCAAACTGCTCCGCACCATCCATGAGAGATGGCCCGGCCGAGATGGGCCCGGCTGTGCCCACGGTGTCACCTCGTCCCCACAGCATCACCTCATCCCCACGGTGTCACCTCATCCCCACAGCATCACCTCATCCCCACGGTGTCACCTCATCCCCACAGCATCACCTCATCCCCACGGTGTCACCTCGTCCCCACAGTGTCACCTCATCCCCACAGCATCACCTCATCCCCACGGTGTCACCTCATCCCCACAGCATCACCTCATCCCCACGGTGTCACCTCGTCCCCACAGTGTCACCTCATCCCCACAGCATCACCTCATCCCCACGGTGTCACCTCATCCCCACAGCATCACCTCATCCCCACGGTGTCACCTCGTCCCCACAGTGTCACCTCATCCCCACAGCATCACCTCATCCCCACGGTGTCACCTCATCCCCACAGCATCACCTCATCCCCACGGTGTCACCTCGTCCCCACAGTGTCACCTCATCCCCACAGCATCACCTCATCCCCACGGTGTCACCTCATCCCCACAGCATCACCTCATCCCCACGGTGTCACCTCGTCCCCACAGTGTCACCTCATCCCCACAGCATCACCTCATCCCCACGGTGTCACCTCATCCCCACAGCATCACCTCATCCCCACGGTGTCACCTCGTCCCCACAGTGTCCCCTCATCCCCACAGCATCACCTCATCCCCACGGTGTCACCTCATCCCCACAGCATCACCTCATCCCCACGGTGTCACCTGGTCCCCAGAGCAGCCCATGGCCCTGGGACCTGTGAGTGCTCAGACCAAGGCACCACATCCCAGCAAGGGCTCTGTGCACGGACAGAGGTGAGGACAGCTTCAGGCCGTAAAGCTGCAGCAAAGACAGAGGATCAGAAACACAGAATGTCCTGAGCTGGAAGGGACTCCCAAGGATCATCCAGCCCAGCTCCTGGCCCTGCACAGACGCCCCAACAACCCCACTCTGGGCATCCCTGAGAGCAGTGCCCAAGTGCTCCTGGCTTGATGAAGTCCGGGTGTTTATGCAAAGCATCGAACCTCAGGAATTTTTTACCTCTATTCTCAACTGATGACGAGCACAGATAAACATGTCAAGCTGCAGCAGCTGGACCAGCGTAGGTGGCCCAACTTGTGCAAGCTGAAAACACAGGTTTCTCCCCTTGCCTGAGCACGTGCATCCTTCACTTTGCTCTGGCATTCAACCTGACACCTGCGCTGTGTGACTGTGCTCGTGTTTGCTGCTTTGCAAGCTGCTTTGTGATCTCCTACCTGTTACAGAAATAAAAGAGAATCTGATTTGGATCACGTGCTTCGGCAGCAGTGAAGGTGCTCCTGGAGCAGCACTGCTTCCCTGCTGTCTCAGGGTAGGAGGAGATGGATCATAGAACCCCAGAACAGTTTGGGTTAGAAGGGACCCTAAAGATTATCCCATTCCACCCCTACCGTGGGCAGGGACACCTTCCACTGTCCCAGACTGCTCCCAGCCCCGTCCAACCTAGCCTGGAACACTTCCAGCCCATGACAATCCCAGGTGACCCTCTGTGCATCTTCCTCAGCGTGCAGGTCCTGCAGCACAGGGCAGCGATGCTCAGGAGTAGGTCAGTGACACAAAACAGGAAAGAAAACTGCTGCTCGTGGAATAACTGCAGAGACAAAACAGGGCAGTGCTGATGGGCTGGGGAAGGAGGTGGGGAAGGCAGGAGGTGGCTGCTGGGCAGTGGGAACCCAGCTGGGTCGCAGGAGGGGCAGCCAGCACAGGCAGGGATGGCTCAGGGGACAAGCAGGTGCCTGAAGGGCGTCCAGCCCCCGTTCCCTGGCTCCCTTCTCACTTCCCAGCTCCTCTCCCGTACTCGTAGGGCCACCGGCTGCGTAGGTGGTCGCCTCAGCTGAAATTCCCCAGCGTTTTTTCTTGGCTGCATCCCCACAGAAGTTGCAGATGACGCATTAAAATGTAGATAAGGCACAGGAGATGGGCCAGACCCAGCGCAGCCGTGCCGGGCGCTCGGCCCTGCCTGGTCCGCGGCCACCGCGAGCCTCCGGGCCGGGCACGGAGCCATCGCCCGGCCGGGCACACCTGCCCGGGCAGCCCCTCGCCCACAGCTGGGGGGTCAGCAGGAGGGGACACGGCAGCGGGGGCAGCGCTGGCAGCGGCGTTCCCAGGGGAACAGCTCCTGCTGGAGGGCCCCGTCCCAGCGCAGCCCCCGCCGCGCTGCCCCCGCCGCGCTTCGTCACCCTCCGGCCCCGGCAGCAGGGGAGAAACTCTTTGTCATTCTGCAGCGAGGCTTTTAAAGGGCAGGATTTTAAAACTCTGCGGGAATTACGTTATCTGCGCAAAAGAACTTGAGGGAGTCAAGTTATTGCCGGGAGTAAGAGGAGCAGGGAGAGCTCCGTCCCGTCCGTGATCCGCAGCCCCCCGGCCATCCCACGGCGCTGCCCAGCCCTGTGCTGCTGCTGGGGGATGGACACAGAGCCGGCGGCCCTGGGACACGTCCTGCCCCTGTCCCACTGCCCGCACGTGCCGCTCCTTGGGATCAGTGTCCGAGCCATGCCCACGGGCAGGGTGCGCAGCCAACAAACCCCACAGGGCTGGGAGTCAGAAATGCCACTTCCCCTCCTTTCAGTGCCACTTCACACCAAAGAGGCAAAATAAAAGCAGCAAAAGCCTGTCAAGGGGTTTGCCTTCCCCACCCCTCGACCCACCTTGGAAAGTCACTGAGCTGAAGCAGGTGAATAAGCTGGAACTGGAAAATAGGTGCTTTCTGCACAGGCAGGAGAGGCTGATTCCGACACAATCCTGAGGCTGGGGAAGGGGGAGGAATCTGAGCAGCCCTGGGGTAGTTCCGGGCTCTCAGCACAGCCCAAGGCAGTTCCATCCCATCGGCATCCGGGATCATCCTCAGCGGGGATGGCCCAGGAAGGGGAGAATTCACTTTGGAGGGGCAATTTATCCTTGCAACAATATTTAGGTAAAAGCCATTTGCAGGAATTATTACAAAAATAAGCAGCCTGAGGTAGGGAAACCACTGGGAAAAATAATGGAATTTATGGTTTAATTACTGTGAGGGACTTTTGCTTTTTAACAGAGAAAATAAAATTTTTGAGAGATTTTAAGTATTGCTGAACCAGGGCCTGGAGTGACAGGATGAGAGGGAATGGCTTCCCACTGCCAGAGGACAGGGGTGGATGGGACATTGGGAAGAAATTGCCATGTTGGACAGGGTTTGGAGCAGCCTGGGATAGTGGAAGGTGTCGCTGCCCACGGCAGGGGGTGGAAGGGGATGGGCTTTAAGGTCCCTTCCAACCCAGCCCATCGTGGGCTGATTTGATGGCTCTGAGAAGCAGCTGCAGCAGTTCCACAGCCAGCACAGCTGAAGCTGTTTTTCTGCGTCGGCTTTTATGGCAAATTCAATGCCAAAAGGAAAATATAGGTATGCCATAAGGGTTTTATGACTTCATCCTCAAAATATCTGCACAGCAGCTTGTTTACACAGAGGGCGCGTTCTCCCGGTGATCTCAGGAGCTGTCACGGGAGATCCAAGAGCCCCAGCCCCGCTCTCCTCCCCCGTGCACCCTCTGTGCACGGGCACCATGCCATCGACTGCACCCAGGGCTCTCTGCGTGTGCCCCATCCAGCTGGATTTAAGCTGCTGGGGGCCCTGCACAGACCCTCACACCAACCCTGCATTTTGACACCAAAACCAGGGATAAGCCTGCTCCAGCTTCCCTCTCGAGGAGAATTTCTTATACGTTTGGATGCCTCGAGGAGCCAGTCTCGGTTTGCCAGGACTCGCCGGGAGCAGTGGGAGGGGTGGAATGAGATGGGCTTCAGGGTCCCTTCCAACCCAAACCCTTCTGGGATCCTGTGCACTTCTGAAATGGGTTTGTTCAGGAGCAAACCCCTTCCAAGGCTCCCGTCACGTGCTGACTCCAGCAGAGGGGTGGAAGGATCACCCAGGCCACCCCGAAGAGCAGGGCTGGGACAAGGGATGGGCCACAGCACCCAAATAAATCCCTCTGCACCAGCGAGGCCCATCCAAACCGTCCACTGACCTCACATCCACACCCACCGAGCTCCACCAGACCCCAGCTTGCTGGGTATTTTCCAAACCCTAAAGCACAGGGAAGCTCTGCTGGAGCAGCAGCTGTGGGGGCAGGTCCGTGGCATGTCCCTCCTCACCACGGCGTCGGGCACACGCCGAGCCCCGGGCACAGAGGAGAGCCCCTGAGCCACAGCAGGGACTTGTCACCCCGGCTGTGACCTCTGGGCTCACACCCAGTCACACCAGAGCGTTTTCCTCTCCTCGAAGACAATTAATTTCTTAACAAACACGTTCTGCAGAAGGCGTTTTGTGGCGTTAGTCTGAAATAAAAATTAGCACGCTCAAAATTCCAACTGGATTTCTCCAAAGCAGCCAGGCTAAAATAATACATTTTAAATGTCTTAAACTGTGCACTTCCCAAGTAATTAAATTACAGCGTTCCTGCACCACGGCTTCTCTTCCATCCATTTAAGCATTAGATTAAAGTTGTCAGGCAGCCTTTAGATGGAAAATACCAGGCTGCAGGGAAGGGTTTGGGAGGAGGGTGGAGCGGGGCGAGTTTGAGCAGCCGTGGGGCAGGGACCTGCTCCAGCCACCAGCACCAGCCAGAGAGATGCCCCACTCAGGAGACAGCCACCCACTGCCACTGCCCAGAGAGGGGGCACAGGCCTGGGGGCACGGGAGTGGCAGCGCTGGGACAGCCACTCATGGGTGGTGGGGACAGTGATGGGGACAGCCACCCGTGGGTGACAGGGCAGTCATCCATAGATGATGGGAACAGTCATTTATGGGTGATGGGGACACCCACTCAGGGGTGACAGGGACACCCACCCACAGGTGACAGGAACACCCAGCCAGGCTGCTCCGTGCCCTTGCCCCTGCCGTGCCCCTAGGCCAGGGCGGCCGTGGGCGGCTCCGCGGCTCAGCCCCCGCAGCTCCGCTGCATTATTTAAAAGCTTCCTTAAAATATCACCGTTTTGTTTCCACTTAAGCAGAGAGCCCTGAGAGTCGTGCTCTCGGGGCTGCGCTTGTCCTTGAACGCAATCCTGCTCTCCCGAGCTCACTGCTTTCCCCCGGGATTACGATGGGGGCATCGCCTGCGGAGCCGTGCCCGCTGCTCCCGGTGCCACCCGCACGGCGGGCAGGGCTGTCCCCAGGGCCACACAGGGGCTGGGCAGGAGAAACCCCTCGGGCTGCAGGTGCACAGGGCTGGGCACTGCTGCTCCAGGGGCAAAGCCACGCTGGAGAGCCGGGAGCGGCCGGGAGCAGCCAGAGCGGCTGGGCAGGTACTGCAAAGCAAAGCCAACTTCGCTCTCTCCGACACCTCGGAGAGGAGATCCATCTCCCGTGCTTACACCCGCCCAGGCACCTGCAAAGTCCTCAATTACCGCGGAACCACGGAATTGTTGAGGTGGGGAAGAGCTGGGGGGTGGCAGAGCCAGCCCCGAGGCAGCACTGCCGGTACCGAAGGTGGCAGCCCGGGAGGAGGGGCCCCTGCCGGGTCCCGTGCGCTGCCCTGCATTTGGGGTGGAGCTGGAAAATAAATGTGTGTCCAAACCCGGCGCTGTTTAACACTGCGGTGTGATGAGAGGGGAGAAATCCAGACCCACCCGGCCCCGGCCTCACCTCGGAGCTGCAAACTCCTGGGGAGCCACTGGGAATGTGAAAGCAGCACAAATCAGCAGATTTTGTTTACTCAACTGGTTCCTTTTCCTTCCCCTCTGAGTTATTCCTGCCTCCTTTGTAGCCATTATAAGCTACAGTCCTGGGGGGAAAAGCATTGTGAATTCAGCGTAAATCCATTCTGTTCACTGGATTAGTCTTAATTTGCAGCAAGAAAATGAAGATCAGACGATGAGCCATAAAAGTCAGCCCGATGTGGAGAGTACTGAAACAATATGGAGCTTGATATCAAAATAATTGTACCATTTGCATGTGAGAGTTTAAAACTGCTCGTAATTGCAGCAAGACTTAAATAAACCACAATTTCCTAAATATGTGAGGTAGTTATTATGGTTAATGCTCGGAAAAAAAGAAGCACAGGGAAAAAGAAGACACAGCTCCTGAAACACTGCTAAGAAATACCTGCTTCCACTTACACCCCTTGGCAAGCACAAGACTCGACTTCTATTCCCAAAGGAATTCCTGCAGCCCAAGGTGACCTGGGTGCATTTCCCAGCCCATCAGGCTGGGGTTGGTTTGGCCTCCTCCAAGCCCGCGTCCGTGGCACGGAGTCCAGGACACCGCGTGCCTCGCAGGGCCATTCCAGCGTCAATAATACCCCCATGCCACAGAGGGAATTTGCATTTTAATAAAAGCGTTTTTGCTTCCAGCCCCCGGGTGACCCGGGCGTGTTCAAAGCGGTGGAAGGAACGGCCGGGGATGGTGGAGGCTGATGGTGCTCACACGTCTCAGACACGCCCGGGGGCTCTGCAGGGCTCCAGCCCCTCCCAGGCTGAGATTCCTCCTGCTCTGCCGGCGCTCGGCAGCTGCCCCAGGAACCCCTCCAGGAGAGGGAGCGGCTGAGGGATGTTCATAGAATCATCACAGGTTTGGAAGGCACCTTAAAGCCCATCCAGTGCCGCTCCCTGCCAGGGCAGGGACACCTCCCACTGTCCCAGGCTGCTCCAAGCCCGAGTGTCCAACCTGGCCTTGGGCACTGCCAGGGATCCAGGGGCAGCCACAGCTGCTCTGGGCACCCTGTGCCAGGGCCTCCCCACCCTCACAGGGAACAATTTCTTCCTAAAGCCTGCTCTAAATCTCTCCTCTTTCCCAGGGGATGAGGAAGAAAGCAAACTTTACTTCCCAAGGTTTATCTGCCCAGCTCACCTTTACGTAATTCCAATGTCAGCAGCTTAACTTCCACAAATTCCTCCCTGTACATTCACCATCCCCAAATGCTCAGCTCAGATTTGAAAACCATGCTGGGGAAGGAAACTGTTTTCTGCCCTCCCTTCTCCCCCCTTCATTCACTTGTTTTTCAGCTCTTATCTTACAAACGCTAGTAACACTTCTGTAACGACGGAAGATTCTCACCCCTTTGGGTGGGAAGGATGGCTTTCCCCTCGGGGGACGGTGCCCGGCCTCTCCTCACGCTGCCCAGGCTCCCCGCAATATGAACTCCACCAATACGCCTTTGCAGATAATTTTTTTTGTTTCGGCTCGCGCCGGAGTTAATGGTCGAAGCTGCCTCCATCAATTATGGATGAACACAAATAGATAGTTGTATTCTGCAAATTGGGTCCCTCGTGCCCATGCGCGGGCAGGGCTCGGCAAAAGGGCTATTTCTGAACTGCTGACGGCCCCGAATCGGCCCCGCAGCGGCGGAGCCCGGCACAGACCGGCTCCCATCCCAGCACAGCTCCAGGCACAGCCCGGCTCCCATCCCAGCACAGCTCCAGGCACAGCCCGGCTCCAGGCACAGCCCGGCTCCCAGCCCAGCCCAGCTCCCATCCCAGCACAGCTCCAGGCACAGCCCGGCTCCCATCCCAGCACAGCTCCCATCCCAGCCCGGCTCCAGGCGCCCCTGGGCACGGAGCAGGCTCCCAGGGAGATGGGGCGCTCTGGGCAAGGCTTTGCCCAGCTGCAGCTGTGGTGGAAAGGGGCTGGTATCAAGGACTCTGGGAATTCTAGACTGGCTTGGGCTGGAAGGGACGTTAAAGACCCATTCCCCCCCTGCCTTGGGCAGGGACACCTTCCACTGTCTCAGGATGCTCCAAGCCCCATCCAGCCTTGGACACTGCCCGGGATCCAGGGACAGCCACAGCCTCTCTGGGCCCCCTGTGCCAGGGCCTCCCCACCCTCGTTGTAAAAAACTTCTTCCTGACATGTAATCTAAGTCTGAGAACAGCAAGGCTGGTGCCAGTGTCACTTTGAGAAGTTGTTCCCTGTGGGAGCAGCGCCACATCCCGAACAGCCCCCAGCACCCGGGTTGGGGCTGGATGCACTTTACCGAAAAGAATTTTAGAGAAGATACGGCAAATTAGGAGAGAGAAGAACCCAGGCTGTGGCCTCTCCGTGGTCCCAAGCAGGTGGAGACCCGGGCTGCCGTCCCTCCTCCCTGCTGTGCATCATCTCAGGGAAGCAAAGCCACATCCTTTGTTTCCAGCAGCGGTGCGGCAGATTGCAATTTTCCAAGCCAAGCACTGCAACTACATCATTTTCAAAGAAAGGCTTGAAGTGATCCCAGATATTCTCCCCGAGAGTCTGGGCAGGCTCCTCAGTGGGACTGAACCGGAGCATTAAAAAGGATAAAAGAGAGCAGCCCTCTGCCCGTTCGCCTTGCGCAGGAGGAGGCGGCGAGGCTGCGCCCGGCGGTGACAGCGGCGGTGATGTCTGGGAGGTCCTGTCCGGCTCCTGCCACAGCCCAGCGGGGAGGATGCCGAACGTAAAGCTCATTCTGCAAAGGCAGAGCGGAGGTGTGCTCAGGTGAGCGCCGGGGGGCCGCACCTGAGTCCTCGTATTTGCAGCTGTTTCCCGGCGAACGCATTCATTCCCGTAAACTTTTGCCTTTCACGTTCCAATTCGGTCCCTGAGCTGGAGCGGGGCCAGAAACATGTCATTTGGTGAAAAGCCCCCGAGCTGGCTCCTCTCCCGCCCCCACCCCTGTCACAGGCGTAGTCGCTGTCTCTCCCTTTTACATAATCCCCGCGGATCGGGAGCGCCTGGCAGCCGGGGGAGGCAGCCCGGGGTCGGGAGCATCCCGGGAGCGGAGCGGGAGCTGCGGGGCAGCCCTGCCACGGGGGCGGCGCAGCGCTCGGGGGCGCAGGGGGGCGGCTCTCGGTATTTTTAGCGTGAATCGAGGGCCAGCGTGGCCGTCATGGCATTTGGAGCAGCTCACGCTGCAGAGCTCAGCATCAAGGACATATTTCAGGCAGAAAAGGAATTGGGAAGGACTTCAAATGTGAGGGAGCTGAGGACTTTACGGAATTATCGTTGCAGCCTTTGGGAAAAGCCTTTGGGTTTCCCTCGGGCTGAGGAATCGGTCCCAAGGCGAACACGAAATTCCAGCCCCTCTGGTTGGTAGGCGCTTCCCCACCCAAAGGTTATCGCGACTCAGCAGCGTCGCAGCTGAGCCCGAGGGTTACTCAGCTCTTCCTCCCAATTCCCCGGCGCTGCTTCTCTTGGGGGAGAGATCAGCTCTGCATACGGAGGGATTTGCGAGCAGAAACAGAGATTAGTCATAAAGATAGAACCTCAGCCTCGTCGCCAACGAGCTGCTATTCCTGGTGCAATTCCCAGGTCTGGGGCAGACGGAGTGCCGGGGCTGTGAGAACTCCGGTGGGACAATCCACCCTCACTCTCCAAACCTTACCCAGGAATAAGGCAGAAAGGACTCGCAAAGGCCCAACTGTGGAGGCTGCAGGAGCAAGGAATTGAGGTTACCCGGGGTGTTGGTTCCCTGGGGGAGAGCGCCGGGAGCTCGGGGAATTCAGGGGATAACTGCGGGCAATTAGCATAGAGAGCCCGTGCAGCCAGCGAGCATGGCTGGGAGCAGATCCTGCCTCTGAGGGACACCCCAGGAGCATGGCTGGGAGCAGATCCTGCCTCTGAGGGACACCCCAGGAGCATGGCTGGGAGCAGATCCTGCCTCTGAGGGACACCCCAGGAGCATGGCTGGGAGCAGATCCTGCCTCTGAGGGACACCCCAGGAGCATGGCTGGGAGCAGATCCTGCCTCTGAGGGACACCCCAGGAGCATGGCTGGGAGCAGATCCTGCCTCTGAGGGACACCCCAGGAGCATGGCTGGGAGCAGATCCTGCCTCTGAGGGACACCCCAGGAGCATGGCTGGGAGCAGATCCTGCCTCTGAGGGACACCCCAGGAGCATGGCTGGGAGCAGATCCTGCCTCTGAGGGACACCCCAGGAGCATGGCTGGGAGCAGATCCTGCCTCTGAGGGACACCCCAGGAGCATGGCTGGGAGCAGATCCTGCCTCTGAGGGACACCCCAGGAGCATGGCTGGGAGCAGATCCTGCCTCTGAGGGACACCCCAGGAGCATGGCTGGGAGCAGATCCTGCCTCTGAGGGACACCCCAGGAGCATGGCTGGGAGCAGATCCTGCCTCTGAGGGACACCCCAGGAGCATGGCTGGGAGCAGATCCTGCCTCTGAGGGACACCCCAGGAGCATGGCTGGGAGCAGATCCTGCCTCTGAGGGACACCCCAGGAGCATGGCTGGGAGCAGATCCTGCCTCTGAGAGACACCATCAAAGACTCGTCTCCCACAGATGAGCTTACAGGGAAACTGAGGCACGATAGCTTGGATGGGGCTGCCGGAGGGCTCAGAGGAGCTGCTGGCTGCCACTGCTCCACTGGGAAGGTGGTTAAAGGACAACTTTCACTGATTTTGAGGGTGCTGTTTTCAGACAAGACCCTCTGCCATGCCCCAAACACTGCCCTCCCCATGGCCGGGGCCGGACTGCAGCACCTGGGATCCCCCTGGACATTGCCCCTGCTGGATCCCCCTGGACACTGCCCCTGCCATGCCACGCCCAGCCCCCCGTCCGGCTGGGACCTGGCTCCAGGCAACATCCATTAACCAGCAGCTCTGCACTGGCCACAGGCTCACAAGGACTTCTGCAGCCAGCACCACGCCAGGAGGGTGCAACGTCCCTGCTCAAAGTTGCTCATGGCTGAAGGACGGGGACGAGCGCTGGAAAGGCCGGGCTTCCCCTCGGGCAAAGCCTCCCTGCCGTTTAGCAGCCATCCAGGCAAACCACGGAAAATCACACCTGAGCACCCCATCCACCCTGCTGCCAGCCCTCGCAGCTCCTGGAGAGTTAACACGGACATTTTCCGAGCTGCAGGATCGCCCTGCACCGGCTGCACCACGCCTGGATCCGAGAGTGGGTGCTGAAGCCAGAGTGGCTTTGCAGCCGTCCCAGGACCCCAAACCCAGCATTAACACAAAGCTGCATCCTGCAGCTCCCCTGGCCAGGTCTGGTGGCACAGGAGCCCTGGCTGGTATCCCATGGGCTGGGAACCAGCAGGATGAAGCTGCCCGGAGCCCCACGCCCCTCAGCCTGCCCATGGAGCCCTCCTGTGCCAGCTGCCTCCACCAGCAGCAGCTCCACCTCGGGCACGGGGTGCAGAGATCCCAGGCTGTCCCCTTCTCCCAGTCCGAATGTCACCCATCAGTGGCTGAAAAGGACACCCTGAGTGGGCCAAAACCAACACCAAAGGCACACAAATCCTTCTTGCTTGCAGCCGAAGGCAGGACAGAGAAGCTGATCAGCTGCCCACACCGAGCACTTCGGACTGAACTCCCAGCCATTCCTTATTTTTCCTGCCTAGGTTAGGAGGAATAAAAACCCTGAGAGAGGCAGGAGGCATTCCACAAGAATGCCTGAGATTTTGTTTTCTGCATTTGCCTAAAATTGGCTTTGATCTCATCTTCCCCAAGCGAACCAGGTGAGAAGTCCGTGAGCCACCCCCACGGTGGATTCATACCCGAGGCAGACGCCTCTGCTCCACACTGCAAACCAACTTTCCCAGTCCAGCCCCAAGCATGCTTTGCTAATTGATTTTTCTGCTCATTAGCACCAATATTAGTTGTATTGAGCACTTAATAGGAACCATCTTACCGGCACTGTCACAAATTCACGACGTTGTACTCAGCCTGCCCAAGCAAGTGGGTTTTCGGCATAAAATCACAAACACATATGCCTGCAAAAACCATAACCACCCCAGAGCTTCCCAGTTATGCCCAAGTTTAACAATCTATTAATAACCAGAGGAGAGAGCTCCTCTGCAAAACCAGGTGCATCCAGGCAAGCAAAGTAAAGAGCTATTACACCGCAAGGGAACAAAGACCGAGACCGTGCCCATACCTATATTTCATGCCCGTTTGCTTTGCCGTGGATTCTTTTAATGAAATGTGGTGCTGCGGGGTAAATGTCCCCAAACTGCGAGCGATAATAGCCACTGTCCGAAATTTTGCCCGGGCTGCATTCACTACGTTCGGGGTGGTGGTGTTCTGCTTGCTGATGAGCCTGTCTTCACCATTTCTCTTCAAGTTGTGGTCTGTGCAGGCGATGGACACTTGCATCGCGCCCGCGGTGCCCCGGCCGGGTGGCGGGCGGACCCCCGGCCCCCCACGGGCTGCAGCTGCCCGGCACGGCCGGCAAACCTCCGACCTGGGACTCCCCGAGCACCGGGGGCTCCGGCAGAGCCGCGCCGCGTCCCCGCGATGCCGGCGGCACAGAAACGCGAACTTGCCACGGCAACCTCGCGAGCGGCTTCGGGCTCACTCCGGGCTCTCCGCGGCGATGCTGCTGCTCAGCCAGAAGCATCCATCCAGTCAGGTGCTCCCAGAGCGCAGCTCCTTCATGGTGATCGCTCCGCAGCCGCTCTGTCTCGCTGCAGGCTCCCGGCCGCCGGTTTTAAATCACTGCGGGCATCCTGCGAGCGCTGGCTCCGGCGCCGCTGGACCGCCAAGTGCTGAGCAGGCACAGCCGAGCCCCGTCCCTCGCCAGCGCGTCCCTAAGGAGCGGCAGCATCCATCGGTGTCCTTCGCCCAGGCGCAGCAGCGCTACCTCCCACCCATGGCAGCCCGCCGAGCGCTGGCAGCGGCTCCGCAGCGGCCCCGGGATCCCCCCGCCGGAGCCTGCGGGAAGGATGGGAAGGATGGGAAGGATGCGAACGACGGGCCTCCTTTGTGCTCGGAGGGAAGGCGGGCGGTTCAGGCAGATCCGCCCGGAAAAATCGCTGCCGGCATCGCTGAGCTAGGTCTTCTGTAGCGGGCAGCAATTCGGTGTTAAAATGGGTTAATTACGGGGGAAAGGAAAAAAAAAAATAAGGGAGAGGGGGAGGAAAATCGCTGTGCTGCGGTGCGTGAGGGAGTTAACACGTTAATCCCGTGTTTCTGGCACCCGGAGCCGCCGCCCTCAGCCCCCGGCTCGCAGCAGGGCCGGGGTTAATCCCGATCCCCCAGCATCGCCAGCGGAATGAGCCGCAGCGCAAAGGCTTTGGAGCAAAACCATCCCCATCCCCATCCCCATCCCCATCCCCATCCCCATCCCCATCCC
>VZRR01010504.1:0-11865 GCA_013398015.1 Oreocharis arfaki | reverse complement strand
AGGCTGGGTCACCCATGGTTCCTTTTTCACCTTGCACAGGCCATGAGAAATGGTCCAGAGGGGCTCGCTCCCCAGACCCCACTCCCTCATCTGCCCCAGACTGGCCGGGGCACCTCCAGAGATCCTCATGCTCACCCCTCGCTCACTGCCAGGCCCAGGCCCCGTCCCATCGGGGTGTGAGCAGCTCCCAGGCTGGACCACCCCAGTGATCTGCCCAAGGCACTCAGAGGTGGAGCAGGAGCAGCAGCAGAGCGAGCTGGGGGTGCTGGTGGGGTGATCACAACCTGCTTCGAGCTCAGGGTGACAGAGCCGTGACCCCTGCTCTGCAGTGGGGGCACACCATGGGGACTCCCGCCTCCATCCTGCTGAGGAGGGGGCGTGTGAGAGCGGCTGGGGGGCAGCTGGCAGCCAGCCAGGGCCACCCACCACCCCGTGGCAGGGGAAGAGCTTCTGCCGATCTCGCGGCAGTTCCCTTCCCGACGGCTCGTTATCAGGTACCCGGCACATTCCTCTGAGGATGGAAAGCATTAAATCCAACAAAGACACTGTATGATATTTTCCCAAAGAGGATTACCAGTTAATCAAGCAGCAGACCCACGAACTCCCATCTGTCTGTGGTCTCCTTGGACTCACCCTCAGGCAGGGATCTAGGGGGAGCAGGACCCCTTGGAGCGTTTCCAGACACCCCATCAGTGAGTTGGTCTTGCAGACCACCAGCAAACCCAGCAGAGTGCGGCATGGGGGGCACAAGCCATGGGAGCACTGACACCAGGGTGCCCCTCTCATCCAGGACATCCTGAGGGTCTCCTTGGGATGGGGGGATGCAGCTGGAGCACTGGCAGTAGCACCCACTTAGTTTTGGAGCCCCATTCTCTGTTTCAGAGCCCAAAGCGGGACTGACAAACCTGGAAACATCCCCTTCTCTGACGGCCTCACACCCCCTCGCTGGGCACAGGCATTCCAAGGTGTGTTTTATCTCTGTTCTGTACATCTCTGCAGAGTTCCCACTGCAGACAGATCTGCCAAATGCTGTGACTTGGTCCCGGGGATGAGCCCAGGTCACTGCCACCCAGATCCTGGTCACCATTCCCACTGCCAGGGCTGCCCGTGCCCTGGGGTGCCAGGGGAGGGCCAGGGAAGGGGACAGAAAGGGACAGTCACGTTCTGCACTGGCACATCCTACAGAGCATCTTACCTCAAGCTGCTTAGCTTTGGAGGGGTTACAGTCTCTCCATAGAGTATGTATTTAAATATGGGATTTATTTCATTTCCCCGAGCAAGATAATCACTTCTAGAGTAAAACGTTGGAGTAACATAATTCTGTATGATGAAAATCCTGAGCTTATAGAAGAGGAGCTACGTGACAACCCTGGCAGGGGACTCAGCCACGAGCCCGTGGCCAGGCTGCCCTGTGACACCTCAGTGCCACCAAATCACTGTGACAAGATGCCCGTGTGCACTTCCCCCTGAGCAAGACAGCAATCGCTCATTAAATAACTTGCTCAAAATGCCTCATCAAGCAAATGTGGTTTAACACAGCTGCTTGTGACCGCCCTGTGACCTCCCCCCAGCCCTGGAGCCACCGGGGGGCAAATCACAGCCACCAGCCCCACGGCGAGCAGGGGCTGTGGGGCAGGGCGAGCCCAGGAGCTGCCCCGGGGCTCTGCACAAACACAGCCCCTGCCCGGAACTCTGTCCCCAGCACCTCGCAGGGGCAGGATGATGCACACCCTGCGGCGAGCAGGATGGAAACCTCTGAAAAGCAAAAAAAAAAAGCTTTATCCAGCCCCGGTGGGGTCCCTGTGGAGGCTGGAAGGGGCCGTGGGGCCGGGCACAGCACGGGGGTGAGGGAAGAGCCCTTCCCGGGGCTCCTGCGGGGACTCTGCTCCAGGGTCAGTCGGCAGCACGGCTCTGGCTGCAACCAGAGGCGGAAAGATGCTTCTGCAGCCCGAAATATGAGCATGAATCAAGGTCCTGCAGTGTGGGCTGGGTGAAACCTCGTGAGCTGCTGCAGCCCTGGCCCAGCACGGCCCGAGCTGAGCACGCTGCTTCCTCCTTCCTTTTTTATTTTACATTTCACCTTCTAGTGGAGCTCCTTTGAAATACGATGCCAAGCCTGGCTGGAGATTCTGCTCCTCATGGCTGCAGTCACAGGCTATTTACCCCTCCCTGCCATGGCAGGGCGTTGGGACTGGGTGGTCTTTAAGGCCCCCTCCAGCCACACCAGTCTGTGATTCCAGCAATCCAGGTCACAGCAATGATGCCCACCCGGCCTGTCTGAGCTCTTTATCTGAAATTCTTCCACGTCAAAAGAAGACAACAACTGCATTTAGCAGCAAACCTGCAGCAGTGCCCATGACAGAGGTGGTTGCTGCCCCACCCCTGGAGGTGTCCAAGGCCGGGTTGGATGGGGCTTGGAGCAACCTGGGATAGTGGAAGGTGTCCCTGCGCATGGCAAGGGGGTGGAACAAGGTGGACATTAAGGTCTCTTCCAACCCAAACCACTCTGGGACTCTGTGAATTATTTTAGAAGCATTCCCTCTGCTCCCAGTGCTGGAGGATCCTGCCCTCCCCATGGCCAGAGCAGCCCCAGGGCCGGGGAGATGCAGCAGGATGGAACAGTCAGTGCTTCCAGGCTGGAGACACATCAAAAATACGGTTTCAGCCTTCATGGAGAGAGCTTTAACCGTATTGGACACTCAGACAGATGCTCAGTGAGACTTTGCATGCAATACCCTTGGATGGGCCAGACCTCAGGAGGCTGCATGGAAGCACTGAAAGCGCAGCTGGCAGTGCCATGAGGGCCGGATCCTGCTCCAAAACCAGAGCCTTGGAGCTTTTCCACCCAAACAAATGCCCTTCTTTATTCCATCCAGCAGCCCAGACCTGGCTACAGCCCCCCCGTTCTGCCCACAGCCCCAGAGGCACATTCCCCAAACCCAGAGCGGACGCCGCTGGCTGCAGCCTCTCTCCAGGACTGGCCCTCCCGAGAACGATCTCGATATCAAATCCCAGATTTCCAGCCTCCCGCCCGTGCTCTGCCGCAGCGCAGCGGGACGCGCTCGGGGCAGTTCCGCCTTATGCCCCGATAAAAGTTTCACGGGGCCGTGAGAGCTGGGATGGCAAACACGGCCCGTGCGCCTGGCTCAGCCAGCTCCCCGCGCCCCCAGAGCTGCCTGGGAGCAGGGATCTGCCGGGATAATTACCGGGGATTGCGGCGGCTCGTTACAGCTCCCTAAACCGGGCTGATACGGACACGGGTGCGATAAGGAGCGCTGCCCGGGAGCGAGCGGGCGCGGGGAGGCAGCTCCCGGCAGGGCTTCCCTGGCACCGATCCCAGCTGAGGGCCAGGACGAGCCGCTCCGGCTCAGCCGAGGAGGGCTCCTGCCGGCAGCAGCAGCGCCGGACCCCGCGGCCATTCGTAGCTCTTCGGGGTGCATCTAAAGCCGCCGGGAATGGCTCTTTTTGATAACACTGCTGGGAGCTGGGCGAGGAAATGAGCTGCAGAACAAAAGCTCGGCGCTTATCGAGCCCACAGCCATCACATTTCCGCTGGTTTCACATCAAAAACTCCATTTGCATTTGTAATTGCACTTGAGGAAAACTGATCAAAATTCCCATTAAACGGTTTTTAGTTAAAAGGCGTCGTTCTGGCAGGTTTTGAGCCAGGCTGGGGGCAGTGGCCAGCCTGGAGTTCCTCTAATGGCACACGAGACCTGTCATCCCAGCTGGGACCGGCGGCAGCTCCGAGGGCTCCATCCACCCGGAACGGACCAAACCTGGGAGTGTGGCAGCTCCGAGCCACGCTGCTCTGCCAGCACGGGCTTGGGATAAGGCTGGAGTGTGATAAATGCAGCACCAGAGCAGCTGTGGCTGCCCCTGGATCCCTGGATGTATCCCAGGCGCGGCTGGATGGGGCTTGGAGCCCTAGGACAGTGGAAGGTGTCCCTGCCATGGCAGGGGTGGCACTGAGTGGGCACGAATGTCCCTCCCAACCCAGACCAGTCTGGGATTCTGTGCTGCTCTAAATTCCTGGACAAACTCCCATCTAATCCCCACCCCCCGGGTGTCCAAGGCCAGCCCCACCCTGGGCGTGGGAGCCCCCAGCACCCCCGGTGCCCCCAGCCCCGAGGGAGGCCCCGAGGAGCTGTGCTCTGGCAGCTCTGCAATATTAAATAAATCATCTCTTGATACAACAGGGAAGAACAATGCTGGGCCCCAGCCCAGAGCTCTCAGTGCCTGACATGGAGGGTGGAACTCGTCTGGCTCCCAATCCAATTAATCAGCTGCTTGTCCCCGTGGAGAGAACACCCCCCCCAGCGGTGCCTGTTGCCCATTAGCTGCTGGATCCCTGCTCCAAAGCAGGTAATTTAATTTTTCCATGCTATCTATTCCATTTCTCAGCTGACCACAAGCCGGTGCCTCACATGAAGGGCTCCAGAAGTCACCATTATATTAATGGATCGTGCTACACTGAGCACTTAATGGTCTTTAAGGTCCCTTGCAGCTCGAGCCATTCTGTGATTCTGTGATTAAATGTGATCAAAACACTCAGAGCTGCACGAAGCTCCGCTGCACAGTACAAGAGGGTTTTCTGTTTTATTCCCCCCGGGAGCCCCTGACACGGTATCCAGCCACTGAGCATCCATCCGGGCCCAGAGCAGAGGAGCACCCCCGGCAGCAGCAGCAGCAGAACCCTCAGGCATTCGGGGCTGCTGTGCCAGCTCGTGGCCAAGAAATGGTTTTCCCTTTTGCCACACTCGTGTTCTACACTGTGCACACACGAAATGCCCCGTGTGCTTCGCATCACCTGCTGGGTAAATGTATTCCAAACACAGCCCAGCCCAAGTCGTGTTCTTCCAGCTTGGCTGTGCTTGTTGAATAGTAGATTTTAGGCAATTATGTACCTTACTGTGTTATCCACGGGCGTCAGATCTCACCCAAGCATTTCTTGTAACAGCTTAGAGCTCTGAATTAGCTTGTGTGGAGAAATGCTGCCGAGGTGTGGGGTTTGGAGCTGGGTAACAAACACACAGCTCCGAGCTGCCCTGCTCTGGGACACGCTGGGGCAGATGGGGGAGCACTTATGGAGCAATAACTTCTGGTTCTTTGAGATTAACTGGCAGAGGGTCAGAACAAGGACGAGCTACAGCAGACTGTGCTGTTTGGGAAACACTTTTCCAGTGAATGCCCCTTCAGAAAACTTCCCCCTCTCCTGGGAGCCCTCAGCTTTCACCTCCTCCTCCAGCCGATGCAGGGACTTGGCCTCTCTGTGAGTAACTCAGTGAAAGCCAAGTGTCTCCATCAGTCATTATCTTACATAAGTCACCACTGCATAATAAGCACTATTAAAAATATCACCTTCCCAAATAGCATTTTTCAAAGGAGAATTTTAATTCTCCTCCTGAGAGTCTCTCTTTCAGCTGCAGCAGCATTTCTAGTTATTAAAGCGAGTGACACAGGGTACGAATCCCATCAGCTGCACCCAGCAGAACTGGCACAAGACCTTGCTCCCTGCTCCCGAGGCAAAACTCTTCACCCTGACCAGCATCCCGAAAGAACGAGGCATCTGCTGGAATTAATCACGGAGGAGAATCAGCACATCACCCAGGACAATGCCGTCAGCTGAAATCCAGCAGATTACCCGGGAACGATCTTCAGCCCCATTAATTTTAATGGATCCTTTTCCCACTGCCAGGCTCCTCTTCGGGGAAGGGATTCCTGCTGTGTCAGCACTTCCTCCCCCTCTCGGTTCCCAGCCCACACTGCTGGTTAAAAATCAGCTTTTCAGGGCTTCTGGAATCTGCTTTTCACCTGAGCAGGTGCAGGCCCAGCACTCTGCTGCCAGGCAGGAGCCAGGGCCGTGGTGACTCTTTAGCTCCCAAATTTTCCTTTGCTCCTTTCGCTTTCAGAACTCTCTGCAAAGGCTTTTAACTTTTTTTTTTTAACTTTTTTTTGGCCCACAAGGCAAGAGCATGATGTACCTCAGAGCAGCAGGATGTCATGGAATGGTTTGGGCTAGAAAGGGACCTCAAAGCCCATCCAGTGCCACCCCTGCCATGGGCAGGGACACCTCCCGCTGTCCAGGGTGCTCCGAGCCCCATCCAGCCTGGTCTTGGGCACTGCCAGGGATGCGGCGATGTCATTTCAGTAAATCAAGTGCGAGGCACTGTCAAGTCTTCAGGTGACCTCCAGCCACTGCCAAGCACTTCCAAGCCAAGGATTTCTGCGTTTCCCAGGCCAGTGCTGGTGAGCAAGTAGTCCCTGATCTCTGGGCACATCCCAAACGTTGAACAACCACTTTCACCCTGGAACGGCGCCCATTTAATTAACAAAAAGATTTGCAAGAGGATCATTACTTACTGCCAAATGCATAACCGCTCATTAGGCCCTCAGGGGAAATGAATAATTACTCCTGCAATCTACAGATTGTGTCTTTTTCTGCAGTGAAAAACGGTTTCATCTCCCCAGCTGGGGTGGGAAACCGAGGGCTGGGGGGAACCGCCGGCCCAGCAGCGGCTGGACCATGGGGAGCAGCTCCCCCAACAGCCCCAGCCTGCCCCTTTGGCCTCTCCAAGGATCCCCGCGTGCTCCATAAACAGCTCCGGAAAAAGCAGCGCCCGTGCCACCGGAATGGGGGAAACGCTGTGCTGCCTCCTGGAGCCTTTCTGGCACAGGGATGAAGCCAGCAACTACGAAACTACGCTGTAAACAAGGAAGAAAAGGCTTATCAGGCAGTCACAGGTCTGCACAGGAGGTTTATCCATGGAAAAGCTGCCTTTCATCCAGCCTCCCCCCTCCGCAGCTGCCCGCAGCCCTCCCCACACCACGGGGAGAGGCAGAAGCAGAGGGGTGCTCAACTCAGCGTGGGGAAAAGCACAGAGCGATACAAACACGTCTCAGCTGGGTGTTTTGACTGGCTTAGAGAGTAAAAAAACAAGTTCTGGTTTAAAGATGGGTGCAAAGAACAGCCCCACTGAGCTCCTCCCGAGCCATGCCCACCCGCCGTGCCAGGCGCAGTCGGCATCGCCGCAGCACCAAGGCTGGTGACACAGGGACCTGCTCTTCCCCGGCACTGAGGCTGACCAGAGCCTTGCCAGAGCCTGGATTTGTCACCGTTTCCTGCTCGAAATAAACCTGCAAGCCACGAGAGGATGTTTTGCTCCCAAACTCGCCCCCTGCTCAGCAGTTTGTGTCGGTGCAGCATCCGGCAGCGTCCCTTTCTCAGCAGATCCCAAAGTCGGCCCAAAGACTCCCGGATAAAACCTCTTTTAAGCGGGACCACGTGGGCTGAGCTCCATCCCAGGCTGCAGCCTTCAGACCTGTCTATAAATATACCCAGAAACATCCCAAGTTTGGAGTCAGCCCCCCGGAGAGGCGCCGGGCGCGCTGTGCGCCGGGGCAGCGGCTGCCGGAGCGGGAGGAGGCTCAGCAGGAGCAGCTGCCCGGGCTCGGGGCTGCAGCAGCATCTGCCAGCCCAGGCTGGGCAGCCGCACCTCCGCTGGAGCGGAAGGTGTGGGGAGAAAAGCAGAAAACCTGCAAATTCCTGCTGGGCAGCGGCCGGAGCAGCTGAGGGTCAGCCGGGATTTACTGCGGTGTGGGGAACGGGCAGTGCAAAATCTGCTCTGTTTTCCCCACGAAACCAAGCTGCTACAGCACGGGAACTTCCCACAGAAAGGTGGGAATAACCCTGGAAGTACCAGCACGCTGAGGCTGAGCCTGTGCATGGCTTTGTGAAGACTTTAGGGAATCACCATGGAATGGTTTGGGTTGGAAGGGACCCTGAAGCTCATCCATGGGTAGGGACAGGACCCTACAAAAATAACACAAAACCCAAGGAACTGAGATCATTAGGAAGGAGGACAGACATGGGGAGGCGTCCCATCACCGCTGCACCAGGTGGAAGCTGTGTAGTTCAAACAGACTAAAAAAGACTAAAAAACCGCTTAGGACACATGACAGTGACCATTTAAAAAAGGGCACAGCTGTATGCAGCTCTGCGGATCAGTCTGCACAGGAAAGAGGGAAAACATTCAGGCTGTAAGATATATCCCAATAAATATAATGCAGCAGCACTCAGGACGGAGCAGATGACAGGATTACAGAGCAGGATTACACGACCCCATCAAGAGCCCTCCTATATTTTGCCATTTGAAGATTAGACATTTTAAAGCTTCAATGCACAAAATGAGCCTCGCTGAGGAGGCCTGGAAAAGCAGCTATGGCAGAGGGTTCATTCCCAAACTGACCTCCTCTGGGGTAGCTCTGTGGGGGGGTAAGACGGCTGAAGAAGGAATTCTAGAGTGAAGAAGGAATCATAGAATTCTGTTTGCTCAGGTTTAAATCCCCCCTTGGTGTTTAACACCTTGGATGACCTTGGCTGATACCTGATAACATCTTCAACCCGCTGGTGCTTCCAGCATCCACCCCACCATCCCATGGTGGGGAGCTCCCCAGTTCCATTCCAACAGGCTGGGAAAGGGTTTCCCCTGTTCAGACCTGTTGTACAAAATGTCCTTTGCTCCCCCCTGCCCCGGTGCCTGTGTTGTGGGAGACAGTGAGTGACTGGCTACAGGCTGTTCCTGATTTAAACACGTCTGTAATCCCCGTCCATCATCTTTTCCCTAAGCCAAAAGCCTGTTTAATCGCCCGGTGCAGGGACAACCCCATCCCTCAGACCCCTCTCCTTTCCAGAGCCCAGGTTGCTGAATCCGTTTGAGATGGGATGGCCAGCACTGGCCAAGGGTTTGGGTGTCAGCTCCTGACAGCTCCCACTGCAATCAGGAAAGGGAGAGGGGAAAAGGGAAGAGGGAAAATGGAGAAGGGGGAAGGAGAAAGGGAAAAGGAGTAAGAGGAAAGAGAACGTCCTACTGCTGGCCAGTCTCTGTACGGAAGTTTCAGTGTCACAATCCCAAATTCCTAGGTTTTAATTTGTTGTTTGACCAACAAAAGCAATAGAAAGAGGACAGTGCTCTCTCGGGACGCAGGAACTCGGGAGTTTCCCTGCAGGACACCCCAGGGGGGTCATGCCAAGTGAAGTGGGTTTGCCAGGGATTTGTGTGCTGTGGGAAGAACTCGCCCTCCCGGAACAGAACCTCAGCTAACACAGAATAGATAAAGCAGGAGCCCAAACCCCAGGCCAGCTGCAGCGTGGGTTGATCCAGCAGCGCCTCGGGGCTCCGTGACCTCCATAAATACTTTCCACCCCAACATTTGCCAGCAGCATGTTTTGCAAGAGCTGCCTGGGTGCTCTTGCAGACACATCTACCCATACAAGATTTCCCCCCAGGCCCTCCGAGCGCAGCTGCCCGAGCTCACAGCCCCTGCTGGAATCAGGCAGGAGCAGAACGCTGGGAGGTTTCACAGTCAGAGCCTCGGCGCGAGGACTGAGCTCGGCCCCAGCAAAGTGTGCATGGAAAGGAGCCGTGCAATGAACACCTCGTTGGTTAATAAGGCACCAAATCTGCTTTGTAAGTGGTGTTTCATCTGAGAGAAATTCTGTTGTCATCAGAAACGAGCTCAGCTCACGCACTGCTGCACTTCGGGGTCTTCTGTAATAGCTGAACTGTGCTGCAGTGGCTGGAGCAATGAAAGGGAAAAGAGCTGATCAGCCTGTAAATGAGCCAGCCTGTAAGTGTTTAGCGAGTGTTTCTTGTTCACAATTCATTACTTCCCACATGTAATTGAATAAGTCTTAATAAAAAAAGGAGGTTGTACTGTGCTGGCTTTAGACCAGACCCATGGAGAGCTGAACAAACATCCGGGAGGCAGAACAAGAAAGAGAAAATGTCCAAGCTCACAGGCAGGCTTGAAGAACACCTGTACCTCTAGAAGGGAAAATATCCTATGGAAAGCAGCAGGTGGTGGCTGCTGGAGCATCCCTGCCCACAGCAGAGCCCTCTGCACAGCCCCTCTCCCACAGGATCAATCTCTGGATACGTGGAAAACGCAGTAAAGCTGCAGCTTCTTCAGTCAGCTGTGAAAAATGGACACACTTAAAACGGAGCAGAGGCTCAAATCCATCAGCTTCAGCAGAAATTAAGCACCTGCTTTATTTGCCCATGACTGATGGCTCTGCTGAATGAGAGATACTCCACTCGCTAAGCCAAGAAGCAGAGGTGGCTGAAGGTGTGTGCAGGGAGCTCCTGCAGCCACAGCCCTGGGCACCCCCAGCTACCCCCACACCAGCCCCAGAATCTCTCATTAATTACATTTTTCTATGGCTTAAATACTCCCTCTCCCTCTGTATCCAAGCCTTCAGAAGTTTTCTCCCCAAGCTCTTTGCAGGTGTCTCCCCCAGGCTGGGCACGTTTTGGTGCAGCAGAACAGAGAGATGAACTTTGCTGCCAGCTTTTGGGTGATGCCTTTTGGGCTTGGCACGAGCCTGCTCCCGGGCCAGGATGTGTCCCTGCACCAAGGCTCTTTCACAGGACAATCTGTGGAGGGCCCTTCAGACAGGGGGTCACAACCCTTCGTGGGAACACTGTGTGCCTACACTCATGGCTCCTCAGTGAGGGCACAAGTTTTAAATCGTGTCTGCACGAACCAACACCAGGCAAAGTGCAGAACTAGAGAGAAACAAGGTAAATGGGGGTTTTCCTGTGGGTGCTGACACCAAGCCTTTCAAACACAACTGCAGCGTGGGATTAGGATCATCAGAAGGAGCAAAGGAATTTCTCATTAAAGGGTGGCGAGTTTCCAGACCAGAAGCCCCAGTTAACGAGAGGATCTCGCTCGGGGACAGCAGTGCTCCTGCCAGCCCGGGGATTGCTCCTGCCAGCCCGGGGATTGCTCCTGCCACAGCTCTGCTCCGAGCACAGCATCCCTGGGATGCCGATCAAGCCTTGGGACACTCTCCCATTTCATGCCCCCAGCACTGCGTGCTCAGTTCCCTCTCTCTTTCCAGGCTCTGTAACCCCATCTTGCTCCAAGGGTGTCCAGCCAGCCCAGCAGCGCAGTGGCACAAAGCCCTTTGCCATTTCTCCTGCTCCTCACTCCAAAGCTGCTCGTTCACAGCCCCGCTCTCCCCTGGACATTGTCTCCAAACACCACCAAATTTCCCCATCCAGCAGCAAAAGCTGGGACACAACTGTGCTGGATCCATAAAAATACCACTCATGGTGTCTCATTTCAATTTTAAGCTCAGACCAGCCACAGGCAAAGATCAACCTCTTGGGAAAGCAAATGTTTCAAAGAAAATTTGCTTTTATTAGAAGCAGAGAGAACTTGTTGACTTTCCATACAGGAGGTCATCCTTTTAAAGTGAACCTCTCTGGCAGCAAAGCACAATGACAAGTGCTGGGCTGAGCACATCGATGTCGCCTTCACCCACCATCCCCAGCCAACCCCTCCGTCCCCAGGCTCCCTGCACGGGTAACACCCTTTCCCTTGGACACCCTTTCTAACCCAAGAGCCACATATTTCCCAGCCTGAACCCAGCCAGGGTTTTGGGATCTCAGTCCATTTGCTCCCTTAGGAGGGTGAGAGTCTCAAGGTTCAGGACCTGAACTGCAAAATTCAGTGTGATTTTCCCCATCCTGGAAGTTTTTCAGGCCAGGTTGGACGGGGCTTGGAGCAACCTGTTCAAGTGGAAGGTGCCCCTGCCTGTGACAGGGGGTGGGATGAGATGGGGCTTTTAGGCCCCTTCCCACCCAAACCATCCCGTGATTCTGAGACCAACCTTAGAAGAGAAGGACCAAATTCGGAGTTTACAAGAGAACAGGTCACGTGCACTCAGCTTTGCTCAAAGCCATCCTAATTCTCACAGTGCTCAGAAAAAATCAGAGAAGTCCCTGCGGCAGCCGAGGGGCTCAGCTGCTGCCAGCCCGCGCAGAGGAGCACCCGGGTTCCCCCCTCAGTGCCCAC
>VZRR01010501.1:0-39523 GCA_013398015.1 Oreocharis arfaki | reverse complement strand
GCTAGTCTGTCAGCAGGTTTAAAGAGGTACAGATGGAGCTGGAAATACTTCTCCATATTTTTACTGAGTGACAGTTGCAATACACTGACTTTTGAATTAAGGTTTTGGGGTTGTTTGTTGGTTTGTTTGTTTAAAGAAATACGTGCTTTAGAACAAACAAAATTCTCTTGCTTCCTTTCAAGGTGTGTCAGGTAAGAATTTGTCTGGAAAGAAAGAATCCCACCTATCTCTCGGAGGCATATTGTGGGAAGGGAAAAGGAGAGGAGTCATATCTCTTCTTTGTTGCCCAGATATCACTGGCACTGATGAGGTTTTCACAGCTTCACACATAGAGATGATGTCTCTGAGGAGCATCACTTACAATGACACAAGTGTCAATATGAGGCATCATCTTTTCTTTAGATATATTTAACTGCTGCCTAGCAAAGTGCTTCCATATTTGGTTATAACATGGGAGGATTCCATGGGTGTAAACCTCAGTGTGTTTGGGAGGAGGAGGACCTCCCAAGCCTGAATGCTATTGCTGCAAACACACTGCCTGCTGTGCTCACTGCAAAAGGCTTCATTCCTGCTGTCTTCTCACCATCTCCTTTCCAACAACTCCAGCTCCCTTCCCCAGCAGTTTCACAGCTCCTTAAAGCACTCCCTGTAAATAAAGAGGTGTAGGCCTAGCCAGGAACCTTGAGGGACCCACAAATGTTCCTGGTAGTGTGATAGAGCCAAGTCTCCTTTACAATGGTAAAATGAAAAACAGTGTGTGCGTGTAGAATCTGCCCTTGGCAGCTATGCAATGTGCCTGGGTCCAGTACTACCACGAAGGTGGTTCCCTGTGTTAAGTACCACTTCTTGCCTTGCAGGAAACAGCCTGTCATTTGTTTAAGACTTCAGACCTGTACACCTTGTGTAGATGTCTTGTTTCTCCTCTGTCCAGCCCAAATACATTTGGTATCTACATTCTACTTCTCCAGCGCTGCAAGAGTCAGAGAGGTAGGACAGAGTTTGTTATTATTACCTATGGATTTTTATCTCTGTGAAGTGGTAGATTTTATGGTTTCTTTCAAGTTGTAATGTTCTCAGTATTATTCCCACTTGAAGACTTATCTTGCATGATGAAAACCAGCTCCTTTAGCTTTTTGTATGTGTACATAACTCTTAATTATTCCTTAGAAGAAAAGCTCATATATTCCAGTACTGGAAAGCACTGTACAGTACTGCAACTGTTCCCAGCTTCTTCTGGTGGCTCTACATGTTACACTGCTTGGGGTTTATCCTCTTGTTCAACTTCTACCAAATTGTTCATTAAGTTTGATTTCATTTACAACAAGAACATACTGTATTAATATTGGCTATTCTGTCTCACAGAGGAAGTAAATCACTGCAATATGCTCTTACCCAAATAATATATTAATTGTTTTCTTTAGAACTGGTTATTACGACCTTATTCGTGAAGTTATTAACAAGGCTGTATGATCTTTAAATCTGCTCAGTAACAAGCCACTCTCTAGAGTTTCTGGCCTTCACTTGCCTTGTTCGAAGGCAGCACATCAATCCTTGCATAAGTTCCTCCATAAGGACTCAGAGACATCCAGATGCTTTTGGGACTACAGATGTTTTCCTTTGGGGCAACTTACTTCTAAATACCACTTCCCAAGTGATAATGGGTCCATCAAAGAGACCCTCTGGGTACTGTACCCATGTAGAAAGAGGACCCACAAAGACAAAGCGTAATTGCTATGCCAGGACTTGTCCTGCCTTTGTCCTGATCCTCTCCCAGAATGGAAATTAAATTAGACTTATTCTCTCCTTGGTAATGGAGTAAGATACAGTGGAGAAATACTGGAGTTGGGATAAGTAAAGCTCTACTGCCACCCAAGGGTTAAAGTGAAATAAAGTATTTCATTTGAAAACGCCCCAAACTTGTATAACTGCAAAATTGAATTGTAATGACCAAAATCACTGATTCGGCTGTGTATGCGAAGAAATCTATATTCTTTATTCTCTACATATTGACACAGTTATAAACACTTTTTGCAGAGGGAAGTGACAGAGGGTTCACATTTTGCGTTGCCCCCAGGTCACTTTGCTACCTAATGACATCCTCACTCTTCCTCTCCTATCTTCTTGCCTTGAAACTCGCGGCTCTTTGCTCGGAGCTTGTTGACCTGTGACTCTGCAATGTCAGCCCGCTCCTCGGCTTCCTCCAGCTCGTGCTGGATCTTGCGGAACTTGGAGAGGTTGACGTTGGACAGCTCCTCCTGTGTGGGAAGAGAGAATCAGGGGTGAGGAGCCCAGGGCAGGGGTTTTGCTCCTGATGCGTCTCAGCCTTGTGGGGCTGCAAATCTCCATCCCCTTCCCACCACTGCTCACACATCAGCCTCACACAGAGCTCCTCATCCTCCCCTTTTCAGGACCCTACTGGCTCTTTCCTCTACTGGGAAGAGCTTCACCAGGACTATGGCACATGTGAGGAGAAATTTCACCCCTTAGATTTGTCATTTCTGTACTTACTCTCCCATGACTTCCTGCACAATTGTCAGTGTGAGTTACTGTGTTCAGAAGACCCTGAAGCCTTCTGCTGCTGATTATTAGCAGAGACTCAGGAACTTGTCAGTCAGTGGGCGTGGCCCCTGGCTTTGGTTGCTCTGGCCTGCTGTGTGAAACAGGCTGCAGAACTTCCCTTAATGACTGTGCCTGACCACAGGGTGCCCAGAGCTCACCAAGGCCTTGTGACAGGATACCAAAACAGTGTGGCCAAAACTCTTGTGTCTCAGGAGTTTCTTTCATACCCCTCTCCTGATATTCAGCCTCATTCAATGTGTGTCCTGCCCCAAAGGAATGTGGCCTTTGCCCATTCTCCAAGCAATACTTACAGCCTCCTCAGCTTGTCTCTTGTAGGATTTCACTTTCATTTGCAGTTTGTCCACCAGATCCTGCAGCCTGAGAATATTCTTCCTGTCTTCCTCAGACTAAAGTGGTTGGCAAACAGGAAAGAAAGTCAATTCTTGGTTCTGCAGCATGCGAGGTTAACAATTCCCCTTGGGGATGGTGTGTGCAAAATGTGACTTGCTGTGAGCAAACCCTGTGAGAGCAGGAGCCCTCCTGCCTTACCTGGTAGGTCAGTTCCTTCACCCTCCGCTCGTACTTGCGCACACCCTTCACGGCTTCAGCGCTGCGCTTCTGCTCAGCATCAACCTCCCCTTCCAGCTCCCGCACCTGCAAGGACAAGCCCAGCCCTGCAGCTTCCCTGCCAATGTCTCTGCAAGGACAGCCTCACTCACACACAGCCCCAGCCCTACACACCCTGGCCTCCAGCTTCTGGATCTGCTTCTTGCCTCCCTTCAGTGCCAGCTGCTCGGCCTCATCCAGACGGTGCTGCAGGTCCTTCACAGTCTGGTCCAGGTTCTTCTTCATCCTCTCCAGGTGGGCACTGGTGTCCTGCTCCTTCTTCAGCTCTTCTGCCATCATGGCCGCCTGATCAGAGCAAAGGGTCAAAGCCATTTTGGGGCTGGAGGTATTTTGGGAAGAGTACATTCACCATCAGCAATGCCAGGAGTGCCCAACTCACATCTGTGATGGCCTTCTTGGCCTTCTCCTCAGCATTGCGGGCTTCCTGGATGGTATCCTCCATTTCACTCTGGATCTGGGCGATGTCTGTTTCCAGCTTCTTCTTGGTGTTGATCAAGCTGGTGTTCTGTTGAACAATAAAATTTTGTGCAGTTATTTCCAAAAGAGAAAAATTATTTAATAAATTTACTGTTTCAATGTAAAGTTATCCTAAAAAAATCTAATTTCAGCATCTTCCTGACTTATCTTGTCAGGTCATACACAGCTAGATAGCAGAGAATTATTGAAATTTCATTACGCTCTTCTGACTGCTTATGCAATCATACTCATTTTGCTGTAATCCGTGTCTTTGTACAAGTGTAATAGTTCTGGTTCAGATAAAGTATTTTATTATAAGAGTTCACTTAAGAATTTACACAGAAGAAAATTTGTAAAGGAAGAAAAAGGCCCACGAGATTTTGAATCTCATGAATCTAACCTGAGTGTGGAGGAGCTGAACTCTCTCACTTGCATCCAGAAGCTCCTGCTCAGCCAATTTCCTCGACCGCTCCGTCTGCTCCAGGGCTGCTCGGAGCTCCTCAATTTCAGCCTGCAGCAGGTTTGCCCTGCGCTCCACCATGGCCACCTGCTCCTTCAGGTCCTCCTGTGTCCTGAGAGCATCGTCCAAGTGTATCTGGGTGTCCTTTAAGAGAATAAAGAGTAATTGTAAGGCGAAGAATAAGATAAATTATAAGACGACACAGCACCGTTGCACAATGGCAGCTGCCACCAGTCCAGTAGTTATTATGGCAGTACAATATATGTAATTATAGCTCCATATTTATATGTAGACATTGTCAGTCTATGCTCTGTATCTTAGAAAGTCAGCAGGAGATTGATTCATGGGGATCTGGGACAGCTGAAGAGTAAGGTAAATTCCCTAAATTTTATGAGAATGGTCTTTAAATTGTTCAAGGAATTGCCATGTGGAACCCCCTTAAGAAACTGCCCTCAAGAATAAAGAAACAAAAAAGAGTTAAGAACTCTTTTTTAGAGTGCAAGAGCACTCAAGTCACATGTGTAAGCAATCAGGCAGGAGATCAGCATGGCTGAGCAAGGACCTTCACGTCAAACAGAAGTGTAAGAAGGAAATGCATAGGTGGTAGAACAAGGGCCAAATACCCTGGGAAGAATAGAGACATGCTGCCTGGATGTGTGGGGATAGGATTATGAAAGCCAAGGCAGAGTTGGAGCTGAATTCCTGTTTTATTAAGTTTTTGTGTGGCCTCACATTGACTATTGTGTGCAGTTCTGGGCTCTTCACTTAAGGATGGTTATTAAGGGATTGGAAAGCATCTAGAGGACAACAGCAAAGCCAGTATTGGACAAACTAAACCCCTAAGTGGACATCCTTAGCTTAACATACCTTGAGCACTGCCTGGGTGTTTCTCAGGTTCTTCTGGGCCTCTGCAGCCACACGGTTTGCATGGCTCAGCTGGATCTCCATTTCATTCAGGTCTCCCTCCATCTTCTTCTTCAGCCTCAGGGCTTCATTCCTGCTCCTGATCTCAGCATCCAGGGTGCTTTGCATGGACTCCACAATTCTGAGGTGGTTTCTCTTCATCTGGTCAATCTCCTCATCTTTCTCTGCTATCTTCCTGTCAATCTCAGCCTTCACCTGGTTGAGCTCAAGCTGCAGGCGCAGGATCTTCCCCTCCTCATGTTCCAGGGAGGCCTGGGCAAGTGGGCAGAAACATCAATAACATTGATAAACCTACGGATTGCTTCATAGGGAATGACAAAATATTTCCAGAGATCTCAGCTCACTGCACTGCCCAGACAGAGCAGAGGGGAACCCAGGCCTTTTGAACCCTATTTCCTCATATATTTACTGCAGACACCAGTGATTATGGTCATGTACCTCAGCTTCCTCCAGTGCAGCCTGGATTTCAGATTTCTCCTGCTCAACCTGCTTCTTGATTTTCTCCAGCTCATGAATTGCCTTTCCTTGCTCGGCAATCTGCTCGGTGAGGTCAGAAATCTCCTCTGCAAGGAAGAGTGAAAAGCAGCATGGTCAGGCACAGAGCAGAATGGAGAAAGGATCTGGTGCATCAAGGGGCCAGGCATGTTCTTAGCCCTGCAGGCCCACATGCGTTAAGTGTGGCAGAGAGACAAGCTTGTGAGAAAGGCCAGTGAGGAGCAGAGGGCCAGGCACTTACGCTGCAGGTTCTTGTTCTCCCGCTTCATTGTCTCCAGGTGGTCCAAGGACTCCTCATAGGCATTCTTCATCTTGAACAGCTCCGTGCTGAGAGAGCGCGACTCCTTCTGCGAGGCCTCCAGCTCAGCCTGGGTCTCCTCATACTTCTGCTTCCATTCTGCCAGGATCTGAAGAGAAACGGGCTGTGAGTAGGGATGTGGCAATCCCAGGGGCATGCTCTGGCCAGGAGTCCTGGTGCTGGAGGCCAAAAGACCTTGTCAAAGTTCTTCTGCTTCTTATCCAGAGCAGCGCAGGCAGCATTGGATCGCTCCACATCAAGCATCAGGTCCTCCACTTCATTCTGCAGCCTCTGCTTGGTCTTTTCCAGGGAGGCACATTTGGCATTGACAGCCTCAACATGTTCCTCTGCATCCTGCAGGCGCTGTGCCAGCTTCTTCCTGGGAGGAGAGAAGCACAGTGCCACGTGAGGGCTTGGAAGGGCATGAGTTCTGTACTGTCATGAGAGGGCACTTCATCACTTTGGAGGATTTGAGCCAAGCAATTTTCACAGATACAAAGGGATCTGTCCTTTGCTGTGTCACATCACCTCTGGAGGACTAGACTTGTCTTAGCATTTCTAGCTCAAAGCCTGTGTTTTCTCTTCCAATCTACACTTTTTCTCTCCCTCCCTCTCTCCCCTTTTTTTACAAAGACAGTGTATCCTTGCCTTCATCCCATTCTAGTCTTAACCCACTCTCAGAGATTCCAATTTCCCTTGACCAGTTTTCTCCCATCTTTTGCCATCCTGCTTCCCCACGTACTTGGCCTCCTCGAGCTCCTCCGTGCGCTGAATCGCGTCCGTCTCGTATTTGGTTCTCCACTGGGCCACTTCGCTGTTGGCCTTGGACAGGGCTCGCTGCAGCTCCCCCTTGGCCTCCTGCTCCTCCTCATATTGTTCCCGGAGCAAGTCACAGTCGTGGCGAGCGGACTGCAGGGCGTGGGCCAGGGCGTTCTTGGCCTAGATTAAGAATGGGATTGGATCAAGAAATTAAAATATCCCAGGAAATCTCTTCAATTTAATGAATTTCACACTATAGACACGACTGCTTGAAGAGTGTTTGCAATGAAGGAGAGATGTATGCCTGGAGGACAAAATCCATTAATCACACTTGCTGCAGAAACAAAAGCCTTCTGCCAGGATACTTGTGCTAAACAGAGCCTGTCCCCACTAGGCAATTTGAAGCTACAATTGTTTTCCGTGGGCACTGATAAGAAATTAGAAATAACCTTAATTTCTTCCTCTAAGTGCCTCTTGAGTTCCTCAATCTGTTGGGTGAAAGCCTGTTTGCCTCTTGACAGCTGAGAAATCAGAGCATCCTTCTCCTCCACCTGGCGTGAATATTCACCTGGGGAAGTACACAAATAAAAGATATTATAGTTGTCATTTATGACCCAAACAAGCTGGTTTAGGAGTCATGCCAGAACGTATGGGAGTCTCTCTCACCTGCTTCTGTCTGCAGACGAGCTCTTTGAGCATTGAGGTCATTGATCATGCGCTGATGCTCTTCTTCCTTGGTCTTAAGCTCACTCAGCTGATCTTCCAGTGTGCGGCACATCTTCTCCAGGTTGGCCTGTAGAGATCACAGAGAATGAAAGAAGATTAGTATCTAGGTGCCTTCTTATTCTGAACAGCAAGATTCTAACCAGGAAAAGGTGAACAGACTTGCAAGCTGTAGACTGTTCCTTGGAGCTAGAAGGCTAGAACCAAGTTCCATATGGAGACAAGGAGTTAGATGGTAACCGGGGCATAATTTTAAAGGATATACTTCAACATTATCTCTTTTCGTGTTGATTTCAGTATGTTTTTCCATACCTTAGCTTTGGAGACAGACTCCATGTTACTGGCCAAGTCATCAATCTCCATCTTCATCTCGCTCTTCTCCTTCTCCAGCTTCTGCTTCACGCGTTGCAGGTTGTCGATCTGCTCCCCCAGCTCAGCTGTGCTGTCCGCGTGCTTCTTGCGCAGGGCGGCAGCCGTGGCTTCGTGCTGCAGCGTGGCCTCTTCCAGGTCACGGCGCATCTTCTGGAATTCTGCCTCACGCTTCTTGTTCATCTCCACCTGAGCTGCTGTCGCCCCTCCTGCTTCTTCCAGGCGCTCGCTGATCTCCTCCAGCTCCCTCGACAGGTCAGCCCGATGCTTCTCTGCTTTAGCGCGAGACGTTCGCTCGGCCTCAATCTCCTCCTCCAGCTCCTCAATACGGGCCTGGAGAACAGCAGGGACCCTTCACACCTGTGCCCTCCTCCTGCCTGAGCTGAGCCTGAGCAAGGGAGGGGAAGGAACAGAGACTTGCCTGCAGCTCCTTGATCTTCTTCTGAAATTGCATGCCCAGGGCTTGCTCATCCTCGATTTTGCTCTGGATCTGGCTGATTTCAAAGTCTTTCCTTTGGGCAAAGTGAACTGTGTTAGAGCTCAAAGGAAAAACACAAGTGCTCCAGCCCAGCACTCAGGTGTCCCAGAGCCACACTTACTTCTTCAGTTTCTCCTCCAGCTGCTGCTTATCATTCTCCAAATCCATGATGCTGTCTTGGGCCAGCTTCAGGTCTCCTTCCAGTTTCCTCTTAGCTCTCTCCAGGTCCATGCGCAGTTTCTTCTCTTGCTCCAGGGACCCTTCCAGCTAAACACAACAAGACCATCAGTGGTCATCCAGCCAGGTCAGGCTCCATACCTGTGCTGTTCCTGCTCTATGTCTCTGTGCTTACATCATCCACTTGCTGCTCCAGCTTGATCTTGGCCTTGGTCAGAGTATTGACTTTGTCTTCCTCTGCCTGCAGGTCATCCAGGGTCTGCTGATGCGCCTCTTGGAGGGCTTTCTTCTCTTTTGTCAGCTTGGCAATGGTCTCGTCCAGAGCTGCCATTTCCTCAGTCAGGTTTTTCACCTACAAATAGAAGCATGTTTCAAAATTTGGTAGAAAACGTTCAATGGTTCTGTGTATCATTTATCCCTTGGATGCTCAGAGAAGTCCAGCTCAAGATTTTCAAAAGCCAAAATGTCTTACTATAGTGGCCTCTTACTTTGCGAGTCTGTAATGTCCTGACCCTCTACGTGACTGCCAATGTGTGTACCTTGTTTTCAGTGGCATGTTTTTCCTTCTCCACCTTGGCCAGTGTTAGCTCAAGGTCATCAATATCTTTCTTCAGCTCTGAACATTCATCCTCCAGTTTCCTCTTCTTGGCTGTCAGCTCAGCATTAATTTCCTCTTCATCCTCAGCCCTTTCAGTCACTTCTTTAACTTTGGCTTCGAGCTGTATTTTGGTTTTGATGAGCTGGTCACACCTTTCCTCAGCATCAGCCAAGGCATCAGCTTCCTGGTGGGAAAATAGAGGAAAGATTATTTAATGCTGAAGGAACCAATGTGAATTGGTGAGACGTTCAGAATTACTTTGGGGAAAAAACATGGCCATGCACTTACATTACAAACTACAAATCTAGAATAAGTTTTTAGTGGAGAAGGAATGTGCCTTAATTATACCTTTAGTTACATGGTATTCAACGTAAAAAATTTTCGAAAACTTAGTATGTAATTTGAGAGTCCTTTGTTAGGAAAGAGTTAGATCCTATTTCCTCACAAAAGTATAGAAAAATATTACTTACAGCCTGCACTTGGAGCTGCAGGTCATTTTTCTCCTTCATTAGAGATGCCATTTTTTCCTCCAGCTCCTTCCGCTTTGCCTCAGACTTCGCAAGCTCTTCCTTGGTTTTCTCAAACTCCTCCTTCATGTTGGCCATTTCCTTCTCAGACTCTGCACTCTTCAGCAAGGGCTTGATCTTGAAGAACAGCTTCATCCATGGCCAGTGTTTGACATTCATGAATGCCCGAATGTTGTACTGGATGCAGAAGATGGACTCCCTGAGGCAGAATTAAAAAGTACCATGAATATTCTCAGTCTGATGAGTATCAACACTTTTCCCATGAGCAGAGTGACTTTAACTGAAGAAGAGGAATTTGTACCTCCGCTCCACCATTCTCTGGTACTCCACCCTCATCAGGAAGCCCCTGCACCTGGCCTGGGTGCGGGTGATGAGCTGTGCCAGCTTCTCATCCCTCATCTCCTCCAGGAGTCCCAGCAGCCCAGCTTTGAAGAACACCTTGAGAGAGGGAATGTTGCAGCACATCACTGTCAGGTAGAGCAAAGCCCAGGGCCACAGTGAATGGGGGGGTTTGTACCTTGGTGTGTCCAAATTTGTACTGGGTGTGGTCCACATCGATTGAGCCAAGGAGCTTCTCAGAAGCCTTCTTGCTATCGATGAACTGTCCCTCGGGGATGGCACTGGCATTAAGCACCTTGTATCTGTGCAATTAGAGGAAGATAAGGCTATTTTTTTCCAAGTAACACACGGTAGCCACTAAACCCCACCAGCTCTTTTTAACATTAGAGCACAGCCTAAATGGACCCATAAATAAACCAACATTGCTTTTAATGATGCTGACAAGCTCAGTGCTCTCACCTCTGTTTGAAGTCAGCATAGAGGACTCTGCTGGGGAATCCCTTCCTGCAGATCCTGATCCCTTCCAGCACGCCGTTACAGCGCAGCTGGTGAAGCACCAGTTCATGCTCCATGGCACCTGGCAATGCAGAGCACAGATGAATGGCACAGGTTGCAGTGCAGAAGGGAATGGAAGTATCAGAGCAAGGACTCTTTCTGCTTGAGCATCTTACCAGGTGTTTTAGTCTCATTGGGGATGATACAGCGCACAAAATGGGGGTGAGTGCTCCGCAGATTGGTCATCAGCTTGTTGAGATTTTCCTGTGGGATCATGCATAGTAGCTTAGATGAAAGAAATTTACTTCTGCATACTTTGTGCTTAGATGCCAAGGAACTAATATAATAAATCTTAGGAGAAAGAAGCTTTCAAAGTCAAAGTTTAGATTTAATCAAACCTCTTATATAGTTTTAATTGAAAAGTATTCTAAGTAAAAAAATGTTTAAAATTCTTCACCTTATTTTGGAGGAAGTAAAACACCACTCCATAATTATTTTAACACAAGCCTTTTTGGGATAAATATTTATATTACATGACAGATTCTGAAAAATATTTTTCACAAAAAATGTGAGTGAACTCTTATAAGAAATTCAGAGAGCCAAATGAAGACTGAATCCTATATTTGAATAGAAAATCACCATGAAAGGCGCTTTATACTTATTATTGCTTCTTTAGAAAACCAATGCCAAAAGATGAATCTGAGTGTATTTAGCTCAGTTTTGACACTATGTTCATGTCACTTTACAGACAATGAATTCATACTTTACCCGGAAAAGAGCTGACACAGTCTGGAAAGAAGAACCCTTCTTCTTGCCACCCTTTTTGCCACCGCCACCACCACCACTAGCCTCTTCAAAAAAAAAAAAAAGAAGAGTTTTTCAATATAACCTTTTTTGCTGCATCTTTATATATCACAAATGTTGAAAAAGAAAATATGGAAAACTGACCTGCTTCTGCTCCACCATAAGAAGCAAAGAGTAAAGCCAGGGTCTTCACAGATGATTTCTGGTACAGCCCAATGACGGTTTCATTCAGAGGGTCCTTGTTCTTCTCCAGCCAGCCAGTGATGTTGTAGTCCACTGTTCCAGCATAGTGCACCAGGGAGAAGTGGGCCTCAGCCTTGCCTTTGGCAGGCTTGGGCTTCTGGAAGTTGCTGGACTTGCCCAGGTGCTGGTCATAGAGCTTGTTCTTGAAAGAGGTGTCAGTTGCCTTGGGGAACATGCACTCCTCTTCCAGGATGGAGAAGATGCCCATGGGCTGGAAGACAGTTCAATAAACAAGAGAGAATGCCTGTAGAATACTATGATTATGGCTTGGTCTCAAAGGGAATGTAGTAAAAGACAGGAACCTAAAAAACAAACTTTGCCATGTAGAAAATTTATTTCTAAAACATGAGTTTAAAAGATTCACCTGCTTGATTCACACTTTGGCATAGTGATTCAGGAATGTCTTTTATGCCAAAGACCATGTTAAAGTTCGGGAGGAGAAAGAGTATATTTAAAAGTATTTTTCACAAATGTGTCCATTTCATATTTACTTCTGGTTTTGAATTTTCAATCAGTGCCCTAAAGTGTATGGATCTACAAGAAATCTGCATTTCTTCCTCTCAGAGGTCAGGCACTGTACTTACTTTGCTGTGAACTGTACAGAAAAAATGTGTTTTCCAGAGAACTTTATTCCAGAACCCTAAGAAAATGTTTTAATTTTAATTTAGGAACTGCCCTGTGTTTTTGAAGATAATATCCTTTAACCAAGCAAATAGAGATACCTTCCATGCAGAGGATGTGTGGGAATTACTTCTATAGTTTTCTGTGGACTTCGTAATATCTATAATGCATAATTAGTAATAGTACAGCTCAAGACTTTTTTCTACAACTAAAACTGAATACAAGAAACTAACCACGGGAAATTTAAAATAATGAGTTCATGAAAATGGAAGACATCTTGAATTAAAAACATACCTTCTCAATGAGCTCAATGCAGGCAGCCAGGTCCATGCCAAAGTCAATGAATGTCCATTCAATTCCCTCCTTCTTGTACTCCTCCTGCTCCAGCACGAACATGTGGTGGTTGAAGAACTGTTGCAGTTTCTCATTGGTGAAGTTGATGCACAGCTGCTCCAGGCTGTTGAACTGCTCGGTGGAAAAAAGAAAATGACAGGGGTTTTTTTCTGGATAAAATCACAAATGACTAGCATGTTAAACCTTCAGAGGATATTACTTGCAAGTCCTCTGATATAACTATCCTCTGCAAGAGCAGTCCTCAAACCTGAAATCCTTACATCAAAGATCTCAAAGCCAGCAATGTCCAGGACACCAATGAAGTACTGCCTGGGCTGCTTCGTATCCAACTGTTCGTTGATGCGAACAACCATCCACAGGAACATCTTCTCATAGACAGCCTTTGCCAGGGCCCCCACTGAATTGTATACCTAAACCAAAGAAGAATGGAGCAGCGGAAATACAATATCCAGAGCAAATAGTAAGTGATTCAAGTCAGAGGCTCCCAGTCACCAACTGGTTGCTGTTACCTGCTGCACAGTCTGGCCCTTGGTCACGTATTCATTCCCCACTTTGACTCGGGGGTAGCAGAGGGCCTTGAGCAGGTCTGCTGAGTTCAGACCCATCAGGTAGGCAGCCTTGTCAGCAACTAAGAACAAGGAAAAGGAGATAGAAAAATTAAGACTAGTAAGACATGCAGCACTTTGAATGATAAAGCCTTTCCAAAACAGCTACAATATTGAATGACCTTGTGGTCAAATTTTGCTTACTGGATCTCAAAGGAACCATGACATAGTTATTCAAACAAAATCATCTTTGTGTTGAATGTTTTACAGAGCCATACATTAAAAGGCTATTTGTGTCTTTAAAAATCTACACAGAAACATCTAGAATCAATGTGCTTACTGAAAATTAATCCTGGAATTCATTAGTAGTTTTGCCCTAAAAAGTGATTTATGAAGTAGAAGTTCTGTAACTGAATATAATACCTTTATTTTCTTTAAATATCAAGCAGAAACAATTTTAAAAAAAAATCTTTTCTTTCTCAGTGGGTCTAAGCACACTGAGCAAGCTATGCTAATTCAGAGTGGTAACTCAGGAGAGATTTATGGACATATATGCAGTTGGTAGTGCAGATAATGATTAGGCAGTAATTGAAAAAAAGAGTGCATTTTGGATGGCAGTTTCATACCTATGTACTGTCTCAGCTAAACACATTTCTACTCCATCTTCCAAATACTGAATTATTATTGCCACTTCTATTTCTAACAGGTCAGGCAAAAATTTTGCTGGTACCTTCTGTGCCATCAGGCTCTGCCTGCTCCTCACGCTGCTTCTGCTTGAACTTCAGGTTCCCGTAGTGCATGACAGCCCCTGTCAGCTTGTAGATGGCTGTTTTCTCATCAGCACTGAAGCCCAGGATGTCAATGGCACTCTGCAATAGGAACAGTAAAATAAAAGATTTGCCTGGGAGATGACAATAGTTACAATACTCAGAATTGCTACTTACATCTGTGGCCATCAGCTCCTCCTGGTCATTGATGCTGGCAACAGTGATCTCGCCTTGACTCACGAATTGGTAGTCATATGGGTTGGTGGTTATGAGGAGCATGTCTGAAAATAAGAAGATGGCTCATGTAGGCTTAGTTTAGTCAAGCAAGTGATAGTGTGAGCTGATATTCAGCAATCTTCCTCCAAGTTAGTAATTCTTCCTACCAATAAGCTCTGGCTTCTTGTTGGACATGATCTGATAAAAGATGTGGTAGCTTCTTTCCGCCTTGAGCTGGAAAGTGACTCTGGACTTCTCCAGCAGATCTGGAGGGACAATTTAGTTAGAAACAAGAAGAAACAGAAAAAAAAAATAAAAGAAAGTGAAGAGAAGATGGGAAGAAAAACAGGGAAGGCAGGATAGATGGTGGGGTGAAAATATATTGTATGGATAGATGGGGGAACAGACAGATTGTGAACTGCTCAGGAAAGTGTCTTACATGTTTCAATATCTGCAGAAGCCAGTTTTCCTGTGGCACCAAAATGAATTCTGATGAATTTCCCCTTTAAAGGAATAAAAGTGTCTTAAGATTTATATCATGAAAAGTATATTTGAAATGAAGAATTTTGCCATTTATTCCACTGGGCACAAGATTTCTACTTAGAGATATTTTCTTAAAATCAGCTGTATTTCCACCACTTACATAAAGTTGTGTTTTTTATTTTTGACCATGAAAATAATCAGCAGTGGCACAACTCTATTTTATGTATGCTGAATGTACAAATGTGAAGGAATGTGTGGAATTCATTTGACAAATTATTCTAACTATATCCTTCACACGGAGAGCAGTTACCTTAATGGTACAGAAATAGCAATTTAAGTAGTTCACCTGCTTAAAACTGCATTGCGATCTAATAAACAATTCACTTCTGGTTAATTAAATTGGAAATACAACAAATATATTATCCAATTAGAAAATATCTCTTCCCACTCCTTTCTTTCTTTCTTTTTCTCTCTACCTATCTTATGCTTTCTTTCTTTCTTTCCCATCTCCCCTAGCCTTATTCCCTTTCTTCCTGGCACTCTGTCTATCTCTTAGAAAATGAATAGAAATGTAAGTAAAAATAAACAGAGCTATTTTTTAACACTGCAGTATGTTATAGGAGAAAGACCATGTGATCTGTTATTTTAATTTGCATTTTAATATAAAACAGAATTAATCTTTTGTATTTTGAAATGTGGAGAATTATCTTTAGGATAAGTGGCAAAGTCATGGTAAGAAAATTCAGTTTTACTCTTGAAAACATGATGGCTGAACAAAGGAAAAGAATGACTGGCATAAACTCCTGTTTACTATGTTTCAGGAATTATTTTGTTAAGCNGGGTGCGTGGTCAGGCAGGAGGTGCCCTGGCACCGGGCAGCCCCGCAGGGACCCGAGCAGGGGGTGTACGTACGTGATCAGGATGGACTGGTTCTCCCGATCTGTGAATGAGGCACAAATACAGTACTTAAAACTCAATGAACAACAGAGAAAGAATGAAACATAGTCAGGTAAGTTTAATGTTTTGCCTGATGTCAGCTTGACTTAAACAAACCTCCAAAGCACATCACTGAGTGCAGACGTGCCTTTCATTTAAAACAGTACAAACAATGCTATGAAGATAGTAAACCCACAGTAGATGTGTCTGTCAGAACCAAGAAAGCTTTGAAAAAGTCTCTTCACAATGCTGAGATAGAGTATCCCTTCAGAGAATTTAACGGTCCAATGACTCTGAGACAGAGCCACTCACCAGTGAGCATGAACTGATAGGCGTTGTCAGAGATGGAGAAGATGTGTGGAGGGGCCTCCTGGCGCTTCTTGCCTCGGTAGGCCAACACCACCTCGGGGTTGTACACCGGCAGCCACTTGTAGGGGTTGACGGTGACGCAGAAGAGACCCGAGTAGGTCTGCAAGGAAGGGACACAGCACGTTGGCTTCCCCTGAGCCTGGCCCAGCAGTTCCTGCCGCTGCCCAAAGGAAGCTGCTGCTGCCACTTACGTAGATCATCCAGGCTGCGTAACGCTCTTTGAGGTTGTACAGCACAGCGGGTTCGTGGAGGTGGGTCATCATGGCCATGTCCTCGATTTTATCGTACTTGGGGGGGTTCATGGAGTAGATCTGATCATCCTTCACGGTCAAGGTCTGTCAGAGGAAGAAGGACACACATGTCAGCTAAGAATCCAGAGTGAGGATCAAATGTTGTCCTTCAGCCTTGTTTTTGACTCACCTCTCCCCCTTCAGTCTTGACAGTGACTTTGCCAGATTCCCTGCTTGTGATTGTCCCTTTCACAAAGGATTCTTTGGGGTGAACAACAAAGACGGATGTCTTGGCATCAAAAGGTTTGTTCTGGGCCTCAATTCTCTCCTTCTCTGACTTTCGGAGGTAAGGAGCCGCCTCCCCAAAGATGGCCATCTCGGAATCCGAAGACATGGCTGCACTTTATGGAGGGGCCTGTCAGCAGAGAACACTGTTGAAGAGGAGATATGTCACTCAAATTTGCCAAAAAGTAAGCACTTGTTAGTAGAAGAAAAGATGTGGAGAAAAAAGAAACTATATTAATACTACTTGCAGCCTTTTGGAAGGAATTGCAAATTTTTGCATTAGTGCAATTCAATATTTATGGAAAACGTGAAAATTGTATTTTGGGAGATTATTTGGCTGAAATTGAAATCACATTTCAATTATCTATAAACAATTAGGATTCAACTATTCAGGCACTGTACTGTGTAATTAAGAACCTCAAAAATCCTTTCAACTGCTTAGGCACTCTTAAAATTAATTTGAAATTATTATAATGCTCTTTCCTCACAACTGGTACTAATTCAAAAAGCTCAGAATGCTCATACTCCACTGTCTGAATTGCATACCGAAAACTCAAGGTTTTTAATGACTCACTTTCAGTATTTAAAACTTTTATATAATTGTACTAATAATACAATTTTCTCTAATTTTTTTAAGTGCTTGAACCCAGGCATAAATTGCAACATGACTCTTGAAAGAAGATTAATGCTGTTTCAAACCATATTGAGATAGCTCCTTTTCTAGTACTTTCTTTTGCTTTTTAAAAATTAGAATTTTAGAGAAAAACAAGTTCAAAGATTCAAAGCTTCAAAGCTTCAAAGCTCAAATGAACTATTTAAAAATAAGGAATTTTAAAGCCTGTATTGATTTCTCTGACTTAAACAAATCTTCAAAGGTTTGTTTTTTCTCCCCCCTGCCCTGAGGAAAAAAAAAACCTGAACAGGGGGCAGCTTAGGAAAACATTTAAATATCTCTTTCTGTATAGAGTTAGGTACCTGATATTTACACAACATTTAATCTTGTGTTTATCTGTACTAACATGAGGAAATATAACATGATATTTCTTTATTTGTGTCTGGAGGAACAGGTAGTGGCTTCCAGAGGAGGAGGGCTGCATCTTCCATTTCTTGTGAGGTAGAGAACAAGCAGAGCAGGGAACACAGGGCAGCACTGCCTTTTACACTGGTGACAATCAGAGCTTGGTTGCTTAAATTACAGCTCTTTCTGCTCTTACTGCTTTAGTGATTCCATGGCAAATTTTGGAAAAAATATCACATTAATTCGCATATTCTGAGCCAAAATGCTGAATTTTGCAGTTTTCCTGCTGTGTTCTTGGTTCAGTTCTACAGCTGCAACAGCAGTGATGGGAAGGCAGTACACCTCCCTCCCTGTTAGGTGAGTTAAGCAGAAGTGAAGAATGTCCCCATGGGGATTTTCTGGCCTGCCATGAGTAGTCAGAGACTTCAAACACAGCTCCTTAAAGAACGGACCTTATGACATCCCTTACAACCTCTACTGTTCTATGATTCAATGATTCACTTAAAAACTTTACCAACCTTCAGCACCCCACCACCTTATACTGTGACTACAATGGGCTTGGGAATATGCAGTGAAACAGTGACCATTCACTCAGCCCTACAGACACCCCTCCCAAAAGGATCTGTCTGCCCCTAAGAATCAGTAAATCAGGTTCTTACCTCTCGTGACACCAGATGTGTGGCTGGTGGGCTGGCAGCTGGTCAGTGCTGTAAAACAGAAATGGCAAATTGCTCAAAGTTCCCAAATTGCTGCTGCACAGAAATCAAGAGTCAAAACATGCAGGTGCCTTGAAAACAGATTTATCATGGAGTCCCCTCCTGGACTGGAGCACTGGGGGCAGCAGGAATGCTGTGGCACATGAGGCTGCCATCCCCTTCCTGCCAGCCTGCAGACCCCCTGCTCTTACCTTGGAGCTTTCTGTGGAGCCAGGGCAGACGTGTTGCAGGGACGTTTTATACGATCTCGGCTGCAGATGCTACAGATGCCTACTCTTTCTTCGGTCAAAAATATTTTGGCAAACCCTCTTTGGCTAAGCATTGTCTGGCAAACTGAACTAAGGGCATAATTGTCATTTGACATGACTAGATATAATTAGAAAATTTTGATGTCTTAGTGGCTATATGAATACATCTCCTATAAATAATGTCACAAGGGTGTTAAGGAGAGAATCTGGAATAGTCAAAGCACTTAAAGAACTTGGATTCAGGACTTATGGATTTTATTGCTGGCTTTCCCACCGACTCACTGTGCAACCTGGGATGGATTGCTTGGTATGTCTGTGCTGCAGCTATCCCAGCTGTACAATGGGAATGTCAGCTTTTATCTTTCCCTTGTGATGGTGTGAAACTTGTAAGAAATGCCCAAGAGGAATACATTAGGCAAGCCACTAAGAGGGAAGTAAGTATTACTAAAAGCATTTGGCGGATGTGCTGGTAAGATTCTGAAAGCAGAGGGATACTCTGGTGTGATAGTGCTGGTGCCTGAGAGTCACAGACAGGCCAAGATAGTATAAGGGACAAAGACACAGAAATAAGAGGCTGGGGTGTAGCTGAACTACTGGAGTGGGTCTCAGAGAGAGATGTGAGGTCACTTCTGATACATGAAGAAGAGCATACATACACTCGTGCAGATACACCCATCTGTACACTTGAAATTGCAGAAGAAGAGGGAGATTCTCCAAGGAGGGTTGTTGTAAGCCTGTGCATGAACTTGTGCTGAGGGCAGTGTCATAAGATGTGCTGTGATTTCTGCCATGTAGATCAGTGAAGCTTAACAACAGATGTTCCTTTCTTCTCTTGATGATGTTTTAATTCATCAGAAAGTACCCATTTTGGCAATTCAGGACAGGACCTCAGTTGTTTCTTATGTCTTTTTTTCCAAGTCTGACCTGTCAATCAGTACCATAAATAAAAGAAATCCTTGTGGTAAGATTTGGGCCTGTAGAAATCTATGCCATTTGAATATTCATACCCCTTTCAACAAGGAATGGTTATGGGTCACTACAGAGTCTACATATCAAAGGTTTTCTTAAATTCCTGCAGAAATTTCTGCTCCTGCAGAATTTGAAAGCCCTTCACCAACACAGAGCTCAGCTCACACATCCAAAAGACAACCTCGGTAAAGAGACTTGCACTCCTCAGTTTATCCTTGTTTCCACTTCTGCTAACATAAACAAACCATGGCCTCAGCTGAAAGCCTGTCTGCCATCTACACGCTTCCTCTGTCAAACTCACCAACCAGGAAAAAAAACAAAGACCCCTTCAGCCCTTCCCGCCCTAGGCAGGGACACCTTCCACTATCCCAGGTTGCTCCAAGCCCCATCCAACCCAGTCTTGAACACTTTCAGGGGTGGGGCAGCCACAGCTGTCCTGGGCAACCTGTGCCAGGGCCTCAGCACCCTCATAAGGAAGAATGTCTTCCTAACATCTAGTTTAAACCTACTCCCTGTCAGTGGAAAGCCTGTCCTTCTTGTCCTTGTCAGAAGTCTCTCTCCAGCTTACTTCCAGCCCCTTTTTGGAACTGGAAGGTTGTTAGAAGTCTCCCCGGAGCCTTCTCTTTCCCAGGCTGAACACCTCCAGCTGTCTCAGCCTGTCTCCAGAGCAGAGGATGCTCTCGGAGTATCTTTGTGGCCCTCTCTGGAGTCACACCATCAGGTCCATGTTGTTCCTATATTGGGGGCCTCAGAGCTGAATATGGTGTTCCAGGTGGGTCTCACCTGAGTGAGGAAGAGGGGCAGAAACCCTCCCTCCCTGCTGCCCACACTGGAGGATCAGCTCAGCTGCCAGGACACATGGCAGGGACGTGCTGAGCTTCTTATCCAGTAACACCCCAAAATGCTTCTCCTCAGGGCTGTTCTCAATCCATTCTCCCCCCAGCCTGTACTTGTGCTCGGGATTGCCCAGGCACACATGCAGGACCTTACACTTGGCCATACCGGACTTTATGAGGCTCACACGGGACCATCTCTTCGACCTCTCCAGGTCCCTCTGGGGAACATAACCAGAGGTGTTTAATATCTCTTTAGCCAACAGGAGCAGAGGGATCAGGGGCATCCTCAGGAAGTTTGCCCATGACACCAAACCACATGGTGCAGGAGCCATGCTGGAGGGAAGGGATCCCTGAAAAGTCCGAAGTCTGCTCTCCTGAAGTCCAGGGCAGTGAGCTTGTTGTGTCCCCTCCTCACTGCCCCAAGGATCTCTAACTCCACCATTTCATGGTCACTGCAGTCAAAGCTGACTTTGAGCTTCACATTCCCCACCAGCCCCTCCTTGCTGGTGAGAACAAGGTCCGACACAACCTTTCTCCTTACTGGCTCCTCTATCACTTGAAGAAGGAAGTTATCACAAGAAAGTCCTGGACCAGTTAGAGGGGTTCTAAAGGAGGGCTAAGAACTGCAACACCCCTCCTATGAAAAAAAGTTGAGATACTTCATAGAATCATAGAATCATTAAGGTTGGAAAAGGCCTCCAAGGTCAGAGAATCCAACCTTTGCCCAAACACCACCACCCTTGCTAAACTAAGCGCCATGTCCAGTCATTGGGGTTCTTCAGCCAGGAGATGAGAAAGGTTCAAGGACCCTTTCTTGAGGCCTTTCAATACTTGAAGGAGACTTATAAGAAGGACAGAGCAATAAATTTAAAGGGAAAGAATCACTGGTTTTAAGCTGAAAAAATGTAGATTTCAAATAGATATAAGGCAGAAATATTTTATGATGAATGTGGAAAGACACTGGGATGGGTTTCCCAGAGAAGTAACAGATGTGCCACTACTGGAAGTCGGGTTTGATGAGGCTCTGACCGGTATCCCTGAGCTCTTCTCTGAGTAGCTGCTGTTGCCTTTCTGTTAAGTCCTGCTCTCAGTGGCATGTAGCAAGTCTGTCTCATGCTGTGCTGTCAGGCTGGGACCTAAAGTAGCTTCTCACATGTGAGTCAGGCTATGAGAAAGAAGAAGTCCTTCCTTTCTTCCTAATGTCCTCTTAGAAGTTGCAAATCATTCAAGTTTTATTTAGTTAAAGGCCAAAGGTGTTTGGTCAGTGCTCCCAGGAGGACACAACTGTTGCCTGTGTAATATAGCTATATTCCATGTTATTCTGCTATATAGCTTTCCACAGCTACATAGCAGAATATATCCATATATATTCTTTGTGAAAAAAAAATGTGAAGGACTTTATGAAATTATTGCAGTAAAGGTCAATGAAAGATATGCCCAATTCCCAATTTTACTTTGGGAAAAAATACAGAATTGTGTGCATTTCAATGTAACATCCACAACTATGGTACACAACAGTCCTACAATATCTAAATGTGAGTATCTATGGATATTCAGATCTTAATTCTTACTGCTTTACAGCTTTTCTGTACATGAGCAACATACTGTTTGCCAGTACATTTCACAGTCCTAAACTCAGCTGACAACCTCTATCATTACAAATAGGGTTACAGTGCTTTTCTGTCTTTTCAAATATTCTGACTATTTTTATCTTTTTATTTAATTGTGTTCTCAGATTCAAATTATAGGCAGTTTTTCTTGCTATGATTGTTTTCTGTTGTCCAAAGACAATGCAACAAAATTCAAAATACATCGTGATGAAGAACTTTTATTTGGCTTATGGATCCTCACACAATTTCTACACATTGAGTGAAATCAATTTAGAAAGAGCAGTAACAATTTAAACCTGATGATGTGTATATGCACTCAGGCATAATGTCAAATTCAGATAATTTTCAGTGTACAGAGAGAAGAATAGAATTATCTACGCTCTACCAGGGAAGCTGAAGAAAATTCCTATGTACTGAGCTCCTCTAAAATATGATAAAATATATGTCATGAAAGAAACTGTCCTGCTGCCTTTTCCACTGCACAATCCAGTGCAGCACTGACCTGTCTTCTCAATGTGACCTTCAAGGGAGCCTTCCAGGGCTCTTTTTAGGTTACAGCAACAGCTGAGAAAAGAAGTTACTGATTCCCACTGCTGCCAGGACTTAATGGAAACTCATCAGGGGATGGCTGGAGAAATTAATTTCTTCTCATGTGTTCTCTCTGATATTAATGTCTGCTGCTCTTTGCCCACCATTTGCAGGGTGATATATACCTGAACCCTTTCTCTTGTCCCTCTCAAGTCTCTTTCCATGTACAAGCACAGAGGGAAATAACATCCTGCTGAACTAGCACAGCAAAAGTTTTCAGTGCTGCAATATTTGCTTCACAAGATCCAGGATCCAAGGTAACAGAGATGATCTCAACAGGATACATTAATAAAACTGAAATTCTTTGGTATATTTATTCCTGGTCCAGCTCTGGTCCTACTCAACAGCAGCTAATTTTTGTTCACTCACACAAGTACAGTTGAGGCAGTACTATGTGTACTGAAGAACATGGTCTTACATTTGAGTTAATTCAGAAAATTCAGAATTCAGTGGAGAATGAGAAGTATCTTAATGGTGTTCTGGTAGCAGCATGGTCCGTCCACCTGAGTAGCAAGGAAAGTCACAGTTCCCAAAGATGTATCGTGTGACAGAAACCGTGCCATGTCAGTAGGCAGTGCTGTAAACATGCTCCTGCAATGCCAGCAACTGGCCAGGAATGGGAAGTTCTATTTCTTTCAAAAGCAGGTGATAATTTAGAGGCAACTTAACTAATAGCTTGGGAGGACTTCAGCCTCGTGTCTTGTAGGAAACATTCAGCTCTCTGATGAACTCGAGGACTGATTGAACTCCAACGACCTGTAACCAGAAGTATTTAATTATTAAATGAGCTTTAAACAATGATGGTTTCAATATCAGAAGAAAGAAACAGCATAATTAAATAGCTGGAATGAAAAGCTGAATTCACGAGTCCAGATTTATCTTATCTGACACTGTGTGACTGAGAGATGCTAAAGTCATCATCCATTCCCTATAAGCTTCCACAGACCAGGAAGACCAAAGGTGTGGGCAGGCAGCATATACATCCATTCACTGTGAGCATGATAGATGATTAATCAGAGATTACTCTGATGAGTGTTTCTAACTACCACATAATTGCATTGCAAACTACTAGAAAAACTTTCAATATAAAAAGACATTTGAATTTCTCAGTTGTTTTGGTGGACTGTCACTACTCCTTGCAAATTGGGTCATCTTGGTCTAACAAATTCCATCTGACAATTCCTAGTGACATCTCACAGTGTATTTTCTGTTCCAGAGGAAGTCCCTTGCTGACACAAAATTTGGTACTCTGTAAAAATAAAAATGAATATGTTAAAATATTTAATTTTTATTTTGACAGTTGTCTTCTACCTTAACTTAAATAAGAATATGAAAAAGAGGCAATTCTTTAGCTGGTATTTTAGTCCCTGCTGTAAAACACCTTGCTCATTGGAAGAAAGAACTACAGGCCAACTGAAAAATGTTATCAGTTTTTGATATTTTGACTAAAAAACCACCAAGTATAAAGGAAAAGAATCTAGATGAAAAATGTAGGTGATTTACATATCTTGCTTGAAAATGTATTGATAAAATCATTCCAAAACAGCATGGTGCCATGAATGACTCGGATGTATGCCAGAAGTTTGGTGAATTATGCTGGAGAAGAGTCTGTTTCATGCTGCCTCTCCTAGTGCACTGCTTTGTGCCAGGGAACGTTTGCAGACAGGGGAAGCCAATCACTTACACTGATAAATCATTAGCACATTTCTTGTCAAGCTTTTGACCTGTGCCAGCAACACATCTCCTGAACAGATTTGAAGGCATAACTGGACAGCTGGCATTTTCTGGGACCCTTCCCAATGCAGTCTGCGTCCAGCCTCACCATTCTTGATACAGAAATAGTTTACTTCTGTAAGCATGAACAGTTCCATGCCAATTGGCCTAAGTTCCTGGACATGTTTAATTTACTAGTGTGGCTGTAGTGTTACTCTGGAAAGGTTTGGAGGAGCGACAGCAGTATCTGTCCTTGGGAAAGGAAGGACCTGCTGGGAGAAGCAACAACACCTTGATGAAAAAACGGAATTAATTTTGACTGTGCCTCTATTAACCTTCTGCTAATGCTTCCATCTCTTCAGGGCTGGACTCCACTACAGCTGAATGCAAAACACAGCAGAGTCAAAAGAGAAGAGGCAGAATGAGGATAGACTCCAGCTACAGGCTGTCCTGCACAGTAGAGAGGAGGGGGCAAGGATCTGCAGTGCTGACATTCCCACGGAAGGGGGAGGATTTTATTGTGCTGAAAATAGATCCTTCTTGAGATGCAGACTGGGCAGCTGCCTCACTCTCTGCCAACCCTTAACCACGGCTTCCCCTCCCCCGTGTTCTGTGACTGGCTGTGAATTCAGGAGCAAGAATCACAGCAAGGCAGCAGAGTCAAGTGAGAAAGTGGAGGCATCTCAAGATTACTTGTATCCCACTAGGAAAACAAACTAAAGCCCCCATCCATGTTTCTTTCTTGGTACCATTCAGCTCACAAAGGAGGAACTTGACTTTAGCGTGTGGATGAGGAGATAGTGGTGGAGGTAACACATGATATAAGACACCTTGCTAAACATCTCCAGGCTCTGTTTCATAGTAAATCTTGCAGGTATCTCATTTGGAAGCTGAGGATGGGCTGGACAAATTGGTGGTTGTGACCTTTGAAAATCCTGAACTGTCTCAACTGTTCAATCAGCAGCTAATTAGTAGCTGGCCGGCAGTTGGTAATGAGAACAATACCCCTGTGGTATTGAGATAAGATTGTGGTATACCCCTATGGTATTGAGATAAGAGACCCTTATCTTTCAAAATCTCCATCAAAGCCCTATGAGTGAGTCACAGATTGCACCTTTGGCAAATTTGCTGATAACGTAAAGGGATTTGAGTGACAGAGATTTAATCTGTCTGCAACTTCCAAGGAATAGGGCTTGTCAGGTAAAGCTTATTGCAGTTAACTGAGTTTTTCTCCTTCCTAAGGCCAGTTTTGGTGATTCAAATGCATTCAGACTGTCGTCAGCCCTTGCAAATGCAATCTTTCGTGCACATCCAGGGACATATAATTCCCAGCTCATACAGATTTGCTTTTTGTTGCCCTTGTGCATTCAGATTTCTTCTGCATATAGCTGTGGTAGCGTTCCTGTGCCTCAGTGAACATGGAGAGTCCCGGTTTTTAACGTGCCAGTGACACTCTTCCCTATCTAATGGAAGTTGGAGGCAGGTGCTAAAAAGCCAGACTCCAAGGACAGCCATGCCCAGTAGTGTTCTTGAGCTACTGCAGTCCCAGCTAGACAAAGCAGGGATTATTCATGGTGGCAAGCAAGCCCAAAATCTTTCTCCGCTGGGAATTCAAGCTCTAACAAGTAGAGAGCAAAAACCTGTCTTTACGTATTTCACTGTTTCCGATATGTGCTCATAAAACAAAGCCTCTGTAGAGAGCCACAGTGTCAGTATGGGCTGTTGCTCAAAGCCAGCAAAGAGCTCTAATTAAAGAAACTAATAGGAAATCCCAGGGTGAAAGGGCAGCAGGAGGTATGATGTCACTTTTTTAATTGGCAGAGTTCTTGCAATAACTCTTCTGAGAAACAGGGAACACCACAAGCCTTGTGGGAGAAGCCTGTACCACTCATTAAATCCCTTGCATCTAAAAAGAGTCACAGTACCAAGTTAGCTGTGACTGCTGGACAATCTGCATTATAACATGAAAATCTGGATTGTTTGTTGCTGTATTGACAACTGAGATGGTAACTTAATATTTGGGCTGTGTAACACTGCAGTAAATAAAACAACCCCCTGTTAGCTCAGAGGTAAGATGAGAGCACAGCAGCAAAGAATGACTGAAAATAAGAGCTGAGAGCATTAGCCAAAGTCATGTGTTCTGTGGGTTTCCCAAACAGGCACAGTGATGTGGAGTGCACCACTTGTGGTACTTTGGAAACTGTTGGGGAGCACACAGGTGGCTCTGTATAAAGTTCTGGTGGTACCTCTGATGAAAAATATTAACACTGTGCTATCCCAGCTTTACACATTCAGAAATTACTGACTCAAGGGAAATGGGAATTTGTGAGAGAGACCACAGGGGAGCAAAGAAACTCCCTTGAGGGAGGAGCTTGGAAGAGTTCAACTTCAAGCTCTTGGGCCTTGGCCAGCACCCAAGGGGCACTAGTGAGCCACACACTTGCTTTTAGGTGGGACAGATCCTTACAAATTCATCCTCTACGGCATTTTGCCTCCCCAGGCTCTGTCTCACGCACTTTGCAAACTTCGCTTGCCAAATTTGAAACCCACATCGGCCTGGAGCCAGTATCACTGGGCACAGCATGAGCTGCTTTGCCCGGACAAGAAGAGGCCCCAGCTGGCCCTGGCTCCAGCAGCTTTCCATGCACCCCATGAACACACAGAGAGCTTCGCCTGCCAGGTGTGTGCTCTGCCCAGAGCCACAAGCAGGGGCTGTGTGTGGCACTGCCTGTGCTCAGCCTGCTGCCTGTGCAGACAGAGGGCTGTCCTGGCTCCAGGCTCTCCATGGCCACTTGGCAAGGGGGATGCCCCTGCCTGTCTGCTGCCTGTTGCCCTGTTGTGACAGACATGTCGGGACCCAACAGCCAGCCCCGAGCATTGTCCTGGCAGTGGCTCAGCCTCGATGCTGCCTGAGGCTGAAAAGCACAGGAATGATGAGACAGACAGGTGTGCTGAGGCTTTCCCTGAACACTACCCCATTCTTCAGGTGCTCCTGGCTCAGGCACATCCTAATCTTGACGTCTTTGTTCAGTGTGGGATTCAGGAGTCTGCGCCTGGTTCTGCTCCCATGCATCTGTGTGGCAGATTTTTGAATGAATGGAAACCTTCAGTAGCCACTCACTGGTGGTGATGAGCTGACCAGATTAATTACGAGTGTTTTGAGGAATATGTGACACTCAATGGTCCCCAAAGGATGGTTCTTCTCATAGGGGAAGGACTCTTTGGGCCAGGAACGTTCTCTCCTCTATCTTCTGCCACACATGAGCTGTAACATTTTCAGATTTATGGTGTGGACATCTGCACTGTCTTGGCCTGCACAATTCTGTCAGCGATACATCCCTAAGGATCCCAGACCAGTTATTTTTATGGATGGTGGTATCATTGCTCCTTGGGGTTGGGTTTCAGAAACATGGAGATTGTTTTTCACTGACATCTTAAAATTTGAGGGGGAGATTAGAATTCTCCAGGGAGTAAGTGTGGCATTTGACTCTGTCAGCTGCACAGAGCATATAATCTGTTCCTATAATAAGAACACCAGGATTTATACAGTTCAGGACATCATAAATTATGCTAAAATGTGGGGGAGGTCTTCTGAATTCAGGAAACTGAAATGTAAATTCATGGAGAAATGAAAGTACACCCACATTTGCCCACACACTGTTTATGTTACTCTCTTTTTTTTTTTTTTTTTCATGTTGATCCTGCAGTGGCTGTGCAGAGCTTGAACTCTTCTTGGGAAGAAACCTCTGCATGAATGCACACAAGGGGTGAAAACCTTCCTAGGCTGTTGTGCTGAAAAGCTTCCTGGAAAAGGGATTTTTCCAATGCTGGTTTTCCATGGAGGTGGGGAGGACACCTTTTCTTTTTTTTGGCAGGAGGAATGAGGTGATAGAAATGTCCCCCTTGTCTGGTTTCCATAGAATTCATCTGGAGAGACATCTCCTGTGTGGCATCAGAGTTCCTTATGGAATGTGTTGGGCACATCACAGGTACCCTAAGAAATGTCTGCACGAGCTTCTCTGTGCTACCCCCCGCCACTGCCCCCCCATCTTCAGTATCAAAAATTGTAGCAGGCACTAATGCAGCAAAGTTGTTAGGGAATTTCCTGAATTTTCCTGTGGAAGATTTCACACAGCAATGTGCTCTGTGCTCAGATGCATCCTGCCCTCCCTCGACTGCAGCACAACCGAGAATTTCCCAGAACTCCTGGGAAAAGGAGTTCGTGAGTGGGGGTGCGGTCAGCCTCTTCTGCTGTCACCCGAGACCCACGGGACAGGGAAGAGTGGGAAAGCCTGGAACCTGCCTACCTCAGTCAGCATGGCTCAGTCAGCCCTGGGCCAGAACAGCATCGTCATCTCCCGAGGGACAGGGACAGAAGGAAGGGAAAACTGGGCCAGAGAGGAATCTTAGATGGGGTCTGGTGCAGCGCAGCTGAAGTAACTCACCCTCTCCAAACTATGAAAGCATCACTGACCCTGGATCAATCTGACAGTTTTCTCCTTCAGAGAAAACTTCTGGTCCCCTGGCATGACAGAACAACCACGTGGTGTGGTTCTCCCCAAAGCTGTAGGGAAACAGGGCTCTTGATGGTGGCTTGCGTTTAGCTCAGGGGAAGGTGCTGGGATTCATGCAGTTCTTGCCAGAGCAGCAGTTCCCTCATGTTCTCAGCTGAGATGTCCATGCAGCAGTCCTGAGAGAGCAGTCCTGGCAAAAGGCTTGTTAACATGCCCAGGAAACAATCCACACATGCAATGGCTGCTTGGATTGTTTGGGAAGAGCCTATGGCATGGCATCTACTAGACAGTGGATTATCTGCATAACAAGGAAGTTTGGATTTTTTTTTTTTTTATGCAGAGCATTCAGGGCTCTTCTGATGCAGGCCAACAAAGTGGCATGTGCAGGAAGAATGTGATTCCCCTCCTAGTGTCAATAGTACAATGTGGCATGAATGAACCCTTTCCTGGCGTGGTATTGTGTAACCTCCAGCGAGCAGCTCATCCAGAAGAGAAGCCAGGTGGGTGCCAGAGAGCACAGGGAGCACTAATCTCCTGCTAATAACACAGACAAAGAGAAGCAAAGTGGAAAAAAAAAAAAGTAATGATGTGATGTAATATAATGATGAACACTAATTCTGGAAAGAGGCCATCCCATCAGTCATTTTAGAAGGGCAGATATAAAGTCACAACAGTCAGTGCAATTTTCCCACCCCTTGTTATAAATCCAGTATTTACAAGGCACATGGTTCTCCCACAAACAATTCTCCCCCTAAAGGTGAGAAATGTTTTACATGTCATGAAGGCTTTTGTTAAATGATTTTTGTGATTTAAAGATTGCTATTAATGAGTGGGCGTTATGGTATATCATTTGTCTGTCTAAGACTACAGTTTGTGCTCTACACATCTATCTGGATAGAGGAACTTGATAAATATCCCTGTCATTCATTTGCTATCCATGACAAAGCCAAAACTTCTTGAGCTGAAGAACACTGGAACTCCTGGAAGTCCATCTGGAACCAAAAAGAAGATTGAGTCTTATATTAAAACCAAGACTGCTGTCACTTGGAAACGAGAAGGATAGGAACACAGAAACACCCAGCCTGTAACAATCAACCTAACTTACAGTCAATTTTGTAATCTCATCAGGTCACAAATTATAGCAGAGTTATAATGAAAACCAGAAGTGGGATGGAGAAAAAATTATGGTATGGTGCTCACCTCTGCAATGGCTAGAATTTTATGGCATCTTCCAAATCTTAATTTCTATAAAATTTATTTGTTCACCTCTAAAATTCTCAGAAAATGGATATATAGGTGTTTGAAGATCAGAAATGTACCTCTAATTCTCAAAATGAATTAGCAAATGGACTCTTTGCATTCATTCATTTTGCTCCTAATATTTTCCTTCAGCTTTTTTTTCCCTCCTTGTTTTCTTTTTCTCCTCAGTAGAGTTATAGAAATAAATCCATCTTGTATCAGTTTCATCTCTCTAGGCTATCTTTTCAATCCCTCACCAAGTATGACCCATCATCCTTCAAGCCAATCTTTTTGTGTCTCTCATCATAAAGGAATTCATCCATTCTCATGAACATTTTAATAATTCTGATGGGGTGGAATAAGAGAGAGAGACGTGCAGTATGGACCAGGAGGCAGGAGGAACAAAAAAGCAGTAGAGAGGTGAGTAAAGGGAAAGCTGCCTTCAAGCAGTGGGAGAAAGCATTTACTGCTCAGTAGTAACTCTAATGACCACCTTGTTCAGAAAGAAGTATTTCTTCCTTCCCAAATCTATCCTTTCAGTAACCTGACAGTAACTGACTGGAAGTGTTTTCCAACCCACCCCAGACTCACAGTGTTTCTGCATAAGATATGCCACTTCAGGGGTCAGGCTGGCCTCAAGAGAAGGACCATGATCTCACTGCTCTATGCTTCACAGTTGCTTGCATGAAGGTCACACTCAATCTGTATTTACAAGAGTCACCTGCTTGTAAAATAGCTTACCCTGCAGTGCCCAGGGAGCACGTACACTCCCAGGAGTGTCCTAAATACTTTCTATGCTCCCAGTCCCCACCAGTACCTCTCCTTCCCCTTCCTTTGTTGTTTCCAGCTGGGTTTTTTTTGGCACTCCTGCTTGCAAGGACTTGGGGTGTAAGAAGGCACCAAACACAGCCTGCCTGCTCCTCCTGCAATGCCAGGGAAAAGCAGAGATTTGGTAAATGGATCTGTTTCCCATGGCATCCATTTAGTGCCCAAAGAGACAGTCATGGAGGTACTGGGTAATGGGCATGAAATTGGGTGGAAAAACACAGAATATACCCAAAGCTGGTAGATCTTTTCTTCAGACATTTCCCAGAGATTCAGCTTTTCTCTTTCTTTTGAAATTATACATTTGCCTTTAAACATTGCAAACCTCTACTTACCCCTGCTTAAATAATATTTATTCATAGTTCCTCTTCATTTTATAAGAGCTCAGCAGCGTGTGCAAATGGTGAACATTCCCCACAGCAAAAAAACCTGCCACTATCAACCTTTGAATTACATCTCACAAGTGAGATTCTGTCTCTTCTTGGGCACTGGATTATTCAGGGTAAAGCAGTTTCACTAGTTAGTCTTAAAGGAATAAAGTCGCTCAAGAAAAGTAGTTTCTATGGAACAGGGATGTGTTCATCCACCTCTGATGACAGGAAAGGGAATGGAGCTCTTCTGTTCTAAGAAATACCTGTCACTCTTTCACATCAAGATTATTACAGACTTGGAAGTCTACGCAATAAAAACAAGGTATCAGATGCATCTATTTTAAGCTTTCTCCCAGAGGTGTACATTTATGCCTATTATGGATCCATGTTTTTCCCAAGATCAGTTACCTTTACATCAGCACTTACCAGCTGACGGGCAGCCTGACTCCAGGAATAGTGTGTCACTGCAAAATGATGCCTGTCCTCCATGTATGGCAACAAATCACAAAGTGAGGAGAAATTGATTTTCCATTTCACCTCTATTAATACTCCATTTTGATCCCGATAATCCTCTGTAAGTTACAGGGTGTGTAGTGAAGTTCTGCACAGTGAAATGTGTGGGAATTTTGTGTTGTCCGAATGTACCATTTATAACAGAAAAGCCAACTGATAATTTTAATCTTAAAAATTTGCAGAATTTTTCTATTTAAAAAATTTCCACAATTTCAGTAGTTTGTGCAAAGCACTGTAAGACAATAACTTATTAAGAAAGAAAGAAGGAAAAAGATTTGATTTAAAATATGTTGTGATGTATATCATCCATTCCATATTTTTTGTGACATCATCCAAAGCAAAGAGAATGGATTATAGCTAGTTATAAATGCTATTTTCCCTTCAGCAAATAGATATAACTTCAACCTTTTCTACACTTCAAATGCAATTTTTAGGGAATTCACAAGAGCAGGATGTAAATTAAAGTATTTACATTCTGTCCTTTCTTTTACTGTGTTATGAAAGACTGTGGGATAGCTCCAATCACTTTCAGTCCCTCTGGTGTACAGCAGACTGGTATCCAGGAGCCAAATATTCTCACTAGTGCCCAATAACCCTTTACTGGGTTGAACTTCTTGTTTCTATAATCTTATGCAAAACCAAATTATATAAAGTCACGGAGCTGTAGAATCATGAGGTCATAAGGGGGCTCAGGGGATTAGCCAATCCAACCGTCTTGCTCCAAGCAAGGTCACCTAGACCAAGATGTTCAGCTGGGTTTGGAATGTCTCCAAGGACAGACAACTACTCAATCTCTCTGGGTAACCTTTTGTAGTGTTTGAACACTCTCACAATCTAAAATATTTATGCTTATTTTTAAGAGGAATTTCTTACATTTCGATTTGTGTCCGTCGCCTCTTGTCCTGTCATTGCAGAGCATTGCAAAGCACTGGCTTTGTCTTCTTAACCCCTGCCGCCCATCAAGTATCAACCACACCTCCAGTATCAACACATTTGCTGAGGGTGCACTCTGTTCCAGCAGCTACAATACTAATGAAGATGTTAAAAAAATATGGGCATTTGTTTTGATCACTGGAACACAACACTGTTCTTCTGTTAAACTTTTTTTCCCGACAAGAAAGTCAAACCATGAAGAACTTTGATACAAATCACCTGTGAGGGACCACAAAAGTCCCTACAAACTGTTGTTTCAGAAATTTTAAACTGTCAGATGCTGAGTTCAGGAAGGCAAAATGATATGTCAGCTTTTGGTCTTGTGTCAGGGACTGTGTACCCTGCACACCCTACATTGCACCATGCATGGTTTCCCTGCAGAAAGACTAATATAAACAATTAAAACTGGATTTTTATCTGAAGGGTTTAAGACTCACTCTGACACCTTGGGAAGGTAGTCTAGATTGCAGGAAGGACAGCCTCCTCATTCCCTATTTGGCAACCACTGATACCCTTACAGAACACTGTCCTCAGGAGAGGGTGCTTGATAACCAGCAACCCAGGCTCACACAAGCTGTATCCCTCATCTTTTACCTACAATTGCAAATTGCTGGCTATCATGACTGGTAAGATATTCAGGAATAGCACTGCAGTTCAGGGTAGGGGACCCCTGCCCTGGAAGCATCCAACAGACCAGCATACAAACCACAGCCCATCACTCTCTGTCTGCTTGAGTAAGTATTTAAACTGTTCTTCAAACTTCCATGGAGCCAGATTATTTCAACATTGTAACAAAAATATATTTTTTGGCTTTGTTGGTTGTTGTTGTTGTTGAGTCCAGCATGGTGAAAACAATTCTGTAATGATCAACACACCAAAAGAGTAACCATAAACAGGCTGCTTTCCTGGCACAGCAGTCCTAACCCCTGTGCAAGGTCCCACATTGACGTACACTGTGGGACAAACCTTTGTCCATTCTGTGGCAATGAAAATTGTTGTAACTCTCAGCAACAATCCACAGGAAAATATCAAGTCTCTGCCATGTTTTTCTGCACACAATTCTTCCTTTGGCCGTGAGATTCTCTGCCGCAGCTGAGTGTCCCAGCCTGGTCCCTTGCACACTCAGTGCTCCATTACAGTATGTAGCAGCGTGCTACTAAATGTTTTTTTCTATTTTTTGCATAATCATAGGGGATAAGAATTAAAATGATCCCTCTAGATCAAATAGTTAGGAAATGAAAGAACAGAAAAAGACCCTGGAGAGAAGGAATTATACAATCTGATACATTTAAAGTGTATGCATCAGAGTGCACCGGAGAAGGACCTCCTGCAAACACTGGTTTTTAACAGCACAGTTCATGCTCTGTAGCAAGAGTTCATGCTGGATCAGCAGCAGTCCATTAGTCAAGACATGTTAGTAAATCACGTAAGAAATTCAACACCATATTTGACAGGAGCAGGTGCATCATATGAATGTCTCTAGACTTTGGCAAATCTTCAGGAGTGTGTAATTTCATTCCCCGAGAAGCAAAACAAAGCTGAGCATTTTCAGATTGTCCAGTAGCTTAGTTCTTCTTTAACAAGTTTCTTTTAACAAATTTACCTCTACAGTTACAGTTAGCCATGCTAATAGTTTCAATGTTGGATTGTGAACATAACCAATGGGACAAAGCAGATGGAAAAGTACCAAAGCCATTATCATCTGACAATTCTTCATTTCAGTCTTGAATACAAAAGTGAGACATAAACCTACGTAATGTGTTCTCATGCCACACAGGGACACATCCTGAAAATGTGTCATCATGAAACCACTGGGAACCAAGATATTTTGGGCACAAGATGACACGCTTATCAAGGAGAGATTATTCTCTGTCATCACCAGATTCTTACTCAGCACAGATACTGATTTACAAAGGGCATACAAACAAAACCTGAGGGAAGGCAAAACAAAAAGGGCTGAGGACAATCATGAAGAGTCTGAACATAGAGTTCAGCGGGAACAAACCATGCAGACCTGTAAAAGCCTCCTGTGGAAGAGCAGGGGTGTGTGGAGAAAAGCCAAAGGACTGTCTGCAGGGCGACAGTGGGAGTCAGAGCTCTCAGAGAGCAGGCATGAACAGAGGACAGCCTGCAGGAACGGTTTTCTTATGCGGGATTTAATCCTGATTTTACCTGCCACTTCTTCTCGGCTGGACCTAGCTGCTTTCACCTTAGCCTTGTTTTGGCGGAGTGGGAGGCTGAGCTGTTCAGAAATGTTCCCTTTCCACAGCATGACAGATTGCTGAAGATGCCAGGAAGCTGCTGGATGCCACAGGAGCTCAAACAGAAATCTTTGCACCTACCTTAAACACTGTCCATTGGTGGGAAGGTAATTGGCCTTGCATTTCCCTGTTGATTCCATCCCCATGGGCAGAATCTCTCATGCTGGACATTCCCTCAGACAGGCAGCCAGTGACCCATTTGGCTTATGTTGATAAGGCAAGTCATCTGAGAGTGAGCAGTAATACTGTAGTGAGAATAAATACACACTGTCCTTCGTGGTGCCTCCAAAAACATCTGATGGAAATTTTACTGTGCATTCAGTAATTATATTTTTGGCTATAGTTTCTTAAGTTTTTGGTTCCTTAAAATAATTTTTGGAACTTATTAAAATATTGCCCCCTTTTTGTCCATACTTTGTGTACTGAAGCCGAACGAAATGTTGTTCAACAGAGCAAATAATTTTAAAGCCATTAGCTCTTCTGAGAAACCACCCTTCAAAGTTAATGAGCTCAGGATTTGGCAAATTTCTGGGTACCAAAATTCCTCTCTGGAGGTACCTGGAAGAAGTTAGGGAATGGATTGTCTTTGAGCTTCCAATACGTAAAATTCAAATTTCTGTCATTTTCACAACCTCCTTGCACTGTCAAAGGAGAGAAAGCCTGAGACAAGTCTCTAAGACCAAATGATCTGACACATCTTTTAGCCCATTCTCTTAATGTGTTTTTTCTTGAGCTGTTTCTGTAACTCAGAATTAATGTTGACTAGAAAAGAGCTCTTTTTGACTACATTTGTATCTTTTATAAGCCAAATGGTCTTTAGATGTCTTCTCCATCTGCACTGATACCTATGGGAATGGTTCCTAAACATGTCTGAATTTGGCTTAGTAACTCAGACTTTATTCCGTAAAACTTAGGACACTTTGCCTTCCTGAATCCTATTTATTTTGAAAGATTCTTCTTCCTTCTTCTTTGACTGATGTACTTTCCAACAAGCTTCCTACTTGTCAACACTGGCTGGTTAATTAATGAGTTTAAAATAGATGAGAAATGGTAGGATTTGTGCCTTACAAGCCAGGCAGATTGTGGAGCTTTCCAAACATGCTTGTCATTCACTAGGTACCTGAGACACTGCCAAAATATCTTCAGTAGTTGTTATTGCATGTTTTCCAGTCCAGCTAAGACTAGATAAAAGGTTGGATTTATAATGAGATAACAAACCTAGAAGAGTGGCTTAGGAGCACTGAACCGGCAGGAAGTCTCGCCCTCTTCTTTTATGAGCCTCAACATTGCAAAAAGAGGAAATGACAGCCACCTACATTCCATTAAATGCAAACCTGATTGCCTTCTCTGTAGCTCTAGCTAAACTTCTTATTGCTTAAAAAAAGGCCAGCTGTAACTTTCCTTAGGTGCTGCGTGATTTGTTCACTCAGAAGCAGTCTCGATCTGGGGTGATGTGCCTGTCTGCTCCCTGAATCTTTTGGGATCTAGGTTAGACAGGATTTTAGCTAAAAATCTCTTCAGTTTCCAGGATGTGTGATCAAAGGTGTGGTGCAGGAATGCCTAGTGGTTCCAGTACCTGCTGTAGGACATAGAGAAAAAAAGCATTGTGGTGGAAAAATTCTGAAAGAGTCAATGATGACATCGATGGGTGTTAGCATGGCAGGGCACACGGAAAGATTTGAAATGTTCATATATGTTCCATCTTTTTGAAGTACATAAGCTAAACTGCATGATTTTGTGATTCTGTTAACTGGTAAGTAGTTCTAGTTCAGGCCATATGCACCAATCCCTGGCAGTCCATGTGGCTGAAAGCTTTCAGCCCAGCTCACACGACAAACAATATTTTTAGAAATCTGGAATAGCAAAATCTATAGTTGAAATAAACAAGATAAAGCCAGAAAAGTCATTACATCAGAATCAGAAGTAACTGAAGACGTGGGGAAGCCACTTAAAGATCATCACAGGAGAGCTGAATCCTTGAAGTAAGGATTACAGAGCATTATTCCCAGTGATTTTTTTGAAGGACAGGAAGAATGTCTCTACACTACTTTTTGAAGCAAGCTCATGGATCATAAACCTTTGCCTTTGATTGTCATATAAAGTAGCCAGTCTGCTTGTAAAGAGGTGCTCTTAAAACATCCATTCTATCCTCCTCCAGAATGACCAAAATTCCACACGGAAGCCAAGTAAATGTCACAAAGATGCTTTGTCAGCAAAGGGTTCAGGAGCCCAAGTCTTTGCAGAGAGAGAAGGGCAGATCTGAAAGCTGGATATTCTCTCAGAAACATTGTGTAATAGGCACTGCAATAAAGAAAAGTTTTAAATCCATTAAACTATGGCTCTAGCACTACTAAAGTCAGAGCACTCCATTTGGAGGAAGAGAGTATGAAGGGGAAATGTATTATTCTTCCCAAACAGTCAATCCAACAAGCTGCCCCGCAGCTTAGAAGACAACCAGTGGGTATGAGGTTGATCCCTTTGTTCAATCACCAGTTAAGGTTATTCTCATGGAAAACAACAAGTAGACATTTAAGTTGAGATGGTTTTGAGAGGAGCTCTGCAAAGAATGTTGGAACTCGAGATTACATCTGCTTATTTCATGCTTCCCCATTAGTTATGGTATCTTAGAAAAACAGGATACTAAGGTTTTGAGCAAACTGCAGAAAACTTCATGAGGTGGCTCTGCCCAATCAACATCCCATATAAAAAGCAGGTTCATTTACCACTCCAGGTGGAACAGAATACTTCACCTTATGGTGTTTAGGTCTATTGACAAATCACATTAAAAAACCCCAAAACAACAACAAACATACCAAAAAAATTATCTTTGTGTAACCTTCAACTTTCAAATACTGCTGTTAGCTCTGCAATCAGAATTGGAACAGAATGCTTGGAGAGATTAATATGGCCTGGAAAACATCAGTGTGTATGATACGATGCAGGGAACACAGCCTCATTCTGCTGTTCCCTGGGTAAAAGGAGATCTTCTAGGAATGTTGGCAGATGATTAGCAGAAATGTTAGAATACGAATCCTTCAGAGCAAATCTTCTCAGTGCTGCACTTTGACTAACATGTTGCTGTGAACAGGACCTGGAGATGGTAAGGACGCGCTTTTTTATTAGATTTGATAAATACTGGTTCAGGTTAAATTAATTATAGTGAGTACCTTCCATATCCTCCATAGAACTTGTTTGTTAAATATAGAGCTTAACATGCTGCCCTACCTTCTTGATTGTCCTCTAAGAATCTGTTTGAATGTTCCTGATAAAGACTTGGCGTTGGGGAGGACAGAGATGGAATTTTGAATTGATTTGTTGAGATAACGCAGTAATTACCATTACTAACAGGAGTTGCTGAGTCATTCTCTCGGAAGGAAGGCACTTGGGGCCAATAATTTATCTACTTGTGTAAAAGGCAATGACTGGGACTAAATATAAATCTCCCAAGAATATTATTGAAGATCAGCTCCTGCTACAATTCATAGAAGGCAGTAGCAGACATGCCCACCCTCTTTCCTAATCTTGCTCTTGCCTTCAAGAACTAGTATCTGTAATGTCTTGTGCATTTATAATTTAGCCTTACTACATTAAAAGGGAAGGAAACATTCCATGTATCCACACAGAGAATGTGGAAAATGGGCTTTCATACACGTGAAGCCTTCTCTTTCCAGCAGTACAATAGACTGTTTCACACATGGTCTAAAGCAACTCAGTCCCTTGGAGAGGTGCTGAAGCAGCCAGCTGAGGGTAGGAAGGTGGGTAAATGTGCAACCTGTGATTGAAAAAGGGCAGTACTGAAGGTGCAGGCAAGGTGAGCAATGCACACATCTCCTATTTCCGCAGCAAACAGTAGCTAACACTTACGTGACATGCAGAATGTAATTTCCTTCACGCGTTTAAGCAGCTGAGTTACTCCAGCTACAGAACAGCTCAGTGAAGTAAAAAGGCTTAGAAGTATCTGAGTAAGGTGCAGAAAGCAGAGGGACAACAGGTGAATAGAGTCAGAGAAGGACAGAGAGGTGTATGGAAGGGAAATTACAGCTACTAGCTTGACATCACTATTAAGGATGCAAAAGACTCAGAAAAAGGAGTCAGGGGGTAGGTTCCTTTAGCTGACCCTTGTCTGTCACAGGGTTGGAGAGGTTTCATGGTGCAGGCAGATTAGCATAACTCTGATGTGAGACTCTCAGACGTGATACATGGAGAGCACAACTAAACTATGTTTTGCCTGAACTTTGTGAGACTATTTCCCATCCATCTTAAGTTATAAAGACTGTTTCACTCATCGCTGCTTTCTCACTATATACAGATTTGTTAAAAAATATTTTCAAAAACTCTAGGGCAGAAGCAGAGGTAAGATTTCACCCCTGTCAGCAAGAGGAAGGAGGTGACTGTAGGACACTGGAGCTGGAGGGTACTTCTGTGCCTTGCAGCCTCAGGTGCACAGAGACTCCCAGATGGAACTGTCCCCTTTGGGACAGAAACAGCATCTTTGGGGGTGGGTGTCTCCCATGCCCTTCCTCACCCGGTTTCTACACATTCTGTGATGGTGGAACCAGCAGTGATTGCATAGGGAGTCTTCGAGCATGTCCTCATGAATGCTTAGTGCCGAAAAGGAAAATGCTATTGAAGCAAATCTCTGGTTTCATAGAATCACAGAATCATAACTGGCTTGGGTTGGAAGGGACCCTAAAGTCCTGCTGGGTTCCAACACCCCATTACCCACCTCCTGCCATGGGCAGGGACACCTTTTACTATCCCAGGTTGCTCCAAGGCCTATCCAACCTGGCCTTGGGCACTGCCAGGGATCCAGGGGCAGCCGCAGCTTCTCTGGGCACCCTGTGCCAGGGCCTCACTACCCTCATAGGGAAGAATTCCTTCCTAATGTCTAACCTAAACCTCTCCTCTTTTAGTTTAAAAATTTTCTCTTTGTTTCCTATGACTATCTGCCTATGTAAAGTACTCTCCCTCTTTTTTATAAGACTCCTTCATGTACTGAAGGCCACGAGGAGGTCTCCCTGAAACCTTCTCT
>VZRR01010495.1:4121-32844 GCA_013398015.1 Oreocharis arfaki | reverse complement strand
TCCCATCTCCTCTCCTGCAGCTGGAGAAGCTGGTAAGATGCATTACCTGCTCAGAGATGCATGTCCAGCAGATCTGGGGTTGCTATGGCTCAGCCCAGCAGGTGTGGGGATGTGGCAGTGAGGTAGGAATGGCAGCAGACACAGATGAGGATGAGAAGGAAGCAGCACTCAACTCTGTACCAGCTCAGGGCCCTGGAAGGAGCTAAAATCACCCTGGGAAGCACAATGTGCTCGTGCTCCAGGAGAAGTTGTTGGATCAGGCTGGAGTGGGACCTCAGACCAAATCTGCAGCTGGACAAAGGAGGGGTGTCTCCTACCCACACAGAGTGGTGCCTGGCCATGCTTGCAGCTGGAATTCTGCTGTGAATCCAGACAGACCTTGATTGCAAACTCCCCGGGCCTGTGTGGCTGAAGACAGACAGACAAGTTCTACTCCAGGCTTTTGTATTGGGGGATTTTCGAATACCACAAAAGCTGTTGTGGGGCGAGGGGGGCAAAACCAGCCCTTGCACCCTGTCAGTGTAAACAGGGCTGCTCAGTAATGATGTCCAGCAAGAGCTCTGCACTCTGGGATGGGAGGGGAAAACTCAGAGTACAAAAGCTTGGTGCCACGGCCACGAGGCACACAGCCAGCATCCACGGCGTCTTAACCTACTTTGGGTTTGCCACTGCGTGGCTGCCGATGGAGGCCAAAGGAGGGGCTGCACCCACGTTGGACACCATCTGGCAGCTCCTGCTTAGGGCACTCCGGCTACTGAGGGCAGGGGGAAAAACGGGATGATCCCTGTCCCCATCACCATCCCAAAAAACACAGCAGAATGAATGCAGAGAGCAGGAGCCATGGAGCAGTCACCACCCCATCACCAGTTTGCAATGGCAGTGGCACTGTAGCCTCACACACACACCTGCTCGGGGGGGACATTGCTGGGGACAAGAGTGGAAGAAGGAAGGTATGAGAGCAGCCTAGGATTCTCCAGGATACAGCTCCCAAGGGAAGCAGGTTTAAACCTTTGGGGTAGGTGGCACAGGGCCACAGGTCCCCTCCACCCTCTGGCTTGAGCTGCAGGTAGCTGGAGGCTGTGGGGATTGATGGCTGAGCTGTCAGGGTGTGGGATCACCAGAGGACAGCTGCATCAATGTAGGGAGTGAAAGGCAGTGTCAATGATCTGGCCTTGATGTGGGAACACGATGGACAGCCATCAGCATCCTGCACAGCACCTGACTGATGACCAACAGTGTGATGGACAGCCATCAATGAGCCAGTGTGAATGTCCAGGAGCAGGGATGGACAACTGTGAGTGGACATGAAGGACAGCCATCGGCAGGTGGCCTTGGGAGGTGCTGTCTTGCAGCCAGCACTGGGAGGTTTCCTGCTTGGTTGCCAGTGGAGAACAGGATCATGTCTGCAGCTGGGACCAGGTCCATGGGTCCTGGAGCTCCTGAGCTCCTTTCCCATGGAGCCCACACATGTGGGGAGCATGGGCTGTGACAGCCGGAGGGAGCCAGGCGTGGTCTCCCTCACTCACAGGCTTGCTCTTGCACCGCTTATTCCAGGTGATGGGCGATGCTCTGCCATTCCCTGCCTGCAGTCTGACACGGCAGCCCATCAGGCAGCCAGTTTTCATCCAATTTCATGCTGATTTTGGTATCATCCTTCCCTCCTGAAACAGCTGCCACGAGGGGAGTCGATGCCTCTCCGAACCCTCCCCCCGCAGCGCATCAACACTATTATCTCCATCAGCCAAACTTGCAATCTCCTGAAAAAAGACACCTCGCTATTTTGACAAGTTCTCTCCTCCATCACCCCCCGCTGACTGGCAGGAACGCCGGCTCGCGCAGGCGCGCCGAGGCCGCCGCTCCTGCCAAAACTGCGGGTCCCCCTGCAAAGGGCAGAGCCCCCGTCCCCCCCGGGGGGCTGGCAGCTGCGGCCGGGGGGCTGGGCAGGCGGAGGGGTGCTCCGGGGCAGCGCACGGCGTTCCCGGCCGGCGCGCTGCAGAAGCAGCCGCAGATGGTGAGCCCACACGCCGCGTCGCCGCAGCAGCCAGTGACCTACACGCGGGCGTCATGCGAGATTTCGGAGCGGGGAGAGGAGCTGACGAAAATGCACATTCCCGCTGCAGCTCAGCTCTCACCTCCGCCCCTGCAGCCCTCCTCCAGCAGACCGGCGCTGCCGGCTCCCTGTCAGGAGCTTCCCCAGCCTGTTGCCGGTTGCGCCGCTCCAGCGAGCAGCCAACCACGCTGTGGCTTTTCGGAGAGGACAGGGGACTGTATCCTCCTCCTCCTCCCCAAGGGTGCGAGACGATCCTTAATCTGGCACACGGTGTCCTTGCAGAAGCGGATCCGGGCTGTAGCTCTCATTTTGGGGGACACGGCACCTGCCTGCAAGCAGGATCCCCAAAGCCTTTGGCAACCAGAGCAGGAACGGGGCTGGAGCTCCTCCTTGCCTTTGCTTTTCCAGGAACCACTGCACTCGGCCCCGGGACTGCCAGGGCAGGGCCCTCCCCGCAGAGGCACTAAAAGCTTTTACAGCCTGCCTGCACACTCCTCTCCAGTCCTCTGGGGCCAAGGTTCATCTGTGAAGATGTTGCCCGCTGGCCTCCCTTGCAGCTGGCATCCACTTTCTCCACCCCGCAGCCATCTCAACACCTTTCCACCATGCTCGTCAGGCCGAGTAATGCAAAACTTGATTCACCCTAAAGGGAAGCGTTCCTGGGGAAGGATGAAGCACAGAGAGGCACGTTGGGCTAGGGCAGAGCACCCAGAGGCTCTATTAAGGCTCCTGCATCTGATGGAGTGAAGCAAGACAGGACCTGACAGCCACAAGCTGAAAACAGATAAATCCTGTCTCTAGCCTGGCTTCGTGCATCCCCAGATGTGGGGAAGAGAGCCATGGACCAGCTCAAATCCCAGCACAGCACCCAGATGCTGCCTTTCCCAACCTCTGGACATGAGCTGGAGATGGTCTCAGCTTACTCCCAAGTGGGACATGGGAAGGGACTGTAATGAAGGTATGGGTATTGTGGGATCAGTGTCAGTGCCCATAAGTCTAGGGAGGGCTGACACAGGGTGTGGAATAGCAGTCAGGGGTCAGAAACCATCCTGGCACCAGCATGTGGCAGAAGCATGTGGAACCTGGTCCCCTCAGAGCTGCCCTGTCCCAGTCACCTGCTCCTGGGGAGGCAGAGCACTCCAGGGGTGCTGGATGCTGCATCCACCACAGGTTTTTTCAGGAGTACAGAAGACCTCAGGCATAGTGCTGTCCATCTTCCAGAAGCCAGGAAGCTTCAGCCATCAAATGGTTCTTAATCTGAGGTCTCCCACTCCAAGCTGCCCATGCTCTCTGTACAGGGATGGTGACATCCCCACCTCTCCACTGCTGCTCACTGCTGTCTGCACGTCCATGGTTCTGTGGGGCGTGCAGACCTGGAACCTGATAGGACCTGCCCAGTGGAGGACACAGGGGCTGGCAGGGCTAGGATGTCAGGCTGGGATGTGGGGTTCCCTCCAGGCAGTATCCTGGGAACAGGAACAGTGCAGTGGGACTGAGCAGAGCTTCCCTCTCCCCTAGTCAGGACAGGACCTCCTGTATCCAGCCTGGCCAAGGAGCAGGACAGCCCTGCAGCATCCCCACTGCCCAGGCCCCTCTGCTCTCACCTTCAGCACTAATACCAAGACTGGATGGAAGCTGCTCCTAGGAGGGCTCAGAGTCTGTTTTGCTCTAAATCATCCCCATGTAGAGCTGTCTATTCCTGAAGGGGAAAGCACAGCCCCTTACCAGTGGCACCCCCTTCCAGTAAGATGTAAGGGGGCTGAGCGACCATCTCCACCAAGCTGATGTGGGTTAGCTGGGGATGCATGTGCACCAGATATCCTGCCCTCAGAAATGCTGCATAAGAGCTGTGCCCTCCTATCCCCATGAGCATCCTCTCTCCTGCCCCATCACCTCCTTCACACCCCATGTGTGCCCCCAGCCCTGGCGCAGCCCTGTGGCACCCACCCAGGTGATGCATCGAGTCTGGAGACTGGAAGAACAAAAACTCTGGGTTTTGCATTGCACTGGGGACACAGGGCTGCACGTAGCCAGCAGCCACTGTGCCCCTGCTGCACCGTAGCGTGAGAAGGACAGCATGCCTGCAACACTGACCAGCAGGCATTGAGTTAAAGCAGGTGCAGGTAGTCTGTGACTGGGGCACTGGTCCGGGGAAGACCCCGCAGCAGGAGCAGATGAGACCTTTACTCATCCTTGGATGCAGTCCCGTCTCTGTAATCCTTGAGGTTTTTTCTAAGAAAGGCGGTTCAACCCAGGGGGCCAAAGGAGATGCAGGGAAAGCTTTTATTGGTATCTTCCAGCACACGTCAGCCCGGTTAAAAAAAATCTTCGTTTCTCAGAGAGCTTTTTAACAGGGCTCAGGCAGCAATTGGTACAGGGACAGCAAACCAGGCTGCATCTGCTCAGCCCCAGTCACAAGCTCCCTGCTTCCTCTGAGAGAGAGTGTGTGTGTGTGTGTGTGTGTGTGTGTGTGTGCGTGTGCGCGCTAGACACAGGCATCCGCTCTCAGCATCTTGCTGCCTCCTGCATCCTCCGGCAGCAAGTGCACGGCTCTGGCTTCCCGGGTACCACCCTCGCCGCTCCATCCCCTGGCAGGGATTTGCACGCGGAGCACGGCATGCGGTGAGCGCCCGCGGGTGGAGAGGGGCTCGTGGCCAGAGGCAGCGGCGATGGACACCGTGTGGACTGCTGTCTAGGGCTCGTGTTCCCAGACCGACTCTGATCCTGGTAAGTGGGGGTTTTTTGCCATTGAGGGTGCTTTCCTGGGTGCGCGGCGTGGGCTGTCCATACGTTGTGTCACCCCTGGGTGGGTTTCCCCACTGGCCCCGGGGTCCTGGTGCCAGGGAGGGTGACCAGAGCTCCTGGGATGGGATGCCTGGGAGTGGGGATGAGAATGGGGTGAGAGGGTCCCGCCCAGGCATCGGGGTCCTCATGTGGGTAGTGGGGAGAGGGGCTGGGGAGGGAGAGGAGAAGAAGTGCGGAGCTGGGCAGGAGCTGTGTCTGCTGCAGAGGAAGGGACTCTGCTGTCACGGCATTTTCATCCCCCTCTGGGAAATGAAAGAGTGCGACACACCTATAAAATCTGCCATAGCGCGGCAGGATGGGCAACCTGATCCGGCAGGGAGAACAGCCACCGGCTTGGTGTCCCCAGGACTGGGACGCAGCACAGCTGGGGGTCCTGCCGCCTCCCCCCCTCCCCTGACATCCCCACTGGACTCCCACAGCCCTGCAGGGTGTGGAAGGGTACCATCAGCCACAGACCTCCCTGCCCCATGGCAAATGGATCACCTCGCGGCAGCAGTCCCAGCAGTGCCACAGTTCCGGCATGTGCTGTCTGCCCGGCAGAGGGGACAAGGGGATGCTGCCAGACCCCTCTGGCCATCTGCAGCCAGCTCAGGGAGGTGGAATGCAATGTCCCCTAAGCAGAGCCTGCTGCCTTCGCAGCCTGGTCCCCCTCACTCCAGGCAGGCAGCAACTGGCAGGGTGTGCAGGGCTGTGCCAGAGCCATGCCAGAGCCATGGCAGCTCCTCCCAGCCCTGCTTCATGCCCTTCAGACCGAGTCCTGGGACCAGGCAGCCACGGGCTCTGAGGTCCCAGGGTTCTCCTCCCTGTGGGTACCCCACCCCTCGGCCCCCAGGGTCCCTGACGCTGCTCACAGTAAGACACAGCACTGCCAGGCAAAAGCCCCAGCAGCCTGGCGAGGGCAGGGAGGAGGCCTGGCCCCCTGGCAGCCTGTGGGGACCAGGCACATCCTTCCCCACAATCGGGGAGCGTACTCCTGGCACAGGAGGGGGTTCTGCTCCAGGAACACCCCTGACAGCCCCTTGAAGGTGGGTGCCGCGGACCCTGCTCAGGAGTGCACCAGCCCAAGCACCCTCTGGCCCTTTATTTGCTGGCAGGGCCCTGCACCAAGGACACACTGTGGGGCAGGTAACAGTCAATCCTACAGACCCTGTGGCTCCACACCCCCATCTCCTCAGGCCACCACTGTGCACCACATCAGGTTACCCTGCACCTCCAGCCCACGAGAAGCACTCATCCCACACCCCCAGCTGCCACAGACACCACCCCACTCCCACAGCTGCTGCAACATCCCTGCACCCAAAGCCACCACCCACCCCATGCCCACACCGCTGCAACACCCTCCGTGGGCCATAACACCCGCCCCACACTGCCCGCCACGCCGTAGCACACCTGCCACAAAACACATCCACCCCTCGCACCTCATCCACCCCGCATCACATCCAGTCCTAACAAGCACACCCCCCCTGCACTGCTCCCCGTCGCATCCGTCCTGCGCTCCCAGCCACCACACCGCCCCCGCTGTGCTGCGCTACGCCCACCTGTGTGTCACCCGCCACCCCGCACCCACCGCTAACCTGGCACCCCGTAACCCTGGCACAAGCCACGTGTGCTCTGCTGTGCCAGAGAGGTTTTGCAGCCGTGCAGGGACCGCTGGTTCTGTTTGCATCTGGATGCTCTGCCCTGTTTCCTTCTCCCGGGGTGCCTCTGTGCTAGCCACCAGCTCTCTCCCCATTCCCACCTAACGCAGGCTTAATCCTCACTCCAGCTGCACCAGCCTTGCTTCCATGCCTAAGTTTCCCCCACAGAGAGAGGAGCATGAAGCTGGGAAAGATGCGTCCATGGGTGCTGAGAGGATGAAGTGCTTTCTGGCTCAGTGTTTTGCTGCAGGAACGAAGCAGTAAGGAGCATATCCGAAAGAGAAGAGTGAGGGGAATGGGTGTTGCCCAAAGATCAGGGCACAGGTGCAGGGGGCTGAAGGCAAGGGAAGGGAAGGGAAGGGATTGGGAAGGTGCCCACCACCCACTGTGACAGCCCCCAGTGCTGGCAGGGCTCAGTGGAGCCGGGTGTTTGCAGGCAGCTCCTGCCTGTGCCCAGATTTAGCTCCTCTGTGGGGGCGACCTAAAAATAGCCCCACAGTGCAGCCTGGCAGCAAGGTCGAGGCCCCCGCACCTCTTAGGTCATGGGGAGACAGGTGGTGGTTCTGTTTGCCTCGGGGGGTGGACACAAATAGCACTGGAGACACCTTCCCCCAAGGACATGTGGGGACGCAGGGGCCGCGTGGGTGGCTGGGCTGCTGTGAGGCAAGACTGTCCCTGGTCCTCCCTCCCCACAAGAAGGGGGACTCCCCGAGTCTGGCAGGACGTCAAGTCAGGCCAGGTTCTGTGTGAGGGTGAAGTCTCACCCCACAAAGCCAGGCAGGTCAGGCAGGGTATGGGGCACAGGCAAAAAGGGGTGTAGAGAGCGCAGAGCAAGTTTGGGGCATCTGGGGAGCAGTGGGGCCTGTGGAAAGGCAGTGGAGTCTGGAGACTTAGTTCAGGGTGAAGCCATTCACGCCGGATGCACAGGCAGGGTCCAGCTGTGCACCACTAGCAGGGGCAGGGAGGCCACCAGAGCTGAGAACAGACACAAGTCATGATAGGAGTGACACTATCCAGGCTCCAGGCACACAGTAGACAGTGGCAGAAGGCACTCAGGGCAGGCTTGGGAGAGGACAGGAACCAGGGAAGTGGGCTGGGATCTTCCAGCAGCAGCACAGTGCAGGTGGGTGACTGTGACATGGACACACAGGGGAACCAGATTTCGGGGGGAATACAGCAAGTCCACACACCCGCCACCCTTCAAGGGTCCGGGCTGCCCCACTGCACTGCAGGGTGGCTGGGGTTGGGGCACCCAGAGCTCAGGAGCACCATGGGGAGAAGCTGCCAGCACTCTGGGATCAGGGACACCAGTGTGGGTACCACAGAGACTGATGTGCTGTGGGCCACACCCCTCTTTTCACTCTTCTCTGTGAGCCTAGCCCCTCTGGACCCTCCCCTCCCTGCTTCTACCCAAGCCTTGGGCAGGAGTAGGCCTGGATCTGGGCGACACTAGGTGGTGCAGGGACCTGCAAAGGCAGATCTTGGGGGGATTTCCCTGTGACTTCTCCGACTCTCTCGCTCGCAGGCAGAGCTGCAATGCTGCCCAGCAGCAGAGCTGATCCTGACCACGGCAGACGTGATCCTGAGCCAGCCAGGCAGAGGGTGGTGGCACGGCGAGGAGGTAGAAACACCCAGGTGTTTTCCTTCCCACTGGCACAGCCGCAGAGATGCTGCTGCTGTGGCTTGGACACGTGCCTCCAGCTCTGCCCTGCTCCCACCTTTGCAAAGCCCCGGGAGCTGAAGAATGCCGGGCACCAGCTCCGAGCCAGGCACTGCGGCCAACAGGTGCAAATACCCCAGCCCACACACACGCACGCTGCTGGGACCCCCACGCGCAGGACAGGGCCCACACGTGTTGCACACCCAGCTCAGCGCGTGGGAATCTGCAGGCAGATGGTCCCGCGGTGGTGGGGAGAGGCTGGGAAATCACGTGCGTGTGCACGCAGCGGTGTTTGCCGCCTGCCAGCATGCTCTGCTCCGCTCCGCTCGGCCCTGCTGCTGCGGGGTACCTGTAATTACCCTGACCAGGCTCCCTGCCACAGCAGTGCCCGCGGTGTCGAGTCCTCCCGCAGGCAGTGAGAGCCCGCCGTGTGCACGCGTGCTGCTAATTATCCCGCTACCTGGGGACTTCCCTGCTGAGGCTGGCGGGGCAGGAGATTGCTGCTCCGATTTCCCCGCTTTGCCTCCTGGTCCCTGGGCACCAGCTGGAAGTGCCTCATTGCTGCAGCATAGAATTAGAGAATAATTAAGGCTGGAAAAGACCTCTAAGATCATCGACTCCAACCATTAACCCAGCCAACGCCACCATTAAACCATGTCCCTGAGTGCCATGTCTACATGGTTTTTAAACATTTCCAGAGATGGTGATTCCACCGCTGCCTTGAGCAGCATCTTCCATAATGCAACCCCAGCATGGCACGAGGGAAGCCCTTGGACCCATGTGGGGTGATGCTGTGCCCCACAACACTGGAGGCCAATCATGCTTCTCCCCAACTTCAGCTCACACCCAGTGAGACAGAGCCCAACTTGTTAATGCTGCTGCTGTTGGCCTCCCCGTTTTACCCTAAGATGATCTTCCCTGGGTACTGAAGTCAAACATCCTTCTTGGGACCCATGTGTCCCAGTCCCATACGTTGCTCTCCTTCCTTCTTGCACCCTCACAGCCCTCCTATGGCTGGCCCAGCCCCCCCCATGGCTCCTTGCAGGATGCCCAATGATCACAGCAGCAGATGTGATCACACCTGCAAGAAAGGCTGGTGAGTGAAGAGGAATTTAAGAGAAGTGAGGGAGGGGTTAGCACCAAACCTGCTATGACCGAGTCCTGGGCAGAGCTGCAGGGAGGACATCTTTCACCCTTGACTGGCCACAGAGGCTGTCTTCAAGGCAGAAAGGAGATGCACGCAAGGAGAAGGGTTACAGCTGATCCTAGTCCCTCTGGGATTTACTGATCTGGCATGGGAAAGGCTTGGATGTGTTTCTTGTTAAGCTGGAGTCTATAGAGCAGGGGTGGGGAGGCACCCCCAAACCATCTCCGTGCCCTCTGTCCCACTCCCCCACCCACTCAGACCTTCCATGGCCAGGAATCCATCTCCCCACAGCCACCATCATAACCCCAGCGCCAGCTTGTCACAAAGACCCCATTTCTCCCTGCCCTGAGCTGCTCCTCACATAGCTGGGGGAAAACACCGGGACACCCTTTTGGCGTCAGGGACGTAGCACCTTCCTTCCCACTGCAGAGCCATGGGGGTGCTGATGTCCAGGAGGCAGACGGTGGAGAGGGTGCAGAAGGTCAGCTTGGCCGTGTCAGCCTTCAAGGATGGGCTGCGGGAGCAGCCATCGACACGGCGTCGGGCGGAGGCGGGAACTGCACGCCAGGGGACGCTGGAGCAGGAGGTGCAGGAGGGAGACGAGGAAGCATCGGCAGGACCTTCCCAGCCAGAGGAGAGCAGTGCCAGCAAGGCAGCCTGGGAGCGGCTGCGGGATGGCCGGGGCGTGGAGCCAGAGGAGTTTGACCGAGCCAACAGGTTCACGCCACCTGCCTTCATCCGGCCCAAGAGGGAGCTCCACGATGATGAGCCCCCGGACATCAGCCTGGAGCAGAGGGAGCAGGTGAGCTGCTGGAACCACAGAGATGGTGTGGGAGGGATGGGGACAGGGCTGGAGGTGCACAGGGGAGAGCCCAGGGTTGTACAAGCACCCGAGTGCCTGCCAGGCCGTGACAGTCTCGCAGGGCACGGAAAAGCCCTACGGAGGTGGCTCAGTGGGGCAGGGTGCCAGTGGCCAGGCTGGGCAGGTGAAGGTGCCACATTGGGAGGGGGGGTGCAACTGTTCAGATGTGCCCTGGAGGGACCCTGGCGTGTCCTGGAAGGGAGAAGTCACTGCTGGCCACAGACAGCTCCAGGTCTGGGGAAGAGAGGACAATCTGACCTACATATTAGTCCACCTGCAGTCAACCAGCCTGCAACTCAAGCCATCCCTCCATACCTGCAGCCCCTACACCCCTGCCCATCTACAACCCTACAGCTTATCCACCCATGCCCTCAATCCTACAACCTGCCCATCCACACCCATAGCCTTACCCATCCAGCCCCCCACCCAACAAGCCTACGTTCCAGCCCACCTACAGCCTTATATAGCACCGTACAGACATAGAATATCCACAAGGATCATCAAAGTCCAACTCCTGGCCATGCACCAGGCACTCCAAGAATCATACCATGTGCCTGAGAGTACTGTCCAGGCTCGGTGCTGTGACCACTGCCCTGAGAAGCCTATTCCAGTGTCCAATCACGCTCTGAGGCTGAATCACCCAGGGTACTCAGATAACATGCCCAGGTTAGTATCTCTTTGGAAGTGGAAATGGAAATGTGTGGAAAAATTTACAGCTTACCCATCCACACTTGCCACCTTAAAGACCAGCCAAACTACAGCTCTACAGTCCAGCCACCCACACCTACCATGCTGCACCCCAGAGAACCTACAACCCCATGGCCCCAGCAACCTACAGCCAGACCCAACCACCCACCATTCGTCCCCACCAACACACCCACCTTCCTCTAACTCAACCAGCCATGTCCCTTACGACGACCTCTTCCCTATGCCAGCCCCGCACATTCCCATCTTCCTGTCCTCTCTGCCTCTCAGCATCCACTCCCACCTGCAAAGCACTGCCCAGATTGAGAAGCCAAGCTCCTGCCCACTCTCCTCTTCTGAGTATCTGCCCATCCCTCCCCAGATCCTGAATGATGAGATGTGTGAGATCTGCGAGGTGTGGACAGCCGAGAGCCTCTTCCCCTGCCGCATCTGCCCCCGGGTGTATCACGACGGCTGCCTGCGCCGCATGGGATACCTGCAGAAGGACAGCGCCGTGGAGGTGACGGAGACGGCGCACACCGAGACGGGCTGGAGCTGCTACTACTGCGTGAGTGCCTGGAGCAGGGGACACCAGGCTGCTGCTGGGTGGTGGGTGCTCCCCAGGGAACTGTGCCCCACATGGACATGAGCAGGATCCCACCTCACAGCCTGGTCTGGGACAGTGGGGGACCTGCTGCTCTCTGGTTCCCACCACCCACCTTGGCCTGATGGAATCTCCAGACACAGGGAACTGTGGCCCTTTGCCACCTTCCCACCCTAGCAGCTAGCCTCCCAGGCCATTGGTGGGGGATGTGACCCCATGGGTACACAAGATGCTGTGTCAGAGCTGGAATGGCCAAAGCCTGGGGGCGTGGAGCCATTCCACTGCGGCACCCTTGGGTGACAACATCCCTCTCTGGGTGTCCACACCCACACGCCTTCAAGGGATCCCAGTGCTGCCATACAGAAGTGTGCTCCCTCCACCCCATGTCTTTGCCTCATGGCTCCTCTCTGCCCCCCACCGCAGGACAACCTCAATCTGCTTCTGACAGAGGAAGAGATGTACAGCCTGATGGAGACCCTGAAGAACTGCAAGATCATTCCAGGTGCATACCCTCCATGCGGCGGGTCCCAGATGGCTGTGGGAAGCAGCTGGGGAAATGGGTTCCCCCTCCTTCCTGGGCTGGAAGCACAGCCAATCTGTCCCCTGCAGAGAGCTGCCTGACCCTGGATGACTTCCTGCACTACAAACACCAAGTCCACAAGCAGCAGTTCGAGCGGACCATGCCCGAGGCGCAGGAGGAGCAGGCAGCCCTGCAGTTCAACGCCCTGGACCCCGACAAGAAGGGGCACATCGAGTGGCAGGACTTCCTATCCCACGAGTCCATCCAGCTGCTGCAGAAAATACGGCCGCAGGTACGGTTGTGGCAGCCAGGGCTTGCTCGCATGGCTGGCACACATGGTCACAGCACCCAGGGCTGGCTACCATGGCCAGCACCCGTGGCTGTGGCACCTGGGGCCAGCACCCACAGCCACAGCACCCAAGGTCAGTGCCCATGACCAGCACCCATGGTCATGGCACCAAAAGCTGGCTCCTACAGCTGACCCCATGGCTGTGGCACCTGGGGCTGACTCCCACGGCCCACACCCCTGGCCATGGCACTCAGGGTGGAGACCCCTACAGCTCTGGGCACATAAGGAGGGAGGTTCCCACGGGATGAGTGTTCCACCTTCATTTCTCTGGCCCCCTAGAATGCCCTTCTGCGGCTGCTGACACCCAAGGAGCGAGAGCGGGCACGGGCAGCCTTCCTGGCCCTGGACCAGGACAACGATGGCTTCATCGGGGAGGGCGAGTGCCGCCAGGCCCGGCACACCTGGTTCCGCAAGCACCAAAAGGAGATGCTGTCCTGCAATGTCAGGTAAGGGGATGCCCACCCTGAGGTAGGGGTGGTATCCCAGTGGGACTCTCAACACGGCCCCAACACCTACCAAAGGGGCTCAGCACATAAATGGCTGTCCCTCGCTTCCCACCACCTCCCCCTCCATGGCCCTTCAGCCCTATTCACCCTCTTCCCCCACCACCACCACCTGGGGTGCAAGGAGTGGGGATGAAGAGCACTGTCCTCCCTGCCACAGCATCAGCCATGTGGGGCCCATATCAGAGGGCAGCCCCGCCAGCAGTAGGGACGGCAAGAGCCCGGAGAAGATCCTGCCAGCCACAAAGCAGGAGGAGACCAGGTGAGGCAGATGTGGTTAGGGGAGTGGTGGACACCCCCACCGTGGCGGGACACCGTGGGGGAGCAGCACTGCCAGGGTGTCCAACGAGCCCACATGTGCTCGCAGGAGCATCGACTGGCCTGGATTCCTGCGGGAGAACGTCGCCTACATCCTGGCCGCGCGCCCCAACAGCGCAGCCCTGCACCTGCAGCCCCTCGCCTAGAGCCGGCCACGTGCCACGCTCGCCATGGCGACCTGCCCCGCCCTCCCCCCGCGGGCAGAGCCGGGCGCCCATTGGCTGGCGGGGAGGCGGCCATGCTGCCCTCTGCCCCGCCTCCCCCTCGGATTGGCTGTGAGGAGGATGGGTGCCGGGCTTTGATTGGCTGAGGGAGCGGGAGCAGCTCCCAGGTCTCTGATTGGTGGAGGGAAGCAGGGCGGGGCAGGGCGTGTCCCCACTCCCCCCCATCCCCACGCCCTGCAGGGACCGCAGTGGGGAAGGGTCCCGTGTCCGGGGTCACCATGGGGCACGAGGGGCAGGGAACGTGCTGCCCCCGTGATCCCTGTCCCCACAGCACCCAGGGACCTGCGGACAGAGCAGGGCCTGCCCTGGGTAGCTGTGGGGTGACAGCGGAACCCAGAGCACCCCCGGCCTCCCGCAGTGCACGGGGCAGCACGGCTGAGCCTCTCCGTGCCACGGGCAGCACCCACAGGTCTGTGGTAAGCAGCGTCTCAGCTCATCAGCGTGGTGGATCCTCAGGGAATGTGGCTGACCCCCCTTGGGGCCTTTCACATCCCTGCCCTATTCCAACAGGGGCTGGAGCCCAGTAGGTCCCTCCTTGCATGCACGGCCTGTGGCTGTGTCTGGGAGACTGTTCCCTGGCATGGCTCAACCCTTCCCGGCTGGCGACCAACTGTATAATGCCAACAGCTATGGTGTAAGAAGGAGCACTGGGAACAGAAAGCGTCAGAGGGATGGGAAGGCAAGGTTAGATGTAGGGGAACCCTCCTATGCATCTGATCTTGCCGGCAGCGCTCCCCTGCATCCTTCATCCCCTCCTGTACCCCTGGTTCCGGGGGATGCTCTTCATCTGCTTGCCATTCCAGTCCCACACCAATCCTGTTCAGTCCCGCTCTCTACCCACCATATCAAGTGGGCAGCCTCACCTCACTGGGAGCATTAGTGCTTGTGGTGAGGAGGAGGAGGCAGAGCCCAGAGCCCTCCCAGGTGTCAGCTGCAGGGATGAGGCATTCACTGGCCTCGTTGGCAGCCCTAAGACAGACAGATGCGCTCAGCCCACAGGTGAAGGAGCAGGGAGCCCAGAAACCTTGCCCCACACACGCCAGGGGTTGAGATGCCCAGATGCCATGGCAGCCCCAGCAGCTGCTCCTGCCCCTCTAATCCCTTCCCCACTGTGCCCTCAGCCTCTCCCTGCCTGGTGTGCAGGGCGCCCCAGGGTGTACACAGACCAGGGGTGCACCTGCAGCAACCTGGTCACTCCCTCACCTCCATCCCCGGTGCCCTGTGGGCATCATCCCAGTCAGCCCCCTTCCCCCAGCCAGGGCACAGTTCCCCTCTCCAGGGTCTCTCCCACTGCAAGACCAGGAGGCGCACCAGTGCCACGACATCTTCCTCTACCACCCTGGCATGCCAGGCCAATGGGGATATTTTGGATGCCAGGTCCGAGACGTGGCCAGAGCGCCAATGGGGATATTTCGGATGCCAGGTCCGAGATGTGGCCAGAGCCATGGCGAGGAGGCGGCCGTGGGTGCGTGGGTTGCAACTCCCTATCTGTACTGAGATACATTCATTAAACAGCTGTGTCCAGCTAGCCTCCGTCTCGTGTGCTTACAGCACTTCTGGCTTCTTCACGGGCATTTCTGGGGACCCACAGCTGCCTATTGTTTAAAATCCCACCCCAGACTCAGGTCACTGTCCCCTCAGGCAAGCTTGGCCTCCTGTCCCCAGAGTGTCCCACGGCAGTGACAGGGGGCAGCCAGCGGGTGCACCCAGGACCCGGCAAACTCGGGGTGCTGCATGTCTTCCCAGGAAGGCAGACAGTAAGGAGAGTGGATCATGGAACCACCCCAAACGCTGCAGTGGAAGAGACACCCGTCCACTGGGATGAGTGTGCTCCCTGCCTTCGGAGGCACTGGATGCTGAGAACAGAGTGCTGAGCACTGGAGGCAGCTGGATGCTAGGAAGAGGCTGTCTGCAGCAAAATAACCCCACAGAGACACCAAAGTTCCCCAGGAGAGTGGTCCCCACGGCTGGAATGCTCCAGCTAATCACATCCACAGAGCTCCCAGGAAAAGCTGCCGCTCTTGCTGGCAGCACATGGTCTGTGGCAACCAGGCTGCCAGCAAAGGGGGCTCTCTGGCCTGGGGGGTGAGCACAGCACGCAGCACAGTGCACATGCTGCAGCTGGGAGGGGAAGGGGATTTGAGAAGAGGACCTGGAAAGGAATTAGGAGGGGGATACTTCCCTGGCAGCATCTGTTCAGTCTGTGGGGACATAGAGCTTGCTTCTAGAAGCTTGATTTGGACATTTGAGCCCACTCCCATGGTCATGGTGAGATACCATTGCCTACAAACCACAGCAGTGGTGTCCAACTCACCCACAGAGAAAATCCGGCAAGCATTTCAGGGTCTGAGAGCCAGATAAGCCATAAAATTAGCTGTGTCACCTGGGAGACGCACTCATCACCTTGGGGAAGAGGATGGACATCTGCAGGAAGGGGGAGCTGACGGTGGTTTTATGCCTTATGATGGGATGTCATGGATTGGTGATGATGCGGTCTCTGATCACTGTGCTATTGCTCCGCCTGCTGGAGATGAAGAGCAAGCTGGTGCACAGCACAGGCTTCAGAACCCTGGGAGTGGGGCACCCACTGCCAGCACCCCAAAGCCACATCCCCAAACCCTACAGGGTTCAGACGGAGGGGGCAGAACCTCACGGGTCGTAATCCAATCCCCCTCTGCACCCAGCTCTTCACCTGGGGAACAAGGCACAAGCAGCTCTCCCATCCCCAGCCTCCCTGCAGCAGCCTGGCCCCCTTGCCAGGGCACGCAGCCGGCTGGTGTCCCCGGGCAGCTGGGTAACAAGGGCCGCAGGTGGCCATGATGGCCTGTGTCCTGCAGGGCTGTGCTGTCACCACTGCAGCACCAGCTTCCCAGCTCTGTCACAGCTACAGATCCCCAATGAGTGACAACCACGCAGCAGAGCGTGCCCCAGCTGTGTCTCCACATAGGCAGCATCGAGGTCTGGGCAGAAGCGGGAGGATATGGTGGGGGAATGGGCAAGGTGTTGCTGTGGCTCCTCTTCGATGTCACTTGGTCCTTCAAGACTGCTAACCTCAGAGAGACTGTCCCAAGAAAGCCTCTATTGCCTACAGACCACCCTCCCTAATGCTGCAGCAAGCCTGTCTCCAGATGCTGGAGAATACCTTCCCCTACATATGGGACAAAACCTCCCAAACACCCAAAATCTGGCACAAATCTCTCTCTGGACACTTGTGCAATCTGCTCACTGCACGCTGGTGCAAACCTCTCATCTTGCTAGTGCAAATTGAGTGCTGTTGCAAACCGAGTGCTGTTGCAAACCTTTCCCTTAACAGCAGTGCAAACTTCGCCATGGTGATCCCAGAGGCCCCACACCAAAGGAGCAGGATGCTCGTGTGGGGTTTAAGGCTGGGGCAACAACCAGCTGTCCAGCCCAACCCTCCTAAGCCCTGCTGAAGCGTCAGTGCCTGTGCGGCTCACACGTCTGTTGTCCCACATGTGTCACCCACCACCAAGTGCCACACAGTGGACACTGGGGGCTCCCAGCCACAGAGCTCCAGTCCAGCATCACCCTGCCTGGGGCCAGGGGCAGAGTCCCAGCGTCCTGGGGGGCAGCTCTGGCTCCTGTGTTTCATAGCAGGCAGCGGTCTAAGTATTGTCTACCCTTTACCCAGCTGGTCCTGCTGTCTAGGAGGGGACTGGCAGATCCTGCCTGGCTCAGGAGCAGCCCACAGGTGTTGGGGTGCTGCCCCATGGGAGCCCCAGGAGATGGGGGGGAGTAGTGCCTCGCTCTGTGTTGAGGTTGCCCCCTCTGCCAGGCTGCAGGGCCATTGCATGGGGCTGCCACCCCCTCAGATAAACTCTGTTAGTGGGGAAGATGAGTACTTGGTTTTGCACCCCAGGGTGCAGGATAGCACCCTCCTCTGAGCCTGGGCACCTCTGCACGCCCCCGGGGCTCCCCTGGGCTCGGCCAGGTGCCCTCAAGTCTGGTGTGTCCCAGAGGGGAAGTGACCGTGATGAGCCCCACACCAAAGCCAGGCAATCTTCAGGAGAGCTGTGCTGACATAGAGGGGAGAAAGGTGACCAGGGGAATACACTGGACAGTGTCACTATGAGCCCTGGCACTGACTGTCACTGGGGCAAGATGTCAGAGCCCCATCCCATCATTGCCACAGGACCAGTCAGAGGCCACTGGCAAGAAAAGGAGGCACTCTGGGCAGGATGTGACAGTGACGGTGATAGCAGCAGCCACAGCCCTTGGAGGCAGTGACACTCTGCAGGCCCCAACCATCCTTCCCCTCCCAGGCCACAGTAGGAGTGACCATGCAGAGCAGGGATAAAAGATGTCCCCATTTAGAAACATCACCCCAGATGCAAACAGGGAAAGGAGGTAGGAAAGCTGAGAGGATTTGGGAGCGCAGAATTGGGATGAGGAGATTGGATTACCCAGAAGTGATCCCCCCCACCCCGAATCAGGGTCCCTAGGGACAGCAGGACCTTCTGGGGACACTTGAGGGAGGACTGGGCGTGAGTTGGCTGGGGAGGGGTACAAGGGGCCGTAAGAAGTGTGCGTGTCCCCCGCGACAGTGGTGACCACAGGGTGTCGCCCCTGCTCCACGCCGGGAGCCGGAGATGCCGCCTGGGAATCCGCAGAGAGCATGCAGGGAGCAGAGACGAGGGGATGGAGAGAGGGGGCACGCAGGGACTCGTTTCAATACCCCGAAATCATTTCGTAGGCTGTTTTGTGACCCCGTTCCCCTCCTGCCCCAAACCCAGCTGTGACTCCTACCTCTGCCTCACAGCACCCTCCTCCTCCCTGGTTACGTGCCCGTGGCTGGTGAATGGAGGACCACAGCCGCTGCCCGGGGAGCTGGGACTGAGCCCAGGCAGCCGCAGGCTCCCCCAGGGATGGGCTCCATTCTCCTCAGCCCCCTGGAGGTGAGAGACCTTGGGCCTTGGAGAAGAGAGATTGACTCAGGGCTCCCTCGGGTGTAACATCCCTTCCCCATGAGTTGCACGGGCAGTCGGAGCCCCCTCCTCTCTTTGTCCCTTGGCAGGAGCCGCGGGCACCACCTCCTCTGTACAGAGCCACTGCATCCCCCAGATAGCCGCAGGATCTGACCACACCCGGCACTGCAACCCGGCTGGGAAGATTGTTGAAGTGATGGAAGTGAAGCCTGGCACTAGGTGTGGTGGCAGCGATAAGGACAGAGATGCCCACCAGCACCTGCTGGGACCAGCCTCATGCTGCTCAGGTCCAGAGGGCAGTCTGGAGCTGTGTGGGACCTGAGCGGGGAAGTGACATCCCCTCCCAGGCACATATCCAGCCCACTGGCTGCTGTTGGATGAGCTGCCCCAGTGGGACACAACCCCACAGGCACTCCAGCGTGGAGAGGGTGTGCTCCTCTCCCGGGAAATGCACATGGCCTAGGCCACCCACAGGAGCCCACACAGGGCCTGTGCACGGTTTCCAAGCCACACACTGTGCCACCAGCTCCCGCCACCCCCACACTGCTGGCTCGATGGCCCTGACACAGTGCAGGGCTGCCAGACACTCCCTTCTGTTCCCGGCACACTCTCTCCCACTTTCCTCTGCACAGCACGGCTGCGCGGGGGGACACGAGGTGTCTGCATGGTGCAAAGGGTGCAGAGGAGGCCCTGGGATGATGGGGGGGGGGGGGGGGGTGGTGCACAGCACAGTGCCGGGCATGGCAAACATCTTGTTCCCACAGCAGCTTTGCTGTGACTCATCCTGGCAACCCACACAGCACTCAGGCAGGGTGTCCAGGTCCTCTCCTGCCTCGGAGCAAGGCCATGCAGGAGAAACGCACTAACAGCACTGCTTGCCTGCCTCCTTATCTTCCTGATCCTACTGCCCTGGCATTACAGTGGGACTGAGAGCTGGCTCCAGCCCTGGGTTTCTGTGTTCCTCTCTGCACCTCACTGCCCCCTAAGCAGCTGCTACCAAGCTCCAGGGTTGGTGTGGCAGGGGCCATTGGCTGCCGAATGAAGCAGAGAGTGAAATTATTTGGGGTACAGCAAAGGGTGGGACCTGCCTTCCTACAATGCTATGGCTGGCATTGGAGCAGCTGCTGATGGTCCCTCTGGGTAGCACAGTTGGCAGCTGTACAGTGCTATGTGTGCCCCAGCATCCCTCCTCATGCCACGTGTGTGCTGTGCACTCTAGTACTCCCTCTCCATTTGGGATGTGCCGCTGGACCTGTAGGACAGTACACATAGTCCTCTCAGCTCACCCTCAAGCCATGGGACACTGATAAGAAAGCATCTAATGTGGGAGCTCAGTGGGGCCAAGACATGCCCTGCTGGCCAGGGAAAGAGGAAGGCAGCCAGAGTACCTGGAAAGCAGGGATTTGGACCTGAGCCACTCCAGAAAACGAGTACTGTTCTTGGCACAGGCAGAGGCACCCAGCCCTCAGACGACTGGTGACACGGAGCTCCATGTGGGGTATCTGCCAACTCACGCAGCATCAATGGGGCCATTCACTCCCCAGGAGTGGGGCCTGGGGCTCTGTCAGCAAGGATGGGAGTAATAAAGGGGGGAGGCACCTCGTGTTCGGCAGGCAGAACCCCGTGGCCCAGCAGGAAAGTGATCCGGGGGCTGGAGTGACTGATCCGCGAGGAGCCGCACAAAACTATATCTGTCTCGCTTGGCTGAGCGATGACTAAGGGAAGGACAGGAGAGCAGTCTGTACACCGCCAGGCAGAGGAGGAATTATTTAGGCTGGAACATGGGGGTGGAGGGATGGGGGCTGGAGGGACATGGGTGGAGGGAAGGTGGAGGCTCGGTGGGCAATGCTCCCCCTCGCTGCTGGAGGGACACCAGGTACTGGTGAGAAACAGCACAAGAGCTGGGGAACTGGAAGCTGCTGGCTCACTTTTGGGGAGAAAATACTTTTCAGCCAAGGGAGTGCCCCGCCCTGGCTCCAACCCCACAGCCAGGCACGGGCTCGGAGACCTAGAGTCAGCATTGCAGGACAGACAACACCTCCCACACATGGGAAAACACCCAGCAGCTGCCTGCAGAGGGCAGCCCCCAGAGGGTGGAGGCACCTCTATGGCATCTCTTCTGAGCCCCAGCCCACAGCAGTGCTCTCATGTAACCACCTGGCGTGCAACAAAAATCGAAGGAAGGACAAGGGGATGCCCAGACCGAGGGGCTCAGCATCCTCTGGGACCAATCCGTTCTCCCAGGAAGGAAGGGACCTCACGGCCTCACAAAGCCAACAGGTACCCAAATCTATTTCATGGGGTCATCTAGTGCTTTAGGAGCTGGCATAAGGATGAAGAGCAAGCGAAGTACACAGAGCCACAACCCAAGCTGATACCTTGATTGGGCCACCCTGCCTCATTCACGTGAAGGTTGCCACCCTGCTACCCACTTTGCAAAGATTTTTGCAGCCTGACTGTGGTACAAACATCCCAACCCAGCCAGCACGTGAAGCTGTGGGAGCCTGCAGGCTGCTCCATGCATGGGGAGCACACCCAAGTGATCTTTGTGTCCTCCAGACCATCCAGCTCAGAAGGATGTTTGCTAGGGAGCATCATTTTTAGCTCAGGAAGTCCCCGACCCTTGCAGCCAGGAGGTCCATCAGTTGAACGAAATATGCTACAAGAGCAGGACCACACCCCAAGATGGTGCAGGAAATGAAATTAAGAAAGGGGCTTTAACCCAGCACGATTTCATGACCATTTATTCAACAGGGCTTGTCAAATAATTCTAGCTTCTTTATTTGATGGCTTTATAAATTCATTGGCTAAAACACCACCATGGACATACCAGCCTGCTGTCAAGTCATCCCTCCATCATCCTGAGCACTGGAAAATGCTGGGAGAAGCACTGGGCAATGCCAGGAGAGCACAGGGCAGCACCAGGGGAGCACTGGGCAATGCCAGGGGAGCACTGGGCAATGCCAGGGGAGCACTGAGCAATGCCAGGAGAGCACTGAGCAATTCCAGGGGAGCACAGGGAAATGCTGGAGGGAGCACAGGGAAATGCCAGGGGAGCACAGGGCAATGCCATGGGAGCACTGAGCAATGCCAGGGGAGCACTGGGCAGTGCCAGGAGAGCACAGGGCAATGCCAGGGGGAGCACAGGGCAATGCCAGGAGACCACTGAGCAATGCCAGGGGATCAGTGGGTAGTGCCAGGGGAGCACAGGGCAATGCCAGGGGAGCACGGGGCGATGCCAGGGGGAGCACAGGGCAATGCTGGGAAAGCACTGAGCAATGTCAGGGGAGCACAGGGCAATGCCAGGAGGAGCACAGGGCAATGCCAGGGGGTCAATGGGCAGTGCCGGGGGAGCACAGGGCAGTGCCAGAGGAGCACAGGGCAATGCCAGGGGAGCACCAGGCAATGCTGAGGAAGCACCAGGCAATACCAGAGGAGAACCAGGCAATACCAGAGGAGCAGAGAGCAATGCCAGGGGAGCAGAGAGAAATGCCAGCGGAGCCCCAGGCAACGCTGGGTGAGCACCACAAGGCCAGTAATCTGCCAGGACCCAGCCCTATGGACCTCCACCCATCACACCAACCCCCACAGGCAGCAACAATTCTGTCACTGCCCAGACCTCTCTTGAGATGGTCTGTGCCTGGCATGTCCCTAGGCGGGCAGCAAGGTGGGATTCAGAAGCCACAGCATCACCCGGGTTTCATCTCCCACCTTCTCATCTTCAAAGCAACCTGATGTCCTCTTCCAACACCCTTGGCGTAGCCTGGCAACGGCAGTACCAGCATAGAAACAGCTGTACTGGCATGGAAACGGCAGTACTGGCATGGCAACGCGGTGGTAGAGAGATAAAAATGTCAGGCAGATCCCCCCCTTCTGCTTCCCAGAGCAACAAAGCTGCCCTGTCTCCCTTGGATACCTCCGAAGGGTTCTGGGCACCAGACACGATGAACCCTGCCAGCCTCATCCCCTCTCCCCACTGCCCAGCACTGGATGAGATGAGCTGCTGGGTCTCAGCCCAGGTCTCACAGTCCTGGCATACGGGGAGCCACGGCAGCAGGCAGATGCCCTTTGTGGGTCCCTGGGGGATGGAACCATGCCCCCCCTTACCACCTCCAGAACAAACTCCTTGTTTGAGGGGCACAAATCTGTGAGACCTGAGAAAATGGTTCCTGGGTTTTTGGCTGCCAAGGGCATTTCCCCTGCAGCCAGTCCCTCCGTCTGCCAGAGCTGAGGATACCCCTGCGGTTCAGGGATACTCCTGCGGTGGAGAGGAAAGGCACATGAGACATTAGGACTGCCCTCCTCATCCCATTTGGATGAGGGGAAGCCTGTCCGGCAGCAGGCAGGGAGGGCAGCCCGAGCATCCCACTCTGCCGGGTAAGGAGATCCGGCGGGGCATCGGAAGTTACACAACGCTGCGCTATGCAGACAAGGCAGCGAGCACTGCGGGGGCGCACGGCAGCCCCCGCAGTGAATTCCCTGACGTGGCAAACATCTCCCGTAGCCCCCTCCATGCCCACCTGCACACGCAGGCAGGAGCCCACGCACATACGCAGGCAGGAGCCCACACGCCGGCACACGCCTGCCTCTAAAGGAAAAGCCGAGCCAGAGCCAGAGCTGAAATAGTGAATTGCCTCATTCATTCACCCTCTCCGGAAGCTTTGCCCGTACATGCAAACATACGCGCAGGCAGACATGTGTGGCAGACACGTGCGGCCATCCCTAGGACCTCCAGGAATTCCGGGCGCCCCCAGCCACTTTCTTCACCACCCTCTCCAAACTGAAGTACAGTCTGCACCTGTGCACGTCCTGCAAGGAGAGCCCCAGCATCCTGACTGGGGCAGATTCAAGGCATGGGGGGGGGTCCCATATTCCGGGGGGGGCGGGGTGGGTAAGGGGGGAGAGGGAAATGCCCCGTCACTTTTTGGTCCTAAATCCGGAGACTCTCATATGGGACATACCTCCTTAGCACACAGAAAAGCATTCCCAGCCACATTTATCCCCATGGCTCAGTGGAGACCCTTCTACAGGGATGCTACTGAAGGAAAAACCCTCACCATGGCCACACAGGTCACTCCACCCCAAAAAGCCTAAGCTGGACCTGGCAGGAGGTGTGCAGGACCTGGCACATGCATGGCATGGGGGTTACATATGTGCATGGCAGGCGGTGTGTGAATGCCCACTGACACATCCACATGGGATGAGCACAGATAGAAACCTCCTTTACAAAGCTGAAAGGTCTGTCCTGGGACTATCACACAGCAAACACTCCCCAGGATCCACAGGCTCACAGGTGTCACAGCGCACACCAGTGTGCAGCCCCTGGCAGATGCAGTCTGTGCCCACACGAGTGTGCACACCCCCAACACACTCCACGAGGCACGGGCTCTGCTGACCCAGCACACACAGGGCACACACAGGCATGGCTAGGCAGCAGCGGGGCAGAGTGATGCCTGCCTGTGCCCCAGCACGACCCCACTCTGTCAGTGTGTCCTCACATAACTCCAGATAAGTGTGGGACAAGCCACCGCAGCAAGCTGGGAGATGGAATGGATTCAGCTCATTACTTTTCCTAGAATAACTTCAAGTCCCTCGAGGTGCCCAAGAAAACATCCCATCTCCACCTCCCTCCCACTCACTCAGCAGCACCAACCTGCAGTGCTGCGGCGGCAGCCACCACAGTGTGCACGGCATCCATGAGCACGTCATCGTGCCTTGGCATGAGACCCTTTCCCAACCCAGAGCCAGGTCACAGATCCTGGCATCCATGATGCTCAGTTGTCATGACACATCCCCAATCCTATTCTCCCTCCCCTCGTACGGGAGTGAGACACTGATGCACACACAGGTACCCCAGGACCTGCAGGACAGGCACCCAGCTCAGTTCCCCGCTCTCACTGCACAGACATGTGCCAACATCTGCGTTGGACAGGGAGCATTTCCTGCAGTGGGTACTGGTGCTCACCTCAGAGTGACCCAGGAATTCAGACACCAGACACGCACTTCAGGGAAGCAAAAGCATCAGCACCCTCTGTGTGCCCTGTCTGTGCCCACACCCTCAATGACTGCTCTTCCCATTTGACTTTGAGCATTCATATTTTTCCTCAGCCTTATCTAGAACTTGAGACCAGACACAGGGACCTGCATGTGCCCAGACTGCTGGTTTGTCCTGACCTAGCCTGCTGTCTCCCTTGCTGAACCCTCCTGAACCATAAACACAGGTCATTCAGCCCCACGCCAGCTTGAGAGACACCTTATAAAGAAGGTGGTTTGCCAAAGAAGGACCCTACCACCATCACTGTGTGGCAGCAATCCCGAGTCCCCATGGTGCAGCTCAGCCTCTCTTCCCAGGCCCAGTACATTGAACCTTCCGTGTTTTTGTTTCTTTCCAAAAGCAGCAATTTCTCCTCTCCGCCTCCCTCCCACTCCCCATCCTCTGGGCTGTACTTTCAGTGCCGCTGCCCTTACTAAAAGTTGAAACAAAGCAGGCAATCAGTTTGGGACTGATTTTCTGAAGCATTAATTCTTCTATCCTGTTCTCATGTGGAGACGCTGCTGCTCTCCTCATTTACTCCACAATTACACAGCACTGTAACTTTTCCCTCCCTATGCTCTCTCTCCCAGCAAATCAGAAGTGGGGGGTTGCAAAGTCTCGCCCACCACCACCCCTGAGCAGGCTTGGATATATTTTCTTTGTATGTACTTGATACTTGGATGCATCAACTTTATCTTGGAGTCTGGCACCATGTGCCAGGCTGAATCCTCTCTGCAGTTCTCACCACGGGAATTAGGACATGGCTTTGGGAATGAGAGCCCCAGTGCTCCACATGTGGGCCGCACAGCTGGTCAGCTGTGCAGGGCTTCCAGCTATCTTTGCATCCCCAGGGATCTGGCCTCAGGCTGCTGGGAAGCATTGGTGGGTGCTGGGGAAGAGCCAAACCCCCTGTCTGGTCCTTCGGCCTGGGCTGAGAGGAGAATGTGGGGCTTGCTCTGCTCTCGAGGTGTCCTCTCATGTCTGTGCTCCAAAGGAGGACAAGCTCAGCCCCAAGCCCAGGTTCTGCCACCAAACCTGAGTGATGGAGGTGATGAGCAGGAGCCCCATTTCAAGCTGAGCAAATGTGGAAGGAGCAGGACATCTTGGCAAGTTAGTGGACACCTTTGAGGCCACCTGGACAAGACCAATCTCCTTTTCCCCAAGGAGAAGAGCAACGCATCCAGCAAAAACATGCAGAGAGCAGCCACTACAGACATGTCTGCCAGGCATGAGAGGATGACTGTGCTCAGATACCTCGTGATAGGCACCCAGGGAGACCAGATCCAACCGAAACCCCCAAGGACTGCCCTCTGGATCAGAGGGACATGAGAAAGCTACTTGACTTGCAGATGGTGACCTATAACGCACTGTTAACCACGCCCCATTCCATACACCACCTCCACACCCTGCCCCATCTCCCCATACTCTGCCTCCAAGCAAGAAACAGGCAGAGAGGAAAAACCTCCTTGCTACAGCCTCCAGCCAGAGCATTAGGTGTTCAGCCAGCCCCTGCCAGCATCCCCAGATCACTCGCTGATCCCGTGTGCCCTCCCAGTGCAGCATCAAGACTGGCTGGTGTCTTGGGCTCGTGATAAAAAGCTCTAGGCAAGACTGTTCCCTGCCAGGAGCAGACAGTGACCTGGAGATCTGCAGAGCTGTCACACAACCAGCACAGTGGAGTACAGCAAGTCCAAGAGCTGGGCTGAGAGTCACAAAGCCTCATGAGACTGAGCCAAGATGCCCGGAGTCAGGCAGCTCCACATGTCTCCTTTTACTTTTAGAGACAAGACAGGGCCACCTTAGCATCCTCTAGAACTCCTGAGGGGGTGCTTGGGAATCTTAACCTTGTGCTTTCTTCTCTGCACAGGGATCTTTAGAGCTTTACCTGCCCACCTATCCATAAAGAGATGGGGCATTAACGAAGCAGCAAAATCAGAGAGATTGTAGTTACGGGCTGTGGGTAGATAGGGAAGCAAACCACCACCACCTCAGCACTGGCAGAATCTTCTGGCCTCAGAGAAACATCACCTGCATTCCTCTGAGCACCACCTGCCATGGTGCCAGGGCAGACACAGGGAAGGAGGTTTGGTAGGCAACGGAGAAGAGTCAAGTCCAAAATAAAAGCAAGCTAGCCTGTTCTTTCAGGAAACTCTCCTTGCAGACAACCCCTGTGATATTTTTACTTTTATTCTAGAGGTCACAGATTTGGTAGCACCACAGAGGCATGAAGTTTCCTACAGCAGTCAGCTGGGCCCCACTTGCTGTCCTGATGAACTCCTCACAGCTCACTTGGCATATAAAGAAGTAGGTGCCAGGCAGATCACCAGTGGGAAAGGCATCAGAAGGACACACTTCCAGTAGATGCAGCAGGGTTTGTCTCCAGCCTGGACACTACCCACCTCCAGCTGTGACTTTCAGGGACAGCACCCCGGTTGGGAGCACCTGGGGACGCCCCTGTCCTGGAAAGCAGGGACTTAGGATGTTTCAAGGCCAAAATTTCCTAAATGACGGGCTGGCTGGAGAGACTAGAACGGCTCAGTGTGCTTGATACCCAAACACAGAGCCAAAACAACTTGGTCAAAATGTAACTCGGAGAGAGAGACATCCCCAGGAGAAACCAAGCAAAGAGCTTGGTCAAAATGTAACTTGGGAGAGACGTGCCCAGGAGGAACCAAGTGCTGCCGGGCAACTTTGCTGACGAAAGCAAGGCAAAGGCTGGAAGCTGAAACGGAGCCAACCCAAACTTCAGCGCGCGTCCTCCACGTGCAGATGGGTCCCCAGGGATGACTGACGCTATTCGGGCTCCCTGGCACATCTGGCCTTCATTCCAGGGCGATGTGGAGGTCAGAGGTGAGTGGCAAGGACGATGCTGGGGGCTGTGGGGGTGCTGCTGGCTCTCATTTATCATCGTCCTGCCTTGCTGGGTAGCATCACAACCAGAGTAGGGACACTCCAGATTCTAGTCCCATGCCTGCTGCTGATTCCCACAGCAACCTGGGACAAATTGCCACATGCCAGCATGCCAAGTCGGGGTGGGGACACTGCCTTTTCTCTTTCAGCTGCTTGGATACAGGGCTGGCAGAGATGGCTCCACAAGGGGCTTTCCCTGCCCACGCACTCTGCATGCCCGGTTTAGGCCTGTGCGTTGGTGGTTCAGCGAGGGAGACAGCAGGCTAGGGCAGGACAAACCGAAGTGTCCAAAGGCAGGATCTGCCTAGTGGAACCTTTCTTTTCCTGAAGCTCTACCACAGAAAAAGCACTGCAGCATCCTCCATGCTTGCCCTTTCCTCCCACTCACTCCTGCCCTTAGGATTTGGGCACTCCAGCAGAGCGTGAGCACAGGTGGGGACAGCAAGGGACTTGGAGAAGACCAAATTCTCCCACACACTGCTGCCCACAGCCACTCGGAGCCGCTCGCATCTCACTCGCACACCTGATGTGGGTGGCAGGAGAGCCCTGCTGTGCTCATCCGAGGGGGTTGGCAAAGGTCAGCCCGGGAGATGGTCTCCAGCAGGGGCTGCCTGCCAACCACCAGCGGGGAACCACTTAAGAATAGCGGCAGGAAGGAAAAAAAGAAAGGAGAAAAAAAGAAGGGGGGGGGGGAAAAAAAAGATGAAAAAGAAAAAATAACCCAGCTGGCAGCACAGACGCTGCCGGGAGAGGAAGCGGCAGGTTGAGACAAGGACATGGCTCATTATGCCACCCCCGCAGGTGCGGAGTGCCGAGCGGAGCGGCCGGCTCGGCTGCCGCCGGCAGCGCTGGCAGGGGGGAGACAGTGGCCACCATCCTCAGCCCCAGCCGGGGAGGACAAACTGAACACCATCATTATGGCTGAGAGTAGCTTCCACCCCCTTCCTCCCGCATGCCCTGGGAGGACAGTCAGGCTCTGGTGACACACAGCAACACAAGGACATAGAAGATGCTGCTGGAACAAGCTCTTCTAGTGCTGCAACGACCGTCCTTGGTGGTTTGCAATGTCAGCCTGAATAAAGCCCCAAGCAGCACATGATGACCTTGTGACTGATCCTGCTTGCAGCACGAGACTGCTGGGGACCATTCCCATCTGGGTTACCCCATGCTCAGAGCCAGGCAGACACAAGCCCACCGCATGCTGAGGCTACTGACACAACCAGGATGACTGGGAGCTGGTGACAGCTGGCGGTTTCCTGAGAGGACAGGCCAGGGGTTGGATGAACCCCAAGGAAGCTAGTTCCCATGTCTCCTGGACAGGGTTCCCCTGCACAGACAGCAGCTTCTGAAGGAACTAAGAGCCCAGCCTGTCCTGGAGGGTGACCCACCAGCATCTCCTTAGAGATGCATCAAGCTCAGACCACAGCCAGGACAGCAGCAGGCAGGGAATGGAGCATTAATCCCGCAAAC
>VZRR01010492.1:5861-16222 GCA_013398015.1 Oreocharis arfaki | reverse complement strand
CCCCCCACGCGTGCACAGGACCAGGCAATGAGGAGCTGTTACGCCCCGCTCACTCCTGTATCTTCGGGGCTATGAAATAAGAGGAAATTCGCCCCCCCACAATTTGCTCAAGATCAAGCAATAAGGGGGAATTCAGAGGACTCTGTAGCGCTGGGCACAGCTGCTCTGTGCCGAGCACTGTACAATGGGATAGAATCATTATTAGCTAAAAGGGAGAAAGGAGAACTTCCGGGGGACCTTCTGTACACATCCTGTTGTGGTTTCTGCCTGCTCCCAAACACACAAAAGTAAGCAAATAACACGATTTAGACCTTTTCTGTGTTCATGTGTCCTGCACTCACGGCAGGGATGTTCATTTCGGGAGACTGAGCTTCTCTCCTGTTCCACGTTTGAGGCTTCTGGGCCTCTGTGCAGTGTCTGTGTTCTGGTTTATGACCCCCAGACAGAGCCAGCCTCTTACAGGACAGCCCCTGCAGGTGGTATGTGCTTAGTTTACCAGCTTTCCCCCGGTATAGCTGATAAGGAGGAGAGGAACCATGTGATAATTGATCCTTAGTATGTAATAATTCATCTGTGGCATGAGGTTGGTTTTGTTTTCAGTTTCTGGTGTTCCCTTTGCTTTGAAATACCCTGATGCTGCTGGCTGTGCATACAGTTACAGAAATCAGGTATTCACAGCTGTGAAACTGATGCCTGTTACTCCATCGCCCTGTCTTGCTTTTCCTTTTAATGTTTTTTCCTTTTTTCCCCTGCTGCTCTCCCCCCTTTACCTTCCTCTGAGCCAATGACACCACCCAGGTGTGTCTTGCTGAGTCCCGGGGCTGCTGAAAGCATCTGCAGTACTCTTTCTTTGGGACAGTGCAAATGTGGAATTAGGAAATTGTTAGTAAAGGTATTTTTCTCTAGGTTCTGTCACATGCTGTTAAAAAGTCACAATCTGACAACTCGACAGCCTTTCCACCAACTTCTGCAAAGGCAGCCACCTCTTCCATCTGCAGTGTGGCATCGTGCAGGTAAATACCAGTTAAGATTAACAGACGAGCACGTTGTGGGTTTCTATGTCCTGTGGTAATGCTGAAAGTTTGCTGTTCATCCTGAGCGGTGACAATTCCTGGGTGGGTTTGATGCTGTGCTGACCATCCAGATAGAGTCCAGGAAGGCTGCAAGTGGAGCTTTTCATTCTCAGAGCTTCAGTATTTTCTCCTTTTAATTTTCCTCCTCTTTGAACATGCATCCACATGTGGTGCATTAATGGGATTCTCCATTAATATTATCCGTAATTCGGTGTTACCCTGAATTTGAGGTTGAGCTTGTTGTACCTGCCATGTGTTTGGCAGGCTGCAATGCTCAGGAAAGGAAGAAAAATATAAAAAAACCTCTGAAACTTGGCACCACAGAAAACTTTGTGCTTTTGCAGATGCCTGAGGGATTTAGCAACTGCCCCTCAGTGCTGGAGCAGAAGGAGTCTAAGACAAAAAGATTGTGCAGGTGTTGTTGCATGGAATTAGTCCCTGGTGGAAATGTCATTTAAATGCCAGGCAGAAGTTTCTTTTTAATTTTAGTTTCAGAGTCTCACGCAGCTCGATGCTGTTGCAGCACGATGCTTTTTAGTAAACAAAAGCAAGCAAAAGAAGCTAAGACGAGGTTCCTTTTATCGTGCTGTCTCCTGTGAGATGATGTGCCCGTGTTTGCCAGTGTTCCTGTGGCTCTGGGGGCTCTCGCTTTGTGTTTTAAAGCCTCGTGGCTGCCCAGGCTGCAGTTCCTGGAGCAGAGGGATCACCCCGGGCTTGCTGAGTAATCAGGACTTGACTTTCATTTAAGCTCCTTAGGTGTGATTATATTATTTCTCTTCTTTTTTTTTTTTTTTTTGTCTTTCCAGTAAGAGGCATGTTTATTCAAACTCAGGACACACCAAACCCAAATAGCTTGAAGTTTATTCCAGGAAGGGAAGTGCTGGAGTCGAGGACTATGGAGTTTTCCACACCAGCTGCAGCCTATTGCTCACCTTTAGCAAGGTATTATTAAACACATCATTATTGGTTTGGGGGTTGGTCTGGGCTCTGTCTCTACAACTGATGTTTTTAAGCACAACTTGGGATCGTTCTGCTCCTCCTCAGGAGCAGCTTGCTTGGATTTGAGATTTAATGCTGCCTAAGGTGAAAGCTGGGAAGGTCATTGCTGAAGCTGTTTGTCTGTACTCCCCACAGCTCTGTCATGGCAGGAAGGCACCATGGTCTGGTTCATCCAGCTGGGTTGAGAGGGGTTACAAATCAGTGTTTGTGAGCAGTTGCTGCATCATCAGCGAGACCTCTGGCCCTGATTTCTCAAATCCGTTCCTCTCAGAACACTCTTCATTCAAGTAGTTACTTGGAAATCCTGTTACTGTGTAGAACTGGGAAACAGTCAGTGAGTAGCCCCCAAACACTCTGAAATAAATGCAGTAGCTTGCTTTGGCAGGTGTTGGGGCTACCCTGAACTTCAAAACCAGGGGGTTTTTCCTTCAGTGAAGATCGGTGCTTCGCTCAAAGAGAGGCCCCTGCTCTGGGCTGGATCTTGGGAGTGCAGCTTTCAGTAACCCAAATGCACACTCTGGAGTAAGAATCAGTTCATGTGTCGTGGCATAGAAGGGGCTTGGAGCACCAACACGAGTCTCTGGGAATATTTGGAAGCACCCACTTTGCTTTCACATCAGTCTCTGGAAACAAACTCGGGGTGTTCTGCGGGTGGAAGGGCTTCGGGCCGGGGCTGAGACCCGGGCATGCTGCAGTGCGTTACCCCTGGAGATGCCAGGCCAAGGCAGCTTCGTGCACCTGGGCAGAATTATGTGCAAAAGCAGAAGCTGCTGGCTCCCTGCAGGAGCTGGGGGTTATCAAACACGCAGCTCTGATGTTTCCAGAGGTCTCTGGCAGGGCTGTTGGAGAGCAAACAGGCTCTTTGCAAGCAGAGCTCCGTGACTTGCAGCAATAAATCCAATGTGAAGGGTTTCTGAGGGCGTCACAACGTGTTAGCAGAGTGCTGAAGCTGTAGCATCTCATTGTGCCAAAGTGCATCGGGTTGCAGAGTGAAATGGACTGTCAGGAAGTGGCTTTTTGTTGTCATCTATCTGCAAATAGACATTTTCATCCAAGGTGATGCACGTGCTGCAGTGTGTGCAGTGCAAACCAGCCTGGTTGTGTGTATTGTGCAGGTTCATGGGAAAAACCATCTGCTCTGTATGATGAGAGCCAGGTTACGGGTTTTGTAAATGGGATGACTTTGTTTTAAAAGGGAATACTAATTTTCCAAAGAATTAACGAAAGCTCCCTGGAGGAGAGGGAGGGAAGAGAATTATTTAATTTATTTCAGATGGTTTGGTGCACTTGCATAATCACACAGTTTAAGTAATTTCAGAATGCAGTTGATTTAGTGATGTAAATGCTCAGTGCTTGTATAACTGTTTTATGTGTAGAAATTCTTTCAGGTGGATATTGTGAAATCACTTTTATCATTTTCCAGTACACATACTTTTGTGGTAAGATTTCTGATTCCTTCATTCATTGCATTTTTGATGTTTTCCAGTCTTTCAAGAGAATATCTTTTTCCCCCCTGTAATTACAAAAAACACTCTTACAGCCTTACCCCTGTATTTACCTCAAGTGCATCAGTTTTAATTACTTTTTTTTCTTCAGATGAAATTGTTAGGTTTTCATTAACCATATTAATTGTTAAAATTAAAACTCAATTTGTCAGATTGGGTGAATTTTTGCCTTTTTTTTCCTCTCGTTTCCTTAACAGACAGTTATTTAGGATTGAAGGAGTGAAAAGTGTTTTCTTTGGGCCAGACTTCATCACGATCACCAAGGTAAGCAGAGCAGAGATTCAGCTGTGCTCAGAGGTGAGCTGTCTGGAAGTGGCCATGGAGCAGGTCCAGCCAGGCTCTTGGGCAGGCACGGTGGAGGGTGCAGAGGCTGTGTCCACAAGTGACTAAAGGCAGCTGCCTGTAATGTAAAAGGAAATAAATGGCTGCAGTGTGTGGCTGAGCACTGGGGCTGGCTTCCCAGTGAAGCTGTAGATTCTTTGCTCTTGGAAATGCTCAGCACTGGACTGGCTGAGGCCCCGTGCCCGTGGCCAGCTCGGGGCCTGGCTCAGTGTGGAGCAGGACCGGGGCTGGCTGAGCTGTGGGCACTTCCCAGAGCTGCCGTAGGAGCAGGACGGGCGGTGTTTGCACAAGGTGTGGGGCCCGTGGCACCAGAGATCAGGGGTTACCTAGGAGCTGGGCAGGAAGAGTGCAGGGCAATTCAGGCAGTGATAAATTGGCAAATTGATATCCTTGAGTCTCTGAAACAGCTGGTAAAATTACCTGTCAAATAATAACGAATTTTGGAGACTCTCACGCCTTTTTAGCTAATACTTTAAAAGCAGTTGCTTGGCTTGCAAACAAGGAGACCCTTCTTTTGGCTGTTACAAATTGAGTCTGACTAAATGTCTTTGGCAAAGCTGGACTTGACAGAACTGTGAAGTCCAATCCATGCATCAAATGTGAGAGTTCACGAGGGCATTTTTAGCATAAGAATCTCTGTGTAACTCAGCGGCAGCAGACAGGTACTCTTTTTCATTCTTTTTTTTCTCCCCCCTTCTGATTCTCACAGGAGAATGAAGACCTGGATTGGAACTTACTGAAACCAGATATTTATGCAACTATAATGGATTTCTTTGCCTCTGGCTTACCTGTAGTTACTGACGAGGCACCTAGGACAGACACAGGTAAATCAAATCTTCAGGGAGAGGCCAAGGTCTGCCTTAGGGTTTAGCTTTTGTGACATCCAGAAGAGCCTCCACTTCTCCCTCAGAAAAGCACGCAGGAGAATTTAAATTTAAAACCTGTTAAGATGAACTCGGGCAGGAATTTGCAGCCTGGAATGCTCTGTGTTCTGACTTGCCCATTTTTCTTTTCCCAAGCTGCTTCAGAAGAAGATGATGAGGTTGTACTGATGATTAAGGAACTGCTGGATACAAGAATCAGGTGAACAGGGAACATTGCTGCTGGATGAGTGAGTTAGTGGTGGGGTTTGGGTTTATTTAGGGGGCAGTGCGTGTTTCTTTGGGAATGTGTGATTTCATGGTTCAGCATCTGGTGTGGAGGGGTTCGGGTGCAGAACTGGCCAGAGCTGGGAATGCTGTTCAGTTGAAAACTGTCTGGTTTTCCTGTTGAAGCTCCTGTGCTGAGCAGAGTCCTCTTTGCTGAGTGACTTCAGAGCAGGACCTGGGCTTGCTCTCCACAGTGCCTTTGACAGGTCCATGGTTTTAACCTGGCTGCTTTTACGTGGTGGAAACAGCACAGGCTTTGCTTTTACAGGCACTTTTTCCTCTCTGTATTAATGTGTCTTAGTTCTTGTCCTTCCCTTCCAAGTATTCTAAAGTACTTTATACTCCAAAGGAAAATTTCCTAGTGGAAAATCCTGGGCTTCAGTGGGTTTTGTCCTTGCATTCTGTTGTGATTTTAGTGGTGCTTTAAGACAGCTTGAATTTAGAAACTGGTGGTAGCTAATGAAGTCTCAAGAGCGGCTGTGGATTGTGTTGTTTACCTGAAGAGTATTTCTGTGCTCATTACTGGCCTTCCAAAGAGAACTGAAAGCAATAAGCAGCTTGACATTTGAGATGCAGGGGAAGAGATGTGTTTGTGATACCTGATGGTGACATCTTCTCCAGCTCACAAACTGCAGGAACCAGAAACTTGTTTGTGGGTCAAAATCATACAAGTTAAGATCAACTTGGGCCTTCGTATTTCCTTTTTTTTTTTTAAGACGCTGCATTTAAATTGATATCACTTAATTAAAAAATTTGTTTATCTCAGAGCTGACACATGGTGCTGGTTAATTTTCCTGAAAAAGCAAGAAAAGTAGAAATGAGCTGTAACATTTTCCCCAAACGTTTGTGCTTAGTGTTGAAACCAGAAGCCAGGTACAGTGTTTTGGAAAGCTGTGACAGTGATGTTCATGCTCCTGCTGGGTTCCTGGTTGTTTAAGCTCCCTGGGCTGTGTCAGTCCTTGATTTCCCAGGGACCTTTCATAACAGGCACAGAATTTCTGCCCAAAATTCTGGTTTTCCCACCTTTTAATTTCTTTCATTTCCTCCCTCCCCGTACCCATCGGTGGACCAAGAAGCTGTTGATGAGAATATCAGCAGTGGTGTATCTTCCTTCATTTTATTGCAGGGTAGTTCTCAGAAGTTATACATAAACCAGGCTACACATAGAGCATTTATTGTCCAGCACATGAAAATTAAATGCAGAGAAGTTGTCAAAAGGTGCAGGTTGGAGGCATTGTACATCTGAAAGGTCCTGTGGTGTGTTAAAAAGTTAATTCAAGTTAAAAATGGAATTTTAAATGATGATCTTTGGCTTTCTGGAATGGAGATAATTTGCTGTGGTGAGTTAATAAATGTGTCAGGTTCACAGATTTTTCTGTTAGGACTGTCGTTCTCGGAGAGTTATTTTGGAAATCAGCATAAAGAGCTTCTGTTAGAGTAACTTGATGGTTTTAACTTGGTCTGGAAAAATGTTGCTATGGGGACAGAGCTACAATGCTGGGCATTTGTGGCTGGCAGAGGGAGAGCAGGCTGCAGAAATGCTCATGGCGGTGGGCTGAGCTTATCAGGAGCTGGTTCCTTCACCCCTGAGCAGGATTAAGCTTTTATAGTCGGAGCTATTTTCTGTCCTGCGTAAATTGTGGAGAACTGCATATTTATTTATGGAAGCAGGGCTTCTTATCACAGGTGACAGCTGCACTGCATCCCGTGGGGGGACACACCCCTGTGGTGCTGGCAGTAACTGAGGCAAGGATTGCCTGTGGAGAGGGCCTCCAGGCAGGCCAAGGGTGTCTGTGCGGGCTGGATCGAGCGCTGCTCCAGGGTGTTTGTTCGCTCTCTACCCTGACACTTCAGTGGTTCCTTCGTACACTGCTGCATGCATTGCAGAAATGTTTTGCCTGCTGTCCTGCAGGGAAAGTTTCTATGTTAGATAGTCCAGCACAGCAGGAGTTGCTGGAAACGTGAACCAGGTGGTGGTAGAGAAATAGTGACTGAATGTCTTTATCTTGACAGTTTTTGTGAGGGTTGAATGTTGCTTTACTGAGGGTTTCTGGAAGGATCCGTGTTTCAGCTCTACATGCTTTAAGCTGGATATTGTGTTCCGTCAGGCCCACGGTGCAGGAGGATGGTGGTGATGTTATTTACAAAGGCTTTGAGGATGGGATTGTGCAGCTGAAGCTGCAGGGTGCGTGCACCAGCTGCCCCAGTTCCATCATCACCCTCAAGAATGGGATACAGAACATGCTCCAGTTCTACATCCCTGAGGTCGAAGGCGTCGAGCAGGTGGGTCAGGGAGGGGTCACAGGTTTTCTTTGCAATGGAAAAGGAGCTCTTTGTCCCTTCCCAGCAGGAACAGGTTGGCAGTCAGGGAAAAGCAGGGATGTATAGATGCAGGTTTTCCAAGTCAGCAGCTGCATCTTGGCAAAGATAGAGAACTCTGCAAGGTCCTGTACCAGCCCACGGGCTGGGACTGCCGGCCTGGGGAGCAGCCCTGGGTGCTGTGGGTGCCAGGCTGGCCTGAGCAGCAGCAGTGGCCCTGGGGCAGGGCTGGCTGAGGGTGTTGGCAGTGGCACAGGGAGGTGACCCCTCGCTGGACTCCCCCCAGTGTGCCACACCCCTCCTCTACTGAGGAGCCCAGAGCTGGACACACTTGTTTGATGTGACTTGATGTGATACAAAGCAATGAGCTTTTGTCCCCTGAAATGCAGATTCTTTGGCCTTCTCGTGATCATACTTGATCTCTGGAGCGATTGTTTTCGTGGCCTTTGTGGTAACTTGACCAGCTCCTATAATTAAAGCTCATTTCCTCCTGGCATTTTGGATTGCCAGTTTTCCTTCCCTTCCTCACGAGCCCATTGTCGTTCAGCGGTGTGGAATAACTGCTGCTCTCCTTGGGCCCAGCAGGGATTTAATGTAATAAATCCTGCAGGACTGAGAGCTTAAACTGTTTATCTAAACTACTTCTGGATTTGATTCCAGGTTGTTGACGATGATGATGACGTGGAGAAAGAAGCAAATTCTACTTGAGCTTCGTCATCTGTGGCCAAATGAGCATTTACCTCCTGGTGTATGTAAACCATCTTTGTGCTGAGGAACAACCATATCTGCCTTGTCAGAAAAACAGTTGTGCTTATTGTGAGAATGTACCATCAGTTCAAGCAGTTCGTCCACTAATTTATTAAATGCCCTGTATTACAAAAAAATTCTTCTGCTCTACTTTGTGCCCTGTCTTTAGAAAGAAATGGTGGTCTTGGAAAACAGGGATGTGTTTCTGTATTGTTTTTTCATACAGAAACTTCAAAACTGGAAAAAAGAGAAGGCTGAAGTAAAGTTTCTTTACTTTTTTGTGCGGTAGCAATATTAAATGTTTATTCCCCCATGGGTGGGACTGGCAGGGCTCTCTGCCCGTGCTCTGTAAATGGGAGCTTCAGGAATGTTAATTTTATGAAGTCTTGTTAAAGAGCTGCTGATTCCTGTCAAATTTTGGTGTCTGAAAGATAACCTGTAACACCAGCTGTTCATTTTGGAGGATGTAACACTGCCATGGCTTGTGGAAAGTTACCTCCTTGCTGATTACCGCTGCAAACAAAAGCAACAGAAACAAAAACCATTCATTTGTTAAAAATATCGTATCTTCTAAAGTAAATGTTAGAAAAGAATGATCCTTATCAGCTCCAGTAAGTAGAGAGACTAATTAGCTCATTTAGAAGACCGTTCAGCCGCCATTAGTGGTGTGTTTACACACGCACCAGCTGATTCTCGGTGTAGTTCTGCACCATCCGGAGGGAGGTGCAGTGGCCGCAGGGCGCGGGTTGCCCGCGCAGGATGGCAGAGAGGGAAGGAGGGACTGTGTTTGCTCCTGCCGTATCCTGTTTGCTCTCCGGCCTCCTGCCTTGGCTGCCTCTGCAGGGGGACGTGGCAGAGGAGGGCTCCTTCCAGTCCTGCACGCTGTGGCAGAGAAATATTTGTTGTTCTGACATTGAAATACGTCAGTGGGGCTTTGCAAGGAGCTGTGTTTACTTTTGTGTGTAGGAATGATTTCTTCCTGGTGCCTGGCTTTAGCAGATGGCTTTGTGACCAGGAATTCTGTTCCTACTGGAAGATGGGGAAATGGAAGAAGAATCAGGGTGCGAAGTCAGCCCTTCCCAAGTGACAGGGGGAGATAAAGCACCGAGAGCAGGATGGGAGAGCGCTGCTCTGCACGCTCCAGGCCCGGGATACCTGCCGTGGCTTGTCCCGGTGTGTCCTCGCTGTGGAACAAAAGCCGGGAGGTGGCTGTGTGCTGGCCGCAGGCTTCTAATGTTTCTGAGATCCGGTGACCTTCTCACTGCTCTGTGTTCAGCCAGGTTCTGGCAGCAAGTTCAAAACACGCCCCGTCCCGGTACTTTCATGTGTCCTGACGTTGGGGGTTGTTTTCTGTGCTTTTTAAGGAAATATTTCTTTATTGACTTTTCAGTGTAATATAAAGTTGAATGAATGGCATTTTTTCTTAAGGCATTGCTCTCTTTTGTAGCCTCAGGCTTTTAATAAGTTTCCAAGCAGGGTTTGATGGTGGTGGTTGCAGACAGACAGCATCCCTGAGCTCTCCAGCTGCACGGATGTCACGCCTTGGTCAGTTGCGCCTGCCCCAGCTTGCTTTGCAGATTCATCTTAATGGTTTCTTTCTTGCTTCTGAATAGGTGCTGTTCTAGAACAGAGTAAGAAACCAGAGGCCAGGCCACGTGGGTCGGGCAGGGATGCACCCCGTGTCACGGGGGTCCGGGAGCCTGACGGGGCCGCTTGTTCTCTGCCCGAGCCCGGAGCAGCCCTTGGGCGCTCGGGGTCGTAACTCGGTGATCTCCAGATGCTGACTGCTGCGGAAAGGCCTGGGGATGATCCCGTGGGTGCTGCTCCTGCCTGGCGTCAGTGGGAATTACCGAGGGGGGAACATCTTCCCTCCGCTCTCTGGGGTTGGGAATTACCGGGAAGGGTCTGGGAAAGGGGCATCCCCCACCTCGGGTCTGGGCGCTGGGAATTCCGAGGAAGGGTCTGGAAACGGGCAACACCTCCCGTGGGCCTGGGAATCGCCGGGGGAGCTCAGGGAACGGGCCCATGCCCCCTCCGGTGTGTGGGAATTACGGGGAAGGGTCGGGGAAGGGGCTCCCCCCAGCCCCGGGTCTGGGGGCTGGGACCCACGGGGGGCGCTCAGGGAGCGGGCCCATCCCCGTGTGCCGCTGCCCGTCCCTCGGGGCAGGCGGAACCCCTTTGTCCGCCCGGCCCCCCGCCCGCGGCGGACGCGGCCCCGGCAGCGGCTG
>VZRR01010490.1:11726-28897 GCA_013398015.1 Oreocharis arfaki | reverse complement strand
TTATTATTATTATTTAGGAACAAAGGGAATCAATATTTTATTGAAGCAATTTCCCAACATATTTCTTCCTGGAATTTGAATCCATAAACTCACAGAGTCACAGAGTGGCTGTGGTTGAAAGGGGCCTTAAGAATCATTCAGTGCCACCCCTGCCATGGCAGAGACACCTTCCACTGTCCCAGGCTGCTCCAAGCCCCAATGTCCAACCTGGCCTTGGGCACTGCCAGGGATCCAGGGGCAGCCACAGCTGCTCTGGGCACCCTGTGCCAGGGCCTGCCCACCCTCCCAGGGAACAATTCCTTCCCAAGATCCCATCCAGCCCTGCCCTCTGGCACTGGGAAGCCATTCCCTGGCTCCTGTCCTTGCAGCCCTTGGAAATTGTCTCTCTCTCCACGTTTCCTTTCAGGTCCTGGAAGGCCACGCTGAGGTCACCCCAAAGCTTCTCTTTCCAGGCTGGAATTCCCCAGCTCCAGTATTCTGATTAAAGAGCAAGAATGAGAAACCTTTTATGTTAACCCAGGGCTGAACCTTCAGTTAAGACATTCCAAACCTGCCATGGGGAGCCCAGGGAACATCCTGGTTTCCCACTGAGGGAGCCACACGTGTCCAACACTTGGTACCTGTGGGTACCATCTGTGAGCTTGAGCTTAGTTTTTAAGCCTCACACGAGAGCTTGGCTTTCGTGGGCACCATTTGTGAGGTTGCACAGAAAGTCAAGCTCCTCCTGCTGCAAACAGGAACAAAATATGCAGGAATGAACATCTTCATCCCATAAAAAGGCTCCCATCAGACATGGAGAGCCAGAATGGAGGTAGCAACAAAGCCACGGCATCACTGAGGTGGGAAGAGCCCCTCGGGATCACCCAGTGCCACCCCAGCAGCACCAGCAGCACCCCAAACCCTGTCCCCAGGGGCCACATCCAGACTCCTCCTGCACACTCCCACACACAGTGACTCCACCATGGCCATCTTACTCCACTTCTTGACCACTCCTGTGGGGCAAAAAACCCTCAAATCTCTTATCAGAACCTCCCCTGGTGCATTTTAAGTCCTTTTTTTTTCATCCTTTCACTTGAGTCGTGACATCTCAAACGAGGCCTAAGTCGGCACCGCGCTGAGACAGAAACAGAGATCTGTGCCTCACTGATGGCCCCCGAGCCCAGAAATGCTTCTCGCTCTGTGCCACCAGTTCTGATCTCCCCCAGAAACGCTCTGAGCATGGCTCAGACTCAGCCTAACGAAGGGCTCGGGGACATCAGCCTGGCAGGGTGACACGCGTGGGTGCAACCTCCCGAAACCCCAAACCGTGACGGGTTCGCGCTTTTTTCAGACACCTTTTTGCAACCTCCCCCTTCCCCGCTGCCCGGCCCCGCAGGAGGGAGCAAACGCGTGTCCCCTGCGAGCGGGAGAGCTCCTGGCCCTTCTGAGAAACCAAAATAACTGAAAAAAAAATAAAAAAAAGCTCGTCAGAGCTCGAGGGCGGCGGGGAAAAGGCGCGGGACAGGAAAGCGCCGGGGGAGCGGGGACGGAACTGCTGCAAGAGCAGCGCAGGGCCCTTATCAGCCCCACACAGGAGCTGCGGTTTGCAGCTCTCGCAACCCTCCTGCAACTGTCACTTGTTTTCCAACAAACAGGATGCCCCAAAGAGGCCGACAGCTGGCCCAGGACTCCGGGGTGAGGGGTGTTTGAGGGGCTCGGTGCCGGCGTGGAGCCTCTTGGGGTTTTTCCCGGAGGGAAAAGTGGGTGCAGGTGTGTCCCGAGCGCCTTCCTGCAGCCCCGGCTGCTGAGCAAAACAAAAAGTTGTGGTGTTGAGGCTTGGTTGTGTCGCAGGGGAGAGGCTGAGCTCCCGTTCTGCTGCCTTTTTGTGGTTCCACCTCAAATGAGCTGTTGAGGAAGGGGTTGTGCTACGCTGAAACACCAAGGGAATGTCTCTGGTGTGGCCAGAAAAACTCAGGATGCTCCTCCAAGGCCAGGCTGGGTGAGGCTTGGAGCAACCTGGGAGAGTGAGTGGCAGGGTGTAGGAATGAAACGGGCTTAAAGTCCCTTCCAACCCCAACCATTCCAGGATTCCATGCAGATTTCCATGATTTCTCTGCTGTGCAGTCCCCCTTCACTGGAGTGAGGGCTGGATTAATGGAAGGGCTACCAGAAAAACCAGAGGAGCAACTGGAGGTGTCCAAGGAAGGCCTGGACGTGGCACTCAGTGCTCTGGGCTGGGGACAGGGTGGGCATCGGGCACAGCTTGGACCTGATGGTCTTAGAGCTCTTTTCCTACCTCAGGGATTCTGGGATTCAGTCCTCATAGCCTGTGGATCCTGACACCATTTTCACCCTCCCTGCCCCAAATTTTGCAGCTCAGGCTCCTCAAGGAGCACATTCTGTTCTCCAAGGTCCCTCGTCCTACAGAGAAACCTGCCCTGCAGACAAGCGAGGAGCCGGCCTGGAATTCTACCCAGAAGGGAGATATGGGAAAAACCAAAACAAGCTCTGCCCCTGCTCTGATAATTCCCTGGGCAAAGGTTATTTCCTGTCCCAGAGGTGGAGCCTTTTCCAATGGCAGTTCTGGCTTTGCAGCAGAGCTCTGCACCCTACGAGTGTTTCTGGAACTTCCCAAATGAACCCCAGAGAGAGCAGGGGAAAAAAAGTAGCTCTGGAATGAAATTTTTAAAAAAAATGAAGTTTTACTTTTCAAATCTTCTCTGCAAGAATAAAAAAGGAAGAAACAATTTTAAGTGCATGAATAAAGTCTCACATCTCCCCATGCCACAACAACCTCCTGCTCTGCTGGAGCCCGGCAGGATTTTAGGGAGTCTGTTAAGAATATCCTGAGTTGGAAGGGACCCACAAGGCTCATCGAGTCCAATTTGATACCCACAAACAGCTCTTGGTATTTTCAAATTCTCCCACTGCTCAAAAGTGATCGGAAAATACTTTTTTCCCTGGATTTTCTTTGTGGTTTCTATTTGAACTGGATTGCAGCTGGAGAGGTACAATATTAGAGCCCCGAAACAATGTGTGGTGCTCAGGAAATTTCTGATTAAAACATCAGCTTGATTCAATCTGAATTTTGAGGCCAAAACGAGATCTTTTGGGAGATTGTTGGGCTCAGAACCATAAAACTGAGGTTCTCAGAAGAGCTGAACCTCTGATACGATGATTCTTCATCCACGAAGACGAGGAATATCCTATTCCCAGAGTGATTAAAGCACTTAAGGATGTACTTGACTGTCTTTGGGTGTCACCTGGGCCCAACTGAACTGCAAACTCCTCTCTCGGGCTGCTTTTGTGGAGGCAGCGCTCGTGTGATCTCTCCTCGTTCTCTGTGGCCCTCCCCCAGCTCTTGTGGTTTGTGGGCTGACTTTACTCAAGTTGATAGAGCAGAAGTGGGCTGAAGTTCCTTCGGCTTCCACGAAACGTGGCCGAGAGGCTCTGTCAGAGCTCCCAGCTGAAGGGAGGTTTTACATTCCCCAAGAAAGGGAAAACCTTCCATCGGATTAAATCCCGCTCGGATTTTAGAGACCTCAGGCACAAAGCACATCCACATCTGTAGGAAATCAGCTTCCCTGGGTCTGCCTAGGGAAGCTTTTGAATTGCATCAAACCAGACCTGCCTCGAATTCAGGTGATGCTTCAACCCGGAATTCTGCCCTCCAAGGAGAAGACTTTTAGTGGCTGTGGACGCTTTCAATGAAAGCTTTTTGGAATTTCACACTAAAGCGAGGCTTAGCTAGAAAATAAATGACAAATTTTTTTGCCAAGTGAGACAAAAAAGCAAGAGAGATTTTCTCCACACTGCACAGGTTGTGGGGAAGGCCCACATTACCAACATTTGGATTGAACGGAATTAATATCCACAGAGTAATTGCCCAGAGTGTTCAAGGCAACCAATCCATCCCCACTTCCCTCAAAACATGACTGGGTCAGGGAGGGATCCTGCCCCTGGGGGCACCTCTGGGGGGCCGTGCCCAGCTCTGGATCCTCCAGGGAGCTCCTGGAGCGGGGCCAGCGGAGGCTGCGGGGCTGAGGAAGGGCCTGGAGCATCTCGGTGCCCAGGAAAGGCTGAGGGAGCTGGGGCTGCTCAGCCTCGAGAGGAGCCCCAGCTGAGAGGGGCCCTCAGGCCTGGCTGTCCCTGGCTGCAGGGAGGGCTCCGAGCAGGGCCCAGCCTCTGCTCCGGGGGCCCAGCAATGGCACCAGAGCAATGGGCAGGGCCTGAGCCCAGCAATTCCCCTGCACAGGAGGCACAGCTCCTGCCCTGGTCTAATCTTGACTCAAAGCAACCCTTTGGCTCGATACTCTCCTCACTTTTTATCTACCACATCACAGCTTGCATCAGAACTCTGGCACCAGCTGCCTGCCGAGTTTCACATCTATTCAAGTAAAATAGTAACAACTAAGAAAGCAGTTTAGAAATAATTCTCTTTTTCCTACCATTTTCTCCCTCCCACGCCCGGCACGCGCCACTTTCAAGCTCTGCATTACCAAAATTAATGTTGATGTCACTGCACTACCAAAATGAACAGGCCCAGACTCATGCCAGAACCTTTTAGGAGAGCCTGGAAAAAGGAAATTAAGATCCCACAGGAACCTGTTGATCCAGTGGGATCTGTGCACAGTGTCCTCAAGTCGAGATTCTGGGAAAAAATCAGAAACCTTAGAGGTGTTTTCAGAAGTTATTGACTCAGGATTTCTATAAACTCAGAAATTAAAGAGCAGAACTGCACAGCAGCTCCAGGAGAAGCCAATCCTTCCATCCCAGAGAGTTTATGGATTTCCCATCCCTGGAAGTGTCCAAGGCCAGCTTGGATGGGACTTGGAGCAACCTGGGACAGCGGAAAGCTCTAAATGGAAAGTGGTTGAAATGAGACGATCCTTAAGGTCCTTCCCAACTCAAACCAATCCATGATTCCATGATCCCTTCCTGACTTTCTGCAGCATTTGGACAGGGATAATAAAGCTCCAGGCACCGGGATCAAAGAGAGGAATTCCAGGTGCCAGGCACAGAACCAGGATTTCTTTGGGCCTCCTGTATCCATCCGATCCCAACCGAAGTGGGAAGACACCAGTGAGGGAAAGGACAATAATTTCATAACCCAGTAGGGTGAACAATGGGGGATTTACTTCAAACACTGAGCTTCCATAAAAAAAAAACAAACCCAAAACCTGGAAAAATGCCAGTGGATTATTCTGGGAGCACAACCTGGGTGAGTTTTCTCTATTCCTTTATTTTAACTCACGGGCAAAGGCAGCTCCAAACACCTGCGCCTCAAATATCAGCAGCTGGGCCTCAGGTTTCCATCACCCAACCATTCCCTGAAATCCTGGCAGCTCCAGCTGGTCGGGAATATGCCCCATTCCAGCTGGAAAATGCAGCACCCCATGGAAACAGAGGTCAGCAGAGGAAAAGTGGCTTTGTTATTCGAGTGCTAAATCAGACACACAACGAAAAACTTCTTCCCCTTCCTGACTTTCTCTTTTCTGCACTGAATTATGGTTTAAAAAAAAATATATATTTAAAATGGATTTTTTTTTTTCAGTCAGATCCTTCATCCACTCGGTTATTTTATTTTTTGCCTCCATTTTACGGTAACTCAAAGCAGGTTGCTTCTCCAGCTGCAGAAATGCAAACCAGCAGCAAAATTTGCAGCCTAAGTCATGCACCAGAAATGTTTGGGGGAATTTGTTGGTGGCGAATGTTGCAGAGAGCAGCATTTCCTCCAAGCCTCGATCACAAGGCAGTTTGTTTTCTCACCGAAGAAAAAAGCAGTGAGGGAAACTCTGCTGCAGGTAATTGCATCCTAAAATAGGACAGCTCATGGTTTTCTATAGGTTATTTATTTAATTTCTCGTTCTTCTTTGAACTGCTGTTTCAAATAAGAGAGGCTTTAATTTTCTGCAGAAAAAATAACCCCCAAAAAACATTAAAAAATCCAGCCAGGATCTCAGTGCCTTGAAATATTCAAGTTCTTCACCTTAACACGTGAGGGACTTCAGCCAGAAAACAAGTGAAGGAACAGGGAAAAGATTTTTCCTTGGAAATGAGTTGAAATCTGATCACAAATCTCTGTTAAATCAAGATTTAGGATTTTTTGCTTTAACCAGAACTTCTGTGTGAAGAATTTCTATAAACCTGAAGCTTCTGAGGCTGACCTCGTGTCCAGCCCGATCCCACACCTGATCCCCTGCGACACCGGGATCTGGAGCATCTCCTGATCCCTCTGCCCAGAATGGGCTTTTCCAAAGGCTGCAAAGGAGCTGAGACAGATGAAAAACCTCCAACTGCTTCTGGTTAAAAAGTGCTTCTGATCTCCAGCTGGGGTGGTTTAGTCAAAGCAGGAACACCCCAAAACCCCTCAGGAGATGCTTTTCCCGCTCCACGAGGGTTGGGAATGTGCCCAAAACTTGGAGCTGTCACAGGAGGGAAGGATTGGGAGGGAGCTGTCCCAATAAGCCTGGAAAAAGGAGCCAACCCACCAGTAGGCAGCTGGAACTGGGATCTCTGACTCCCACAGAGGCAGTTTTTATTCAGCACATCCTCAGAATGGGGCAAAACAGGGCAGGAAGGGCCACGAATGAACCTCTTGGAGCAAATCCCGACGAGGCACCAGGATGAGCAGAGGGATGGAGCAGCTCTGCTGGGAGGAAAGGCTGCGAGAGCTGGGATTGTTCAGCCTGGAGAGGAGAAGCTCTGGGGTGACCTCAGTGTGGCCTTGCAGGGCCTGAAGGAGCCACCAGGAAACGTGGAGAGAGACAATTTCCAAGGGCTGCAGGGCCAGGAGCCAGGGAATGGCTTCCCAGTGCCAGAGGGCAGGGCTGGATGGGATCTTGGGAAGGAATTGTTCCCTGGGAGGGTGGGCAGGCCCTGGCACAGGGTGCCCAGAGCAGCTGTGGCTGCCCCTGGATCCCTGGCAGTGCCCAAGGCCAGGTTGGACATTGGGGCTTGGAGCAGCCTGGGACAGTGGAAGGTGTCCCTGCCATGGCAGGGGTGGCACTGGATGGGCTTTAAGGTCCCTTCTGACCCAAACCATTCCATGATTCCATGATGCTGCTCCAAAGTAAAAGCAGATGTTTGAAGAGGAGCTGCTGACCTGGGCCATCAGTGACACACGTTTTTCTGCAGGACAAGAGCCATCCCAGGACTCACCCAAAGCCCAAAGCCATCAGCCAGGTCTTTCCAGTGGTTTCCCTAACTCTTGGATCAGATTCCATGTACACAAAATACTGGGTTGCTTAAAAGGCCCCAGTAAAATGTGACCCTAAATCATCTTTCCTTGCCTAGAAATCAGTTTAATGACACAAATTCACCCCACGGGGGGACCCTAATTCCCTCTTCATGTTGGTAATGTCTTGTTATCCCAAATGGGATTTATAGAACCATGGAATATCCTGAGTGGGAAGGACCCACAGGGGTCATGGAATCCAACTCCAGGCCCTGCCCAGACCCGCCAACAATCCCACCCTGGGCAGCCCTGGCAGCGGTGCCCAAACGCTCCTGGAGCTCTGGCAGCCTCGGGGCCGTGCCCATTCCCTGAGAACTGCTTACAAAAATGACTATTTCCATTGCAATCCCTATTAGGGGACAAGAAAACCACCCCAGCATTAAAAGTCCTGATGGTTACTCTAAAACCTCAATGGTTCATCACTTCTAAACCCCAAAAGTTTATCCTGTCTCTGGTTTTTAACCTTGAAAGCCGTTCACATTGAGTTTCCAGGCACACTGGGTATGAAACCCTGCTTCATTTAGAAAATTAAATCATCTCCTCCAGCGTAGCAAGGGACAGCCACAAGAAGCTCATGTTCCTGTGTGAGCTGACTCTTGGTTTCAATGTGCAAAGTTTTTCATGCTTGATGGGAAAAACTCGTGGGTGTTCAGCCCCACCCATTATCACTTTCACAGCTTTGAGAAAGACAGAACCGGGGCAGACTGAGGGGTCTTTTTTTCCCCTCTCAGAGGTGGCCAAAAGGATGGGAAAAGTGGCAACTAAATTTCTTGTTTGGAACAATGAAAGCACCACATATTGCAGCAAGTGATTCACCAGCACTCACAAACACAGACTCAGGATGGTTTGGGTTGGAAGGGACTTTAAAGATCCTCTTACTCCAACCTCTGCCATGGGCAGGGACACCTTCCACTGTCCCAGGTGGCTCCAAGCCCCATCCAGCCTGGCCTTGGACACTGCCAGGGATCCAGGAGCAGCCACAGCTTCTCTGGGAATTCCATTCCAGGTTGCTCCCCACCCTCACAGAGAAGAATTTCTCCCTAAAATTGAATCTAAACATCTCTCTTCTAGTTTGAAACCTTATTAATGAAGTGTTAAGTTGAGTGTATCTTCCAGATATGAATTCTGTTCCACCTGACTCATACAAACCCCAGAGCTCATTTACATGGAGGCCCTGAAAACCAGAAGTGTTTTACAGAAGTCTGATATTATCTGCTAACTGAATTGTAAAATACAAAGCCCTTCCCATGAAGTGGGTGCAGCCCTGCTCTCAGATCCGCGGCCTCTCTGGGTGATGTGCGCTGGAGTCTCCCCTGGTCTTTCACAGAATCATCAAGAAGGACCTCCAGGATCACCCAGTGCCACCCCAGCAGCACCAGCAGCACCCCAAACCCTGTCCCCAAGGGCCACATCCAGACTCCTCCTGAACACTCCCACACACAGTGACTCCACCACTCCCTGGGCAGCTCATTCCAAGGCCTCACCGCTCTGGGAGGGAAAAATTGTTCCCAATCTCCAACCTGAGCCTCCCCTGGTGCAATTTGAGGCCATTTCCTCTCCTCCTTTCCCTCGGGACACGGCAGCAGAGCCCGACCCCCCCTCACTGCCCCTCCTGTCAGGGAGTTGTGGGGAGCAGCGAGGTCCCCCCTGAGCCTCCTCTGCTCCAGGCTGAGCCCCTTTTCCCAGCTCCCTCAGCTGCTCTTCCCAGGATGTGTTTTCCAGCCCCTCTTCCCATCTCTGGACACTCTCCAGTCCCTCAATGTCCTTCTGAAAGTGAGGGGAGGCCCATCCAGCCACCTCTGATGTCAGCATGAGCTGTGGTGGTGAGCAGGGGCAGGAGATGAACCTCGGGGCTTTCACTACTGATTTTATACAGCCAGGGCAGATTTAAGGTAGCACTGCTTCCCAAACATTCCTGCAGCCACACTTCCCCTTTCTTTGGGGAAAGAAAACGTGTCCCAGAACCAATTCTTAGGAGAAAATCCTGGGTCCCCCCAGACAGGGACAAAGTGGCCATCAGCTCGTTAGCCTGGAGCAGAGGAGGCTCAGGGGGGACCTCACTGCTCCCCACAACTCCCTGACAGGAGGGGCAGTGAGGGGGGGTCGGGCTCTGCTGCCGTGTCCCGAGGGAAAGGAGGAGAGGAAATGGCCTCAAATTGCACCAGGGGAGGCTCAGGTTGGAGATTGGGAACAATTTTTCCCTCCCAGAGCGGTGAGGCCTTGGAATGAGCTGCCCAGGGAGTGGTGGAGTCACTGTGTGTGGGAGTGTTCAGGAGGAGTCTGGATGTGGCCCTTGGGGACAGGCTTTGGGGTGCTGCTGGTGGCACTGGGTGATCCTGAAGATCTCTTCCAACCCTTTTAATCCCACGATTCCATGGCTCTGTGAAACCCATGTCTGGCTGTGGTGAATGCCATAAAACCACGTAGAAAATGAACTTCGGAGAGCCGCAGGCAGTGCTGGGGCTTTGAAGGACCGAGACATTTGTCACAAAGGACACACAGGCTCAGCCCCACGCTGTGCCTCACCCTGAACCTGCCAGGGATTTCCCAAATGCTCCTTTCTCTTTTAAACACCACAAAAAGCCACTGGAAGGGCTGGGTCGGAGCTTCTGAGCTGCTGATTTGATGAGGGTGGCAGGGCTTGCCCTAAGTACAGCAGCTTGAAATGTTTATAGCAAATCTCATAAAACCTGACAGGTTTCAGGTTTCCTTCCCAGTGCATTCACAGAAAGATTTGTAAGACATAAACCTTTCAACCTGCGGACAAAACCCAACCTAAATGCAGCTTCTGGGCTTTCAAAATCACAGCTTCGGTATGAAAGCAGATGACAGAAAACATCCTGCAAGACAAAATATCCATGAGGCAAAAGAAAAAAAACCCCAAGCGTGTCTTGGACTGCTTTGGGGTTTGCTGGAATCAGAAACTCAAAACAAAAACTTCAGGTTGGAAACAAAAAAAGCCCAGATTGATCAAAGGCAGAGAAAATGTTCTCAGAGATCTTCACGAAGTGAAAGTGCCCAGTTTGACAGAGTTTCACTCGCAGGCAGAAGTGGGGAATCCTCCAGACGACATCGAGGATGAATTAGAAACTCTCCCAGGTGGCAGCTCCTCTCGCTCTCTCCTTCCCTCCTTCACACTCAGTCCTTCTATGCCCTTTTCTTTCTCCTATCTCAATGGTTTGAATAAATCTTTGTAGAAAAATTGATGTTTTGGACTAAAACATTGAGTTCTACTGGACTAAAAAATTTAGTTTTATTATTAAATTTAAGCTGGTTGTAAAGCCAGGCTTTGGCTAGGATCTCAGTGAGAAAAAAAAAAAAAAAGCCATTTATTTTGGAAATTTCATTGGGAATCTGCCTAATTCCTACTTTTTCCACTGGCAGGAGTGGCATGCCTTGATCTCATACCCCTGAGGACATTCTGGTGTGTGCACAGGCTTCACCCACAACCCGCAGCCCTCTGTGGGTGCTCTGATGCTTCAGCCAGCACCGCTGCTGCCACCTCCACCGGTGCCACCCCACGGAGCTCACCGACGCCCTTCAGAGAGGAGATACCACTCCACAATTTGGGAAGCTGACTCAAGTTTACACAAACATGGCCCAGCCTCTCCAGAGCAGAGGCGATGAGGGAGGGCAATGTTTTCTTGTCCTCTCAGCCCCGTGAGTCACCCAGCCCGTGGCCTGTCTCTCTCCATGGCCAATCCCAGATGTCCTGGAGGAAGCCACAAATCATCAGGCAGACGACAGAGCTGCTTACAGGGGATCTTTTTTCCCCAGCTTCCACAGGGTTTGGTTTGTGCTCCAAAATAGGGCAGGGAGAACTTAACCCTTCCAGAGCCTTTTTTTTTTTTTCCCTAAACCTGGCTGGTATTGATTAAGAAATTGTTGATGATCTTAAAGGGCTTTTCCAACCTAAACAGTTCTCTGGTGCTCTGTTAGGTATAGACAGATTCAGGTGTTCATAGGATTCTGCTAAAGCCTTGGATTCAGTGGTGTTTTATGGCAATGAACCTCCCCTGGTACAATTTAATTCCCACTCTGCCTTTCAGCCTTGTTCTCCATTCCCATTCCTGCCTGTCCCTCTGGGAATCCCTCTGGATGTGCAGCAGAAACCTCTGGAACCCAGCAGGTACCATTTGCACGTGGCAGGATATTTCCCCTGGTTTTGGGATAACCTACAGAGAAACCTCCTGTTTCCTCAGGATTGTTTCTCCTCGGCTTTCCAAAGCTGTTCCTAAATCCAACAGCAGTAATTTCCTTGCCACTCTTGGTTTAGGAACAGACTCTCCCCTCTCAAATAACAGCACGATTGAGGCACTCATTCTTAATTCTGAAGTCAAATTTCATAAGTTACTTTCATAACTTGCCACCACCACTGGCCCTTCACATGCATTCGAAGATAAGCAGCCTTTTCTTTCAGGGTCGTGCCTCAGCAGTCAAACTAAATCATGATTATCTTCTGGTCATGAAAAAGAAATGCAGTTTGTTTTCTATTTTTACTGCATCCCCTGGCAGAGTGGGGGAGATACTTTCATTTCCAACCAGAGAGCTGCCTCAGAGCTGGAGTTTGTCCCTCACGGTAAAACACCCAACAATCTCTAATTAATGGCCAAGTGATAAAAAGCAAAACAATCTTGAGGGATGTGCAGGCCAGACAGAACCTAAATCCTTTTTAGACTCAGCACAACACATCCCTGGGCTGAGCGTGGCTGCTCAAACGCTCAGTGAAATATTTTGGCTGAGGACAAAATCTCTTGATCTCAGCAGAGCGGCGTGTTCAGCTCTGTCAGACTTTTTACTTCCTGCGTTCAGGCCTCACAACGTTTCTCAAGGCTTTAAAGTGAAAAAAGAGCTCAGGCTGTGTAAATCAGACATTGTGCAAGGTTTTTCTACTTGTAAGCCAAGGTTTTTATGAGCTTTAGTTCAATTTCCTATTCACAAGCTGCAGTCAGTGGTTTATAATGCTGACACAAATTAACTCTTTGCGATGGGGCAGGCAGCCTGAGAAAGGCCTGAAACATTTTGTTTCCCTCTTCACAGTGACAGGGGAATTTATGCTACTGGAAAAAGATAATCCCAGACTGGTTTGGGTTGGGAGGGACCTTAAAGATCATCCAATTCCACCCCCAGCCATGGGCAGGGACACCTTTCACTGTCCCAGGTTGCTCCAAGCCCCAGTGTCCAACCTGGCCTTGGGCACTGCCAGGGATGAGGAATCCGCAGCTCTGGAGGTGATGGGAGGGAGCCCCTGATCGTTTCAGCCTCCACTCCCACCCAGCACCAGGGACTTGAAGACTTTTCCAATGTGAATCCCACCACAAGGAAAGCCAAAGCCACTACTTTTCAATGAGACACAGAGTGTTTAGGGGCAGGTGTCCCTGAATCCAGGCAGGGAGGCCCCAGCTTCTCCATTAAATCATCAAGTGCCCTTCAGGATCACCCAGTCCCACCCCAGCAGCACCAGCAGCACCCCAAACCCTGTCCCCAAGGGCCACATCCAGACTCCTCCTGAACACTCCCACACACAGTGACTCCACCACTCCCTGGGCAGCTCATTCCAAGGCCTCACCGCTCTGGGAGGGAAAAATTGTTCCCAATCTCCAACCTGAGCCTCCCCTGGTGCAATTTGAGGCCATTTCCTCTCCTCCTTTCCCTTGGGACACGGCAGCAGAGCCCGACCCCCCCTCACTGCCCCTCCTGTCAGGGAGTTGTGGGGAGCAGTGAGGTCCCCCCTGAGCCTCCTCTGCTCCAGGCTGAGCCCCTTTCCCAGCTCCCTTAGCTGCTCCTCCCAGGATGTGTTTCCCAGCCCCTTTTCCCAGCTCCGTTCCCTTCCTTGGACTCACCACATTTTTATTTCACATTTACAAGGGAAGAATTCCACAATTCCTGGGTGCTCCTTGGCACTGTAGGACTCAGAAGAAATTTCACAATCTATTTTTCCACGCCACAAAAGCGCTGTGCTAAAGTTCATTCCCATTTGATAAGAAACCACCAAAATGTCGCACCGCGACCGTGATTAATTAATAAAATAATATCACAAAGGCAAAAGCAGGAGTAACCTTCTTTGCATATTGAACGAATTAGACCTTGCAGCAAAAATGATTAAAAAATCAAAAATGAGGGGAAAATGCCCTCCTGGAAAGTATTATGCTTGTTGCTATTTTGAGCTCCATAAAAAGATTAGCTCTGTTTTCTTTCAGAGGCAAAATTATTAGGAAATCTTCCAGGACAAGGTAAGAACCTCAAGAAAATGATAAATTATAAAAGTTAGGGGAGGTAGGTGATGCAGTCCTTTAGCCCTCCTTTAAAATCTCCAGGGTCTCTCTTTAACGCAAGACCCCCACCAGGCCTCACTTTGATGCCCCATCCCAAAAGGTCTCCTTGGAATGCGTTGAGAACTCAGGAGGTTTCAGCCTGACCCTCATTCCTTTAGCTGGTGGCAGAAGCGAGGAGCTGGTGTGGTGTGATAGAAGAAGGGCCATATCCTTTGTGGTGTACCACACCCCATTAATATGCCCGGGCTTTGCTCCTGTCACTGCCCTCGGGGGCTGGAACAATGCTGCTGCTTCCCCACTCCCCTCTTTTTCTCCCAATTTTCACGTAGTATCAGGCTCACAAAGAGTTATGGATTTCCTTCTCACAGAGCTGCGTGGCCTGATAACGGGAAATCCACGGAGAAAACCACTCATTTTCCCCTTTCCCTCACGATTTCGGTTGAGGGAGAAAGTGCAATGAATTTTGGCGGGAAAACCAGAAACGAGGCGCTCTGGGGACGTTTCTTTGCAAACCCTGTTGTGAAACAGGGTGAGAGCAACCCACCCTAGGGATGATTATTTTTCTTGCTCCCGAGCCCAAACGTTCCTTTTGCTGCGCCCAAGATTTTGAAACTGCCCGGAGTTCGTTGGAGTGGGGAAAGGAACAAAAAGGGAACTGCTGGAAAACCGTCCCACGTTCGCACACGGAGTTCCTTTTGCACTGATGAAACGTTTGTTTTACAACTCAACTGCAAGTGTTTTACCCGAGGTTTTCTGCAGGAAAAACCTCTTTTACCCAAGGTTCTGCAGGATCTTGTGCCGGGCATGTGCCAGGATCTGTGCCTGGGTCGCCAAAACTGAATAGAAAGTTTTATATAGATATAAAAACAAGGAATGATTTGGGTTGGAAGGGACCTTAAAGATTGTCCAGTTCCACTGCCTGCCATGGACAGGGACACCTCCCACTATCCCAAGATGCTCCAAGCCCCATCCAGCCTGGCCTGGAACATTCCAGGTGTTCCTAAGGCATCCAGATGACTTCCAGCCTGGCAGTGCTTGTAGCCCAGTCCTCAAAGAAAATGAAATAGTGCTGCTGGAGTATTAATGATAGTGAGTAGTAAGGACAATAATAACCCCCATTCTGGGGTGTTGAGCTAAATCTCTCGCTGGATTAAGCAGCTTTAATGAAACTCCTCCTTTTCTGGACAAATCAGCCCTTGGTTTTCAACCAGCTGCTCTCAAATTTTTTTGGGTTCCTGCCAAGCCCACGAGCCCTGCTCTCCATCCTGCCCCGTGGCCTGGCTGTGCTCTGGCACTGCACGAGCACAGCCCTGCGAGGTTCACTCTGCTCTTTATCAGGCGTTCTTTATTCGCCCTGTTCTACATCACAAAATTTCCTCAAGAACCCTTCCTGTGCTACAGATCAAACACCGAGCAGCTGCTGAGCTAAAAAAATAAATTAATAATAATAGTAAAAATAATGAATTTTTTAAAAGGCTGACGAATTGCAGGAAGATCCTGCCTGTTATTTTAGCAGTATTGCTTCCTTTCCCTGCTCAGGGTGCCGAGCAATGGGCACCTCTTGCTCACCCTTCAGCATCTCCCCCGCCCAGGCAAGAAGGTGCTGGTGACTCACGGGCTGCAGTGCCAGGAAAAAGATGGAGAAAAACTCTGGATATGAGGAGAAGGGGGAAAGAAAAAGGAGTTGAACAGCAGAGCCGGGTAGGATTTGGGCAGGCTGCCCTCTGCCTGCATCCCTGTCGGGGAGCTGTGACCCTCAGGGTGGCAGGAGCTGCTGCCGGCGGTGACACAGCAGCTGGGAGCAGCCGCCCGCATTCCCGCTTATTAATGGGAATAAACTCCTGACTCACACCCAGCGAGGCCGGGAAGTCTGGGGCTGTGACCAGCTCTGAAGTGCTGCTCTCTGGCCAAGCTCAGGCTGTGACAGGCTCCATGTCCTTGTCACCCACGTGGGCACAGCCCCGCTGCAGGACGGGCTTGCGCGGCGAGGGTGAAAGTTCAGCTCCAGGAGTGATTTAGGAAGGTAATTCCCAGGAAGCAGAGAAATCTCCCGTGCCAGTGCCTGGCTGGGCTGTATGAATAAGCCATGACTAAAGCAGCAGCTCCACGGGGGGTGGTGAGAACATTACAAGAACGTTACAAGCTCTTGGTCACTGGTGACAAAACGCAGATTGCTGGGTGAAACCCTTCCATTCCCCCCTGAGCCCTTCCAGGGCTGCAGCTGCTCCTGCAGCCATCAGAGCATCCACAGAGCCTCCGAGTCCATCCCACCGCTCCTTTCCCCGAGCCACGTGAGTTGCAGCAAACTTTAAGCAGGTTCCTAAGCTTTTTTTCTGAGCCTTAAGCTCAGCCTAAATCATGCTCTGCTGCTCCCTCCCTGCACGATGTGTCGGGTGCTGTTGGCTGCTCAAAAAGTCCCCAGAAAAGAACCAAGAACTTGTGCTGCCACTCTTGTACCTGCAGTAATTCCCAGGGGTTCTCCGAGCCCACTGGGATTTAGGAAGAGCAAATTCACGAGCGTGCCATGGCTGTTTGAACAGCTTAAATGAGTCTTCATTGGAATCTCTTTCACTGATAAGCAATGAGGTGATATTTCTGCAAGCTCTGATATCAACTCAAAGAAAACTGAAGTGGAAAAAACCCCATGTGCTACAAGGAAGCGCCCAGATCCTCCCCAAACATGCATTTTCTGAAACACAGGCAAGCAAAAAAAACCAAAACAAAAACCATATTTAGAAATTCTGAATGGCACTTACCTCTCAAGAAGTGCTGGTAAGAAGGAAGTGACTCAAATATGCTGTTTGAAGCCATTGTTTCCTCTTGAAAACTCACTCTCTCTCCACTGGCAGGGAATTTAGGGGTTCTTCCACCTTGGGGAGTGCAAAATGAAGACTGGTCATTGCCACCACCCTCCTCCCAGCCATCCCGCTCGGCTCCATCCCGGCGCCTCGGGAGCGGATCCTGAGGTACTTTTGCTCAAAGAACTCCGAAATTGTTTCTTAAAAAGAAGGAGGGGAAAAAAAAAATAGCGGCTTGGTTGTGGTTGATGATGCTTACCAGCCTCCGAAACCCTGTGGTTTGCAGGCACAACGATTCGCCCTCCCTGCTGACCAATATCCCGGACCCGCTCTTGGGTGACTGCCTCCGTACCCAACTTGTGGTTCTGTGGTTGTTTATGAGGCCCAAAGAAGTGTTTCACACAACCCAAATTACAAATTTAACTGTTCCCCTTTCCAGGACCTGCCTCCATTGGTCCTTTCCCATCACATGACTGGGGTGATGTCGACTTTCTGCCTTTTTTTTTTTTTTTGAAAACATGTTTTCTTTCAGCCCAAATGGACAGAGGAGGTAGAACTAGGCAGGACACACAGCTGTTGTTTGGCCAGGTGCCACCTGGAAGAACAGCCCTGGCAGAATGGGTTTGGTGCTCCCAGGGAGGGTCTCCACGCAGGTGCAGCAGGGGCTGAAACTGCAGATACAGGAGTGTCCAAGGGCTGCAGCCCACCCTGCCTGCAGGCAACTTCACACTCAGGCCAGCAATGACTCCTACAGCTTTTGTGTCACCTGCAGAGCTGGTTTTTATAAGTATCATGCACTGTCCTTAGAGTCTGCTCTGGCATTCAGCCTGCTTTTCCCCTCCACGTCTTCTCCTATTTGTAATTTCCCTGCATTTAGAAGTG
>VZRR01010489.1:0-13562 GCA_013398015.1 Oreocharis arfaki | reverse complement strand
AGGCCATGCAAAACCAACACACCTAGGCAATAGCATCAGTTGAAGTTTGAACACATGTCTTAAGTGTGGGAGATCACAGGACAGCTAGTGTGAGTGAAGGGGATCAGCTTCTCTTGATGTCAGGGTGCCACGCCAGCCAGTGGGCTGCTGTAGGTGTGGGGAGGGAGGAGCCAACCAGGCAGGAGACAGGGATGGATGAGGTACCATGTGCTCGCCTGTGGAGGTTGCCGCTACAAAGAAAAGAATGTAACAGCCACTGTCAAAAGAGAAAGGCCAAGGGAGATTGCAGCTTGTCAGTGTTTCAGTCTGTGCTCCACAAACTCTTCCTGCACATTACTGAGTGTCTATTTGAGTTTGGCTGTTCTATTCTTTCTTCTGTTACACACAGCTCATCAGGGAAACCCAGCTGATTGAATACCATGGTCAGGGGCTTAGAAATACAGCAAGGCTTGCTGATAGGCATGTGTATTTTTGTATCGAGAGACAGCTGATGCTTTGTGCCCGCTACCACACAGCCCTAAAGCCATCAGGAAACGGAAAAGGAGTGTCGTAAAGAGCTGTGGTGAGAGGCAGAAGAGTGCCAACACTTCTCAAAGGAAGTAAAAAGTTTTACAAAAAAAAGTATGCAAAAGTTCATCATGAGTCACTGCATTTTTTTCTACATCATCGCTTTTCAGCCAGCTGAAATTGTAGAACGCAGTGCAGACTAAACACCTACGGTGTCTAAACAAACAGATGACTTTACAGATACGTGTTTTCCTTGGCCAGAGTTACTACACATTGACAACAGCAGAACTAAACCCAAGTACTCGGTTTGCACTGTCCTTAGGCCAAGGAAAGAGCACGGGCGTGGTCCCGGCTCAGCCGGGCCGCGTCCCAGCCCAGCCGAGCCGCGTCCCAGCCGTGCTGACCGCGGGAGGAGCAAAGGCTGAGACGCGGAGACCGCTCTGTGCCCTCTGCGTAAGCAGCAGCGGCTCGGAGGGAGCTGCTGGAGATCAAGGAAACCTTCACGGCAGCCTGTACCCCCTTCGCGAACAGACAGACATTTCAGTTCTGTTAGCTCGCAGTTACATTCCCTTAACTGGATTGCCCGGTTTACAGCTGCTATCAAAGCGATAATTCAAAGAAACCACAACTTCTTTTAGCGATAATTCGAAGAAACCACAACTCTCCCCCCCTCCGCAAAAACCAAACCAAAACCAAAACCAAACAACTCTCCCACCCCCCCCACAACAAAAAACAACAACACGAAAAACCAAACAAAAAAACCCCAAACCACACAAAACAAAATAAAAAGAAACAAAAACCACCCCAGACCGAACCCCTCCCCAAACCAGACCAAACTCCCCCACAAAAAAAAACCCCAACCCCCCCAAAACCTAAAAAACCTCCACAACCCTACAAGAAAAAATTACTTTGATGCGTTTTGGGGAGCAGAGCGAGTTAATCTTTTTCTTGATGGTAGAGAGATTCTTAAGGATGGTTGAATATGTACAAAATCCGTTCACTAACAAAGTGTGAGGCTTGATACTTCGCTCTGCTCATGTCGCCTGGACATAGTTCCATTGATTTTGCTAAACTACTCCTAAACTACACGAGTGAAGTTCAGTGTTTAATTGTGGTGGGTTGTGCACTGATAGGCGCACTCACAGAACAGACAACCGAATGGAGTGGGGTTGGAAAAAGGCCACTCCATCAGTTCTGGCTCTTAAATAATGTTAAGATAAGAAATTCCATCAGCTTAGTAAATTCCTGTGTCCTTCTGGTGAAATCATCAATATTTTCCCGTGTCCTTTTATAGTCAATTTGGTTTCTCAGGGTTTATTGCCCTCTGGTGGTGATAGTCTTTTCTGTGACAATAGGGATGCTGACACCTCATGCTTCGTTTTGGTTCTTATCTGTTGTCGGTTGATTATCCCAACGTGATAAATAGATAAAGTCAAATTACAGTATTTTTTAACACAGAAGATTGTAGAATGAGTAAATGAGGCCAATGTGTGAAAGCCAGAGCACTGAAATGATGCAGGGAGCTCAGCAGCTCTAGCAAAAATATTAACAAAATCAGTTCAGTTCAGTGTGCAGTAGACACTAGACACTTTTAGACAGTAAAGCAGAACTGAATGATAAATATTCCATAAAAGTACAAGAGAACGAAAAACCTGCAGTTACATATGAGATACACACAAAGATTCTGTCATCACAAGTAAATTTTTGTTAACCACAATTTCTTGTACACAGCTTTTAATGACTTGAACATGTCTCATAAATGCTCATTTTAAACTATCCTTGATTACATATTTTATTACAAAGTGTATTAAATTATATCAAGAGATCCGCTTTTTCCTAAAAAATTCTAGAAAAAGGTAAACCCCTCAGTGTTCATACTAGTAAGTTACTATTTGCAGTATTCAAGCTCTATTTATGTAGCTGGCAGTCTAGTGATAGTAATAGAAATAATGGTACAAGTTATTGTCTATTCACAAGGGCAGTATTGAGTGACCCTGTTCTTCTGTTCTGTTTATAACTCTCCATGAGATGATAGTTATAGCAATTGTTATAATATGAGCCTAAAGAAAATATTTCACATTTGCTGTTATAAATGACTGTTAAATTCTGTGTATTTGATAGGCCTACATTTGGTGTTCAAAGCTTCCATTCATTGCAGTGCACATATCTAGCACTCCTATAAACAATTTAAATGAAGGAAGCATCTTTCCACATTGGTTTCTTGGATATAAAATTATCAAGCTACATTTCTCTTTTCAGCCCATCTTCTTGAGTAGATTCTGCAGTTTAGCTCCAATGACTTGGTTGAAGGTTTCATTCTTTACAACCTCATGCAGCTTCCAATTTTGACCTTTTTTTTCCATCAGTCCCATTCTCTTTGTCCCGTGCACAAGCAGAGAGATGAAGCTGCAGAGATGAAGCAGAAGAAGCAGAGAGATGAAATCTTGTCTTATCAATCCTACAGAGTGGTCTAGGCACAGGTTTACAGGTAGCACTTCTAATCAGAAATTAGTGGAGATAGATGGGCCAGGAAAAAAAAGTGCAATTTTCTATGGAGATTAGATATAAGGAGAAAAATAGCATTTCTAAGAGCAAGGAAGATGAAGGTGTGTAGGGCTGCCTGTCTCAGGGAAGCCTGTGGGATGGTCATAGGGAAAAAGGAAGGTGACTAAGACGTTTCTGCAATAACCAGCCCTCCCCAAACACACAGGTTTTCCCAGCTTCTTGGGGCTGTGCACTGGCTGATACCATCTCACAACACAGCTGTGTGCTTCAAGGGGCTGTTGTCTGGCCTGTGCTGGCCTGTACCGCAGTGGATGTCGAAATGCTGACATATGCTGGAAAGCAGCTTAGGAGGTAAATTAAATAGTGGATGATGTCAACCGTGATCCAGTACTGCTCAATACAGTCTTGTTTCTAGCTCTAATAAAACTGAGGAATGGCAGCTCTTGGTTGCTGCAGCCCTTCAGTTTCCTTCTTGTTTCCACAATTTCTCCATGCAACAGTGTGAGATACTGTGTCTGTATGGTTTCCAACCTTTCCCCAGTCCCTAGCAATAGTTGATCCCTATCCCAGATCCTGTCTGAGTAAAGCAGCACTTATTTCCCCACCCAGGGGAACCCTTATTCAGAGTTGTCAGGGCTGCCACAGCTGGCCTGTGCATCCCTTACATAGCTCAGCCTGGGCATAGAGATCAGTTGTGTGAGCTCTGCAAACATGATAAGCATCCAGGAACAGCAGGAGCCATGAAACACACAAGCATCCTCAGCCACATCAAACAGAATTTTAAGCACTGAGCAAAAAGTAAGGTGACAAATCAAAAAAAATTATCTCAAAATCAGTACTTTAAGATCAGAAGTATGAATAGTAGGATGAAATCAATATAATCTAATAATTTATATACATATTCTAAATAGAAAAAAAGCAGAGTCTGTGAGTGAAAAAGAATAGAAGCAATAAATAAGAAAAATGTATTATTAAATTAAAAGGTTTATTGGCTGGGAAATATATTTAAAATTTCACGGGAATACCTAAAAGCCCTCAAAATGCAGAGGCCTACCAGTGCCATCAGTAAAACTTCTTTTTTTGCTGTTTACCTCTGACTTCAGGTAGAAGAGCCAAAGTGTTACATAAATAGGCTGGCACATAATTCAGTAATATCTGTAGAGCCAATTTGCCATTTGAACATTTTTTCAGTGGTTACCTCTCAGAATCTTAATTCTCCTTTCCTGTCAATTGGCTGAATACATTACAGGAGCTAGGTATCTCTAATAAAACTCAAATCTCTTTTCTTGAGATCATTGCTACTGTCCATAACACACTTCTTCTCAGGAATTATAAATTGTATTGTTCAGCAAAAGACAAACTAGTTGGGCCTTCTAACTATTCCTTCTTGGATATCCATTCAAGTGTGTAATAAATGAGGAAGCATCTCATTTGCCATTTTTTGTTTCTCTCATTTTAAAAGTTCTACTGTTTCACACCAGTTCAAGTTTTAAAAGAGGCAAAAAGATACACTTAGTAGTTACTAATTTCTAAAATTCTGAAACCCTCGAGTCTTACTGTGTTAATTGTTGAAGATTTTTCCTGATTGTTGAATTCATTACTTATCCTATACTTTTGGATAGTTTCTTTTGCTTTATATCTTCAGGTAAGTCAGTCTGCTAAAATAGCTGGTATTGATGTACTTGTCAAATGCTTGAGATTACTGGGCTTATCCTTATCTTCAAACATAAAAGATGAACAGACAGGTACTTGTTAATAGCCCAATGTATTGTAAAGGAGAGAAAGTGGTATTTGTGTAATCTGGTATCCAAACTGTGGTACTGCAATTATGTTAGTAGGTCTATTTTTCAAGGACTCCTGTTGGGTTTTTTCCCAAGCTAGGCCTTTAAGTCTAGAACAACCTTTCATTTTCTTGGATCTTTCTCACTGTTCTCAGTTTCTCAGAGACATAGTCTTCACAATTTTGAACTGTGCATGGATCAATAAATGAGCTAGTGTAAAACAGACAGCACTTTTTGGCCAGGCTTTTAAAACCTGTCAGTTGCACAAGGAGTCAGTGATCATATTTTCCTTCATGCTCTTCCATGGGTTACTGAAGAAGCTACAGCATCAAGATTTGCTAGGGTAGAGGGCTGATTCTGGCTCTGAATTTGCTCATCCCCTGCCCCATCTGTTCCAAAGGATGCATCAGAGGAGTCAATGTGATATTACATAGGAGGGATAACACTGGCTTTCCTGAATCATTCCTACATTAATTAAGACAAATGATGCTACTTCATTTTTTAGTTCAAAGCACATCTGCATGTTTTGATAAAAGTCTTGAATTAAACGAATATTCAAGGCAGTTTACATTTTGATTTCCAAGAGATCTTTGGAAATAGAATCAAAGCCTTGTGTCCCTTAATGTCTATAAGTACAATAGTTCTTAGCCTATTTTTGCCTGATGTTGCCCTAAAACTTGTCTGACTCAAGTTAATAGAGTAGGCTTATTTAATCTCTTCTCTAAAACTTTTGAGAAAAAGTTTCATAAAAATTGACCTTTCGGTAATAAGTCTGTGGCTTCTCATATGATTTAATTTTCCTGAGCCTGACACATAGAGAACTAAAATGGAATGACTTTTTTTAGAACTGTCAGTAATTGCTGCTGTTATCAATCATTAGCCAGCAAGGCACCATCTGAGTCAGCTAACTTTGCCTTGGCCTGCCTAATTTTGCCTTTTTTTCTTCATTTCCTTTGTACTTTCACAAAGTAATGAAGTTCTTAAGCTTCATCCCCCCGTTTCTATTTGTAAAATTGATATCCTCCCCACACATTTCCTGTCATGCTCAAATGAAAGCTGAAACAGACAGAGCATTTCTCTTTACCTTGTATTTATGAACATCCATGTTATTTTAAAATAATATTTCTGGCTGTGTTTCAGTATCTCCATACTACAGCCCTTAATAAATGTTAATGGTCTGTGAGCCCATCATTGTTTTTCTATCTGCATACCCCAGAATTTACATTTAAAATTTTTTATTCTTCTTCTGCTATAATGCTTTTTAAAGACATCTGATAATCTTCGTTCTGAATTAATTTTCAAGATCCTGCTTTGCTGCTAGATTGGGGCTCATATTCTCTAATACAGTGCAAGTGCATCTGTTTTCAGGGTCAACAGCAATTGCAGCAGGTGCTTTAATCAATCTTTCTTAACACTGATCCTTTTAGCAGTCAGACAGTGGAGAATTGATTACTAGTATTGTTTTACTGTGGTACATCTCACTAAATCATAAAAGAGAGCTTCCTCCTCCAAAGATCAGCAACTTTAGTACAGTCCTTTCCTGAAGCAAGGTTAGTGTCCTATGCTGCTTCATGGGCACTTTTTTTACATTTTGAGAAACTCATTTCACATGTCTCCTGCATTCTTCCACTAATTTTTTTCTTGTTGGTGTCATACATTGTTTTTAGAGCTTGGAATTTTGTAATTCTTTCTATTGCTTTTCTCTCACAAGAAACTCTTAACACACAGTTACGCTCCTCACTGTGATAATGTGGTGCAATCAAGTGCAGTGACCATGACTGCATGCTGTGTGAGCAGCTGGATTTGAAACTTCACCTGTGTGGGTTCCTAACACTGACTGGTTTTAAAACAGATAAAAAATCAGGCCCAGACAGTGACAGGATAAGCACTGTCATCAACTACTCTTCCAGAACAGTTCCCCTTGTCAATACTCATAATCCATCAATTCAAGTTTAAATGACAAAATTATTAACAGCCAGAATATTGCTGTATGTTTTTAAACTATACACCTCAGCAGTTGCTTATCTAGCAGGCAAGGATTATGTCAGGAAATAGGGTCTGGGGTGAGTTATATGAAAAACGTGCAGAGACTGTCCTCAGTTTTATTCCATGTTGTGAACTTGGCCAAGTGAGCTTGGCTTTGTGCAACAATTATTTCCAGTGATACTTTTCCAGGTGCTATCAATTTGCCAGTGAAATAAGTTGGTTCAGCAGGGTGTAGACGTATCCGAGCCAAATCCAAATAAATGGCTTGGCTAGGGCCCTGTTTTGCTGTTTCAAAATGCAAAACAACCAGTAGGAACCATGAAGAGGAAGGAGATCACAATTGCCTTAATGTTACAGTCCGTAATGGTGAAATATTTAACTCCTGTTAGAGTGACCTGATCTTAACTTAGTTTTTCTTTCCTACCTACGTTTGTACCTTTTTATCCTAAAACCTGAACTACCTCATATACAATTTAATGTCACTCAGATATAAAAACCTAACCTATTTTCTTGCTAATTCTTTTCTAATTTTTCACTCTTGTGAATTTGAAAGGCGCTGCTTTGATGTGGTCTAGTCAGCCTCGGTCTTTAGCAGCTTTGCTTCTAGACTACCTTCCAGCTGTCCTGCTATGTTGTGACATGACCAGAAGTAACACTTTTTTCTGATAGCAAGAGGCTTATCTTCCAGTACAGAGCCTGAACGAGACTTAGATACCAAAGCTGGCTGGGTAGTGTTTCTTATTTGTGATGGGTGCACTTAAAAGCTAGGGTTTGTTAACATACATGTCCAAAATACAAATTTAGAGGTTGAAAGTGTAATTGGAACAAGGAAGTGACAGGAGAGAGACCACAGAACAAGATATTATCCAAAAGTTTCCTTTAATTGAGACTTTTTTTTCTTAATTTTTTTTCTTAGTATTTCAGAGTGATGTTTTCCTCTCTGTGTGTAAAAAATATGGTCTGAGAAAAACAAGTTGTCTCTCTACTTTTCTTCACACTTCACAGCTTTTATTTTGTTCATTTTCTGTTACAGTCTCACACATCTACATAGAGTGAAATTATCTATAATCTGAATAATAATTCATGTAGGTTTGCTACCATATCATGTACAGTGTTTTATGTCAGTGATCCCCAAACTTATTTTAACCAAGAATTCCTCTGGCATGTAACTCAACTTCCCAGAGCCTTCTTCACCTCTCTCCTCATCCCATTGATGCTGCCTAGCTCTTCTTATGCACCTCCAGATCTCTTCCCTTTCCATTGGATCCTGATATCACCCTTCCTTCCATTCCTCCCCTAGCGGGCCTTCCGTCCTATCCTTATGTTTGTATACCATTCTCTTCCCAGCCAGCTCAAAATGTATTTTCCTCTTCTTGGGATTTCAATGCTTTTCCCTTTAGAAGGAGATGAGGGCATGATAACTGTAAATGGTTTTTCCTACTTCTGGCCTTCTGCTTTTCCTGCAGAGCCACATATTCTCCCTTTTCCATCCTAACAAAACTAGATTTTCTGCTTTCTGAAACTGAGATTGATGGTTCAGGGGATAAGTGCTGTCACAGCAGTCTCCTGGTGTCCAGCATTTACCCCTGGGGAGCAGGAAGTATTTTATGTCATCTTTGAATGCGCCCATCTCTTTGTCGGCAAGTATTTGAAATTTAACATTTGAATATATAAAATGTTTCAGCATCAGACTGCTGTGGGTTGTTGCTGATCCTGTCATCCTTCGGTCCCAGCATGGTCCCTTTGGAAGTATTATAATATCATTCAGAGCGGAAAAAATATTTATCCATTTGAATATAATGGTGGTGTAAATTCTATGGACCTAATCCTAAAATGTTCAGTTTGCCCATTTTCAGACAAAATTTGCACTGAAGTTAATGGCTCAAGATTTTTTGTTACTGTCATAATGCCGTTGAAAAAGACAAAAAAACTTGTCAGAAGCATTTATTTTTAGATAGCAATGCATTTCTTTCTTAGATGAGGAGAATCAACTGGAAAACAAATATAATTGAGAAGATCTTTAGGCATTACAGGCATGACACAATGAATAAAGATGCTTTTCTGTAAGAGTTTGGTATGACAAGTTAGAAATCCTTTTAATTTCTTTAAATTAGCTTCTGACATTTCCAGAGGTTTTGTCTTGGGTTTAAAAAGCATGAAGAAGAAAACCGTCTCCAGAAGAAGATGCTGCCCTATGTAATTTCTTTCTTTGCTTGCAATTAATCGTTCTTTCAGTGATGCTCATCTTAGGTGCTGCTCCATGGCTGCAGGATACTTCTTGCTGTACGATACCCGTGGCTGTAGCTCACCATGAAATGTTCATCCAATTTGCTAGGTTCAGTCATCTGTGGATAGGGTCTGGAACATGGTATTTTGACTTGATTTAATGTGAAGAAGTGTGTTCTTCCTTTCCTCCATTGTTAAATGCTTTCCAAGAAGTATTTGTGCCTTGTTTCTGGCTCTCCCAGCACACAGCAGTGTGGAAGGGATGGAGCTGCACAGCAGTAGCTCATGGAGCTCCCTTGAACTGCTCCTCCTGGACACAGACTAGTTAGAAAGATGCACAAAGCTCTCATTTAGGGAACACCCAGCAATATTTTTTGTGTGTGTTTTATCCACAATTTAGACATTCACAGCCACTGACTTTTTTGGATTCAGATCTGGAATAACAGATACATCATTCAAACAGAGAGCCCAACAATATTTTCAAGAGCTGATGTTAATCATTTGAAGTTGATTCTTTTAGTAAGAAGTTTGCTATTCTTGAGATTTTTTTGTTTTATAAAAATGGTTGCTTCTATTCTGAACAAAACAAGAGAGAATTGGCACAAGGTTAATTATGTAAGGCAATGACAAGGATATCAACCTGGCAACAGAGAAATGCCAGATCAGCAGAAATGATGAGTTAGAGCTATTTCTTGAGACTATCTCCTACCCTATGGAATCTTGTGCTGTTAAACATGTTTTGTTCTACAGACTTGCTGACAACAGAGTCAAGATTAAGGAAAGTGACTCTAATCCACTGGCTTGGGTATCCATCTGGTATATTGGAAAACCAACTGTGTTTTTCAGCCCCATAGGCATAAAGGTTTCTGTTAGAATGGCAGGAGTGAATTACGGATGACTACAGCACACTACAGAAAATTACATTAGCATATGTAACACAGAGAGGGTTAAGTATAATTAAAGTAGCTGTACACAGCAAAGTGTGGATGAGTCAAAAAGCAGTGAGACAAATGCTATTCCTACTGAATAGCCTTTGTGTGCTTGGAGAAAGAGATTCCAGTCTTACTTTGGTTTGTATAATGTGAATATCTGCCTGGCATACTTTTTTGCCAAAGCCCAGTATGTAGCACAGATGTGGGGTTAATGATCAATTAACGTGAAGACACAGATGAAATCTAGGATTCAACAATTCAGATTTGATATGCCCTGAAATGCTTACAGACTGAATAAAAACTCTTTGTTTCCTTCACATGGTAATATATTAGGTTCTCAGTGGTTGCAAGTTGGAATAGTAGACATGGTCGATGATGTTGCCACAACTTTATGTTTGTCAGGGAACTGGGGAGTGAAAAAGAAACACATGAGAACAGGGAATTTTTGGAACCATAGTAGAAAAGTATCTTAGTGCAGTTCTCAGTCTAGACTATGTATAGCTGCTGCCCTGCCAGCAGAGAGTTTCATCTGAAATTGAAATAACTCTTTTTGAGGCTTTTATTTAGGACATATTTAAGGCCTTTAAAAAAAAAAATCTTCAGCTTTTAGTTTAAACTTCAGATAAGATGATTGCAAGCACCTCTGAGTCCATAATGTCCCTCCATTACCTATTTGTGGGTGTAACAGGAGTATTTACCAACACTTTCTTTGGAAAGGGAAAGCCATTTTGTCAGCAGAAATACAACTTTTGACTGCTGACTACATCTAAATGAGAGGCTTAGGGTTTATGGCAATTAGCAAATGCTGCTGATGATGTAATCCCATAAAACTTGATGCACTTTTGCTTTTCTAAAATTTCTGTTTATCGGCATATTAAAGGAAACTGATGTCTGTACATAGCTATATAAATGCTCTAGTCTCTGCGTCAATTTATTAAACTTATGGTCTTTCCTGTCTCCATTGTCCTAGACTCTGTTTTTCTGAGCAAAAAATAGATTCAGTCTTATCAGTGCTTAACCTTGTGTTTTCTTGTTAGCTAGCCTTGTGTTTTGTATTTTAATACCAAGACTACCCCTTAGATTGCATAACTACCTGACCCTGTGTTTATATTTGCCAGAATGCTTCTATTGTTCCTACATCCTGCTTAGACAAGAATGTTCCCTGGTTTCTTTGCGCTGGAAGAAGGTTATTCATGAGCTTAAACGTGATAGAAATCTTCCTTTTCATCTTTCCTTCTCTCCTCACCTCACAGACACTGTGATATATTAGTGCAGTGATTCTGTGAATATCAAGCGTAGATATTGTGGGGTTCAGCCCTAGTGCTTTCTTCTCAGAGTAATCCAGTTGTACATAGTAATCTTGATGAAATTAATTGCTTACTGGAGTGAGAACTGTGTGTAGTATAGGGCTATAGGTTCTGTCACAGCTCTACAGTTACTATTAATTCTATAAATTAATGTGCTATATTCTTTTAACAATGGAAACTAAACGCATCATGCTAAAATCAAATCAATGCCATCCAGATCAGTCACTGGGGGTTCTTGAGCTCTTTCTGTCAGGGATTTTGTTATTCAGACATTCCCTGCAAGCTGTCAAATGGTCCTACACAATAACAACCAATAAAGTAAGCACCCCTTAAAAATTTTCCTGAGGAATCTTTTTAAATTGAACAGGGAGTAATACATCTTGTAGTGTCAATAATGCTGAAAATGTTAATTTGGTTGATTCTACTATGTGCCTTCTCAAGTGATATTCCAAACGCTATTCAGGGAAGATGACTGCTGCTTGAATTCACTCTGCTGCTCTCTGCCTGCAGCACCAGTCTCAAATCTGTGGCAAGGGCTACCCGAGACAGGCTGTATAACAAAAGAGTGTTCTGGTGATCTGATTAGTTTCTCAGCCTTTTAAATCTGATAGTGATGCTCTTAAATTAAAATCAGATGGCAAGGATGAAAGTGCTGATAAGATGTTCTCAGATGGCTAACTGATAGAGTCCCTACACGCAGCAGAAATGTGTCCATCTGCTGAGCATAGCATGAGTCTGATTTACTATACCACGTAAAGCTGGTTTAACTAAAGCTAGTATCAATAATGTAATTTTCTTTATTATATAAAGTGGGTAGAATAGAATTTTATGATGCAAATTTACTCTATTAAGGGCATTTCTGTGAATAAATTATACTAGATGTTCTTTTAATTCTTGTTAGCACAGATTTTTTTTCACAGATGACATTTTTGGGCATTAGACAATTTTTTTTTTCTCCTGCTGTTGTGAAAGAAGAACTGTAAGTACTGACATTAAACATTTTGGGAAATCTGTTCTGTTCTTTTTATAATAAGGGAAAGCAGTCCTGCCAAAATTCAAACCTTCCAGTGACTTAAATATTTGTTTTACTGTATTATTTCTTAGGTGCTTGATATCATCCTAAATAAACTAATTAAGGGACTATTTCTGAAGTCCCAATTGCATAGTTATACCCTATAATCATGCTTTTATTTGTTAATTTAAAAAAAAATTATATCTGCAGTGGAAACAAACTGACAGTTTTATGTGTGACTGCTAAAATATGTTTGCAATATAAATTTGTGGATGAGATAACAAATGCTAAGAACTTCTGATTATGAGATGTTCATTTTTGGGTTTGGTTGGGCACCAGAGCAGCCTAGAAATGGTGCATTCTTTTACAATGAGGGTGATGAAACATTAGCATAGGTTGTCCAGAGGAGTTGTGGATGCTCCATCCCTGAAGTGGTCAAGGCGAGGTTAAGTAGGGCTTGGAGCAACCTGGTCTAGTGGAAGGTGTCCCTGCCCATGGCAGAGGGTTAGAATGAGAGGAGTGTAAGGAGTTTTAAGGTCCCATCCAACTCAAGCTATTCTATGATTCTGTGCCCCAGCCCAGCCTTAGCCCATCCCCATCCCCATGGAGGTGCCTGATGCCCAAGGCTGGGGCTGCCTCAGTACCCTGCTCTTGGCTGAGATGGTAGGACTGGGCTGGCTGCCAAGGATCCCCATTGGGCACACTGGCTGTAGCCATGCAGACAGAGCAGGTGTTATTTAAACTCCTCTCCTCGCAAGCAAAACACTCGAGGGAGGAAACACCACTTGCAGGAGTGTGGATGAGCGTGGTGCTGACCCAGCTCTCCTGTGGCTGGGTGAACACTCTTGTGGTTGGCACTGGCACCTGTAGTCATGCACCTGATGACAGACACGCTGCTCTGGGAGCCACTGGAAAACACACAGTGGGCACAGACATAGGAAACTGAGCATAGATGTCGTGGTTCAGCTGGCAACAAAGTACCACAGAGCTGACACTCACTCCTCCACCCAACCCCGTTGGGATGAGCAGAATTAGGAAAAAAACAGTGAAACCAATGGGTTCACTTTAATAACTGAAACAAAGTAAAATATAATGTATAATATAATAATAATAATACTAGTAAAAATAGTGATTGAAGGGGGAGAGGAAGGAGACACAAAACTGAAGAAAAACAAGTGATGCACAATAGTGTNTTTGGGTCAGTTGTCCTGGCTATGCTCTATCCTGGCTGCTTGTGAAGAGATGAGATGCTGAGAAGTCCTTGACTTACATTGGGCGGTACTTAGCAACAATCAAAACATCAGTG
>VZRR01010482.1:0-52724 GCA_013398015.1 Oreocharis arfaki | reverse complement strand
GACGGGATGGGATGGAATGCACTGGAATGGCAGCACTCTCTTTTTTCTCAGTTTTGAGCAGGAATTCCTGAGAAGAGTTAAGCTGAAACAAGCACATTCCTTAAAAAAAACCCCTTTGTTTTGACACATCAGCGTTTTTTAAGGAAAAAAAAAAATATCCCACAACAAAACCAACCCCAAACTCTGCCCGCTTGATTTGGAAAAGTCCACACTTGGAAAAGTCCTCGGCAGTTCCTGCTCTGAGCTTCCTGTCCCGGGAGAGGGAGGGGCAGCAGTGGGACTGCGCTCCCCATCACGGATCCCCAGAGGTGCTGGAGCACAGGGAATGATCCTCACGGCCCCCGCCTGTCCCGGGAAGAGGCTGCAGCCCTCCGGCTCTGTGGGAGACGTGGGGCTGCAGGACGAGCCCGGACTGAGCTCTGGCCCGAGCGCTCACCGGCAGCTCCTGAGAGTCCCCGGGGAGGCTCCGGGCCACGGGGGAAGGAGGGATGGCATCCCGGTGGGAGAGAAGGAGGGAAGGAGGGATGGCATCCCGGGGAGAGGGAAGGAGGGAAGGAGGGAAGGAGAGAAGGAGAGAAGGAGGGAAGGAGGGATGGCATCCCGGTGGGAGAGAAGGAGGGAAGGAGGGATGGCATCCCGGTGGGAGGGAAGGAGGGAAGGAGGGAAAGAAGGAAAGAGGGAAAGAGGGATTGCATCCCAGTGAGAGAGAAGGAGGGAAGGAGGGAAGAAGGGATGACATCCCGGTGGGAGGGGAGGAGGGATGGCACCTCGGTGAGAGGGAAAGAGGGAAGGAGGGATGGCATTCCCAGCGGAGGGAAGGAGGAATGGCATCCCGGTGGGAGGGAAGGAGGGAAGGCGGGAAGGGGGGAGGGAGGNNGGAGGGAAGGAGGGATGGCATCCCGGTGAGAGGGAAGGAGGGATGGCATTCCCAGCGGAGGGAAGGAAGGATGGCATCCCCAGCGGAGGGATGGCATCCCCGGGGCACGCCCGGCCCTCCCAGCCCGCAGCAGCAGGTCACTGTCACCCAGCAGCGGGTCAGCAATGACAGCACTTCCCCAGGTGACAAACACCCCGTGTCACCGAGCTCTTCCCAAGGAAGTGTAAAACAGGGAAGAGCGGGATTGGAAGAGAGAGGATGAGGGAGACACGAGCCCCTGGATAACCTGGCCCGCATTCCCGGGTGGCTGGGGCCCGCGGAGGCATCGGCAGGGCCGGCTGCGGGTGTCTGGTTGCATCCAGCATCCGTCAGCGTGGGGCTTTCGGGAACGGGGAGAGATAAACAAGGGCAAGGAAAGGTCTCGGTTCCAGGGAAAGGAAATGATTTCCTCCTCAAGTGATCCTGGGCACCTTTATGGGACTAACAGAGGGGGAACAGGGATGGAGGCAGGGAAAGGGCTGCAGGGAGAGAGCGATGTCACCTGTGGAATGACACAGCCAGGGCACAGGGGGTGAGGGACACATGGGGCCAGGGCTGGGCAAGGAGGAGCTTCTTAGGGGATGAGGAGATGGTGATGGTGATGGTGATGGTGATGGTGATGGTGATGGTTATGGTGATGGTGATGGGGAGAGGAGAGGAGAGGAGAGGAGAGGAGAGGGAAAAGGGAAAAGAATGGAAGGAAAAAGGAAAAGAGGGAAAGGAAAAAGAAAATAAAAGAAAGAAGAAAGGAGAACGCAGCAAGGCCTCTGCTCCTCTCAGCCTCTCCTTGGATGCGCAGGGGCGATTCCAGAGCCATGGAGGCACGAGCCAGTGGGACATGGAGAAGCTGGGATCTGCCTGGTATCGGTCCAAGCCCTTGGATCCCAAAGATTTGTGTGGCACAGGCAGGTCCCTGCGGCCAGGCAGGGCTGCCCAGCTCTGCTCTCGGGCACTCTGGGGGTTCCTGGAGCTGTTTGCTCCTCTCTCAGACACTGCCATGATTCCCAGAGCTGTTCCACCGGCAGAGCTCAGCTCCAGTGGCTCCTGCTGCCTTCCCGCTCTCGCAGGGTTTGGCAGTAGCAGATAAATAAACAGCCATCAATCACCAGCGCTTACCTTACAGGACTCGTTTCCTCTCCAAATACACAGTTTAATTTCTATTTAGCTTCCCTTGAATTTCAGTGTCGACTTCAGACATCAACATTTGAGTGTGGGGAGAGGGACGAAGCGGGAGCAGGTGATGGGGGATCCCACAGGGCTGCCTCTCTCCACAGCAGGAACATCCCTCTCTTCACCCCCAAGGTGTCCAGGGCTCGGTGACCTCCAGGACCTCAGGGTCCCTCCTGACCTCGGGGTTGGGATCCTCCAGCATCACCCATGGAGCATTGCCCGACTGCCCTGCCCACAGCCCTGGGTTTTCCGAGCCAGGGGGGTGATGCAGGACAGTGACATTCCCAGAAGACGCAGATGTGGGAGCCAAAACTCCTCCCTGGCCGGCAGCCGTGACCCTGGGCCGTGCCTCGTGTGCTGTGTTTATGGAAAGCTCTGTAAACTCATCCCAGGCATCCCTGGAGATTCAGGCAGATGGTCCCGGAGTTTGGTGAGAGTTTATTTCCTTAGGGAATTTCACGTTCCCTGCAAGGAAATTTAAACATTGTGAGAGAAGAGCGGCTCCTGAGCTCCTTCCCTCTTCCCCGGGTATGGAGCGCTCGGCTCTCCCGCTGCTGTGGTGGCACAGGGGTCCCCCGGCCCCATCTAGGCTGGTTTCCCTCGTCACACGGTCCCTGTCCCCATGGGACACCCCAGCCAGGCTGCTGCATCCTGGTGGCCCCTCGGGGCTCGTCAGTGTCACCTCGTGCAGGGCTCGTTCCCTGGAGCCATCCAGCTCCAGCAGGGAGAGGCTGGCCCAGCCAGGGATGGGGGAGCACCGGTCCCTGCAGGGCTCGGGGCTGGAGGGTGATTGATTTGTATTCCCACCCTCACCCCCAGCTCTCCCGCTCCGTCCCACATGTGCTTATCCACGGTGGGAAGCAGGTGCAGCCCGGATGGGATCCATATGGAGAGCGTTTAGGCTCGCTTTGCTGCGGGATAAATCACGGCACGAGGAGCAGAGCAGGAGTCAGGGCCAGCCAGGGCTGCCGGTTTGGAGGGAATGTTTTCCAGCCCCAAAGCTGCTCACAGCCTGCTCTGCTCCGCTGTTATCTCAGGGGTGTTATCTCCCTCAGCCTCCTTACAAACACCCGGAGCCCTTTGCCCGGAATCACGGGGTAGTGAGGTTGGAAAAGCCCTTCAGGATCGAGTCTGCCCTGTGCCCGATCTCCACCTTGTCCCCAGCCCAGAGCACTGAGTGCCACACCCAGCCCTTCCTTGGACACCTCCAGGGATGGGGAATCCAAACCTCCCTGGGCAGCCCCTGCCAGTGCCTGCCCACCCTTTCCATGCAGAAATTCCTCCTGATGTCCAACCAGAACGAAGAGAGGCTGTTTCCTCTCATGGCCCTGCCTGCTCTGCTCTCCCACAAGCGGTGAAATGAGCGCCTGAAAGAGAAGCGGTTTGCTCTGAGGATTACCTGGGAGAGGAATCCCAGAGCTGGAGATCTCCAGCCGGATGCCATCAATCCCTGTCAGGGAAAGCCCTCTGGCTGGTGTGCCTGGAGTGACCAGAGCCTGCGTTGGTCACAGTGTGTAAATAAAGCTCGTGTCAGCCAGGATGGAGAAGGTGATGGACCAGGCCAGGACACATTATCCCAGTAAATGTAGGGATGCTGCTGGACAGCAGCACAACAGCAACTGTCCACCCCCACAAAACCACCTCGACCCCCCTAAAGAGCCCCCAGGACCCTGTTGTTCACATATTCCCTCCTGCCCTGTTCCTTCATGTGCCCTTTCCCAGCCTGGTCTGGGTGATTTTAACCCCTGGCCTCACATCTTTCCCCTCCTCTCCGAGGAGTTTATGGAATGAGATCCATCCCCTTGCCCTTTTCAGCTCGGCGAAAGCTCCTCCTGACATGACAGAAATCCAAGAAATCAGCAGCTGGGGAGGTTGGTAATAAGGCTGAATCCTTCCTAAAGCCAGACACTCAGCACGAAGAGGGGTCAGTGATCCCCGGGCTCCTTCCCCTCTGCCTCCTGCCATGCGTCTGGGGGGATGATGGGAAGCAGATGAGGCACGCTCCGGACACCCGGCTGCTCCCAGGTACGCTCATGGTTTGTGTCTCTGGAGCAGGCACAGGACCCTGCTCCGGGTGTTCCTCCCAGAGGAGACACAGACCTCCCACCCGGAGACCCCTGGAGTGCTCCCACATCCCGGCTTCCTGCGGGGTTCCTCTCCCGGGAAGGAGCCAGAGGCAGGGGAGCAGCAGAGAGCGAACCTCGGTGCGGAATAGGACACGTGCGTGTCCTGGCAGGCACGGCGCGTCCGTGCAGGAAGGGTTCGGGATTCAGGATGTCTCATTGACACCCTGGGAGCCCCTCGGAGCCTGGGCAGCCTCCTGCTGAAAAGGAGGGCTTGGGGATGGTGTTTAACCCCTGATGTCCATCACACAGTGCCCGGCAAAGGGCTCCTGGGTGTCCAGGGAAGCAGATCCATCACCTTCCCTCCTCCTGCCTGCAGGTGAAACAAACACGGCTGCAGAAACACCCGGCAGGGTCACTCCACTTGCTCCTGCACATCCCGACCCCCACACTCTGCCTCTGTCTGTCCTTCTGCTCCTCCAAGCCTCTGGTCTCACATTCCCATCCCGACTCCTTGCTTCCTGCCTGCCTGCTGCCCCAGCACCCCATGGAGCAGCTGTGGGTGCACAGGGCGGGGGCTGAGCCTTAGCTGGGAGCGGAGGGGATGGAAGAACCACAGAGCTGAGGCCGAGAAGCTGACAAGGCCCATAAATAAGAGAATTCTGTTTGCTTTCTCCTTGTCCGGCCTGTACAAATATTTACTGCCCCAGTGACCCGTGCAGGCAGCGCAGGCAGCAGATCCTGGAAAGGTTTGGGTTGGAAGGGACCTTAAAGATCATCCATCCCCTGCCATGGGCACCTTCCTCTATCCCACATTGCTCCCAGCCCCGTCCAACCTGGCCTTGGACACCTCCGGGGATCCAGGGGCAGCCACAGCTTCTGTGGGCACCCTGTGCCAGAGCCTCCCCACCCTCACAGGCAGGAATTTCCTTTGGGGATTTGCGGGATGATCTTGGAGCAACCCGTAGGACTGGAGAGCAGAACCAGGTTGCCCTTCGCCTGCCCTGCCATCCCTCGGGGGTGGGGACGGAGCTCCGGGTGATAATGGACAGGAAAGTGTTAATTGCCCCCCAATGGCTCAGGAATGCCTCACCCAACTGGCCCAGCTGGGATTTGCTGGTGGGAGGCTGGACCAGCCCCGGTCCTGTATGTAGGGAAGGGAGGAGGGGAGGGATTGGAGGCTTTGGGTCACCTCAGAGCTGCAGGTGAGGTGTGGGGACCAGTGTGAGACTCTTGCATGAGTGGCCCGGGCCTTTTGGAGAAGCTCTGGCTGATTTCTTTGCCTTTAGGGTAAGACGTGCTTTGAGCCTGGCTGTTCCCAGTTTCCCGGCAGTCGGATGTTTTGGTGGATGCGCAGGCTGGGATACAGCTCAGGTGGCACCGCTGGAGGAGCAGAGATGTTTTTCCTCTCCCGGTAAGTCTGCCCTTGCTCTGTCTTCTCTCTGACCCGCTGCATTACACGTGTACCCCTGTAATCCTCCTACGAGGGAGCTGGGAATATATGGAAATGTGAAACGTCCTCCTTGCCCTTTCAGCATCCCCAGCGCTGGCAAAGCTCCGCATCCAGCCCGGCCTGGGGCTGAACAGCTTCACTAACAGCTTTCTTTTGTAATATCGCAGCCTGGAGGAGTTAATTATCTCCAAATATTGAAAAGGGCAGATGGATTTTGTCAGATTTCCTCGGCTATGTAATTTTGGTGCCCCAGAGATGCTGTTTGGCCTGGCTGGGCTGAGTGACACCTCACTGCGCCCGGGTGCAAATGTCACCACAGCGCGGTACTGCCTCCCTCTCCTGGGGTTTGCCCACCAGGGAGAAGCGGCTTTGCCAGGCTGGCCCTGCTTTGTGGAGCTGCTGATGCTCCCGACTCGCCGTGGCCAGCTGAGGATGGACCCCGGCAACTCTGCAAACTTCCAGCCCTGGATTTAAAGCCCGAGCGGGGAGTGGAAGGCAGAGCCGCAGCCCCAGCTGGCTCACGCTGACACACAAATGTCAGGGAGAGCTTGGAGCGCATCCTGTGCGTGGATGCGGGAGCGGCCGGTTATTCCTGATGAGCAGTGCTGGCTCCAGCTGCCTGGAAGTCGGCCCGTCTCGGCCCCTCTTTCATCACTCCGTCCCTCGGAACTCCTCTCGGGGGTTTTGGGGAGCTGCGCTAATGCTCTGGCAGGGAAACGAGGGGCGGGTGTGGAGGTTTGCCTTCCCTGGGGGAGCGTGATCCCCTTTCCCTGCCGGGGCAGCTCTCGGCTCTCTCTTCCCTGCCCACCGCTCCCGCTGGGGGGGGGTGCAGAGCCCCCGTTCGCCCTTCCCCGTCGGCATTCAGGGATAGCGATTTTTGGTGCGATGCTCAGCGCAGAAATAAACTCTCCTTTATGTTTCCAGCTCCTGCACCCCCTCTGCTTTGTGCCGGTTTAACCGTGCCACCGGGTTTAAATGCGCCACCGAGTTTAATGTGCCATCGCGTCCCGGGCGAGCTCAGCCGAGACTAAATCGAGATGTTCCCGCTGAACTCCCTTTAATCTCCGCTTGTTTGCCAAGCACAGCAATCTCCCCACGCAGCTCTGGGAAGCTGGCGAGGTGGAGGTGACTGCTGAACAGGAGACAAACACACCGATTTTATTATTTTGTGGGGGTTTAACGCAGGAATGAACTTCGGGAGACCTTTGCAAGGCTCCCCTTCTGTTCCTGGGCAGAGCTTGACTCCGGTGTTCGGCGGAATCTGGGTCAAACAGCTCAAGGGCCTGTCTGGGAGGGTTTGCCAAGTGCTGGAGTTGATTGGATCGGACTGGGGAGGGCAGTGACCACAGAGCTTCCCCCGGCCTCCAGCTGCTTTGACTTGCAATGCAAATGTTTTCTCCCGTCACCTCTTAATGATCCTTTTTCCCCTCGCGGGTGTACAATTTCCCCTGGAAGTCTCCAGTGAGTGGTTTCCATCACAGTTATTTGTCCCTTTCTTTTCAACTGCTCTGGAATTGCAGAGCTGGCATGATCCGGGCTGGGAGCAGATTGAATTGCAGGATTCCATCGCTGCCTCGGATCTCCCTTCCATGGGGCTGCAGCCGGGACACACCAAACCCTCCGGAATACGGAACACGGGGGCTGACAAGCGGCCCGGTCTGCAGAGGGGATTTTGCTCCTGGGGAGCAGCATCGCTCCCCAAGCCTGGGATGGAGGAGGAGAAAGGAATGCTTGGCTCGGAGGAGCCGGGGAGGAAGGGGAGAGCGAATGCTCTTCTGGGGGATACGATTGGAAAGACATCATAGAGGAGGAGTTCATAAATCCACGGGGCTTCTCCTGGCCGGGCCGATTCATCTGCACATCAAAGGGAACCACGAGCCCCCCGGGAGGCGCAGGAGCTGGGGAGAGGGGGTGGCTGAAGGACAGGGCCCCCACGTGTCACCCCCAAACACGTGTGCTGCAAAACACCTCGCAGGCAACATCCAGGGGGGGAAAAACCTTCCCTGCAGTCTGGGATGTGCAGCGTGTACCTGCCTGGAATCTCCTCCCTGCATGAGGGATGTTGGAGCAGGACTGTCCCGCTGAGTGCCAGAGCTGTGGCTCAGCTCTCTGGCTGGGTGTGCCCACCTGAGGGGAGGCCAGCTGCAGGATCCCAGCCCAGGAACGCTCCATTAAAAAACCCCAAGGATCTCGTGGATTTATGGAGAATACAGGGCGTGTCCCTGCAGGGCAGGGTGATGTCACTGCTCCCATTCAGAATGTATTACCTTGCTCCCAAAATACAGATCTGGGGACAAAGTGACACAGGGATTAGTCTACATGGTGTGGGAGGAGAGGAAAACAGCTTCAAGAGAATGCCGGGAAGGATCCGCCTGAAATACTCCGGGTCAGAGTTTGGGCAAAGCACGAGGAGCTTGCAGCCCTCCAGGTGGCCTTTCCCATGGCACAGGAACACGTAGGACCTGCTGATATGGGAACTGGGGACCCTGAGAGATGACACTCGTGTGGTTTCTCCTGTCCTGGCCGCAGCCTTGGGGTTCAAAGCTCCCTGGAGCCAATGCCCATTGAGGTGCCGGGGCCCCTGGCAGCAGCTCAGCCCATCTTCCAGCAGTCTTTCCTTTCCTCCTTGGTGTTCCCAGAGCAGAGTGAGCAGCTCTGGAGGAGAAGGCTCCATAAATCACGCTGCTTTATCACCAGGCACTGCTGCAGCTCAGCCCAAAGTCGGCTGCACTCAGAGTGGGATGAATCCATCCCTGCCTTCCAAAGGTCAAGCCTTGAGCTGCCGACTTAGTGCCGACTTAGTCCCTACAAAGGCAGAATCCCCCTTGAAGCAATCGCTGGGGTCTCAGCTGCTCTATAAATAACGCAGGACCAAGGGGGAGCCGAGCCTGGCTCTGAAGCTCGTGGAGTGCTTGGGGATCCTTGGAAACGCTCAGTCCTGGGGTAACTTCCGATTTTAGCAGCAAAGGGAAGAACAGAGGCTCGGATCACAAAGTACGAAAGGTTTTTTTTTTCCTTTTTCAGCTCTTCTCCAGCCTGACTTCCTCTCTTTGACGGAGGAATCCCTGAGAAGTGCAGCCTTGCTCCGAGCTGTTTGGTCTGATCACCTCACAGGAGCTTTTTAGGGCATCACTGGGAGGATTCAAAGGGGAGGGAGTGCGGCAGGCAGATGGAATTTGCCATTCCTGCTGCCCTCTGCATTCTGCTGCTCTTTGTTTCACTCTGCCCAGCTCTTTTTCCCCAGTTTGGCTCGCTTTTTCCCAAGCGGGAATGGGCTGCGGCTCCTGGGATTGCCTCTGGGGATGCAGGCGGTGCCCCAGCCCTGCTGGCCCCGCTCGATCCTGCCAGATAAATCACCCTGGCTCCAAATTGATCGTTCTGGGATGTGGAAGAAGGCGGAGTGGGCGGATTTCCCCCATTAGGGCGCATTGATCACCATTACCGCGTGTAATCAGGGTTAATCTCGGGATTAATTGGGGGGATTTGCCGATGGAAACGATCGGCAATTTGTGTTACTTACTGCTCCACTCGCCTCTAATGGCTTAATCAGATTACAAATTAAAAGTGGCTTCTTCCAGAGGATCTCCCTGGACTTCAGCAGGAGCCGGAGCACGAGGAGAGGCGCAGGCAGAGCATCTGGTTTGCCACTCGGAGCTCAATTATCCGGCCAGGAGGAGGGATGGAGGGAAGAGCTCCACAGGGAGAGCACCCAGGGGCTGCAGCAGCTCGGGGCCAGCTCTGCCCGGGCTCGCGGGGAGCTGGGGACAGAGCAGAGCACGGGGAGGGGACAGAGGCGCATTTTCTTTGAGGGTTCCTCTGATGAAGAAAGAGGAAACAAATCCAATTCTCTTTCGGCTTGTGCCACGTGTGTGATGCAGAATTCCCGAGGTTGGAAAAGCCCTCCAGGACCGAGTCCAACCTGTGACTGATCCCCACTGGAGCACTGAGTGCCACATCCAGGCGTTCCTTGGACACCTCCAGGGACGGGCACTCCACACCTCCCTGGGCAGCCCCTACCAGTTCCTGCCCACCCTTTCCAGGAAGAAATTCCTCCTGCTGTCTGACCCGAGAGCTGGGATGGGTGGCTCTGGGTGTGCTGGCAGAAGTAGCTCTTGAGCCATTTGGGGAGGGAGCAGGAGCAATTTCAGCTCAGCAAACCTTCAAACAGTGATTCTGCAGCGAATAAATTACGGCCGATGAGCTGAGACTGATCAAACTAATGGTAGAGAGGGGTCTTGTCCTGGAAGGAGCCATCAGGCGGGAGCTGAAAGCCTCCAAACTCCACGAGTTCAGTGGAGTATAAAGCCAGGAGGGTCTATCCATGAGCAGAAAGGATGCAGGAGAGGAGTCTGGCAGGAGCAGCTGTCACCTGGAGCTCCCCCACCCACGAAACAGGCCACAATTGGGAGAAATCGGGAACTGTCAAGTCCAGCTCTGCTGTGAGCAGGCAAAAATGTATTTATCTGTTCCTTGGAAGCTCATTCCCATCAATTCACCTCCGCAGCTGGGGCTGGAGGGAGGTGGGGAGGCTCAGTCTCACCTCATCCCTAATCGGGGCCGTATCGATTGAGGTTTGATCCGTGGCAGTCAGAAGTGCTGGAAATCTATTTATCCGGCTCTTTATAAAGACATTAGCGAAGCTGAAGGAGGGGGGAAAAAAAAGGAAAGGGAATGTTTCAAGTGGCTGCTGACAAGTTGGAGCAGTTTAATAAATCACTGGTAATAAACTGCCTCCCGTGTGCTGGGAAATGCCACTGGCTGCCCTAAAAAGCCCTTGGTGATGGAACAGGCACCGCTCACAGCTCAGAAATCCAGGGCAGGGGGGTGGGAATGAGTTCTGGCCATTCCCTGCTGTTGCAGGTGTGGCTGTGCTGGGATGTGCTCTCCACTCTGGATGAATCCGGGGGGGAAAGTGTAATTCCCGGGAAGGGCGTCTCTGCCAGGAGCTGCTCCTCATCAATTAGGAGCTGAGCAGGAAGGGGCGGCCCATTCCTCATTCCTGGCCAACACTCCCTTCTTTCCACAGCATCCTTATCTCCCTCGCAGCCAGTGCAGACAAAGCCCTTTTCCAGGGAGGGAGGGCAGCCCTGTGCCTTTGCCATCCCTCTCTTTTGGGATTAGGGAAAGGCCCTCCCTGCTTTTAGCAAAGCCAGCAGTGCCAGCTGCTGCTCCTCGCTTTTTCCAGGCCTTTGAAATGCAGCAGCTCCAGCTGAGGCAGGACCTTGGGGGCCAAAGGACACAGATTTGTGCAGGGAAGAGGCAAATCCCAAGGGCGGAGTTCAAAGAGCCTCAAAGGTGTGTTCGGACTAAGGCGAGGGGAGTGCCAGGACGTGGGGAATGGCTTCCACTGCCAGAGGGCAGGCTTAGGTGCGATATTGGGAAGGAATTCTTCCCTGTGACGCTGGGGAGGTCTTGGAATGGTTTCTCCAGAGAAGCTGTGGCTGCCCCTGGATCCCTGGGAGTGTCCCAGGCCAGGATGGACAGGGCTTGGAGCACCCTGGGATAGAGGAAGGTGTCCCTTCCCATGGCAGGGGTTGGAAAGAGCTGAGCTTTAAGGTCTTTTCCAACCCAACCATTCCACGATCTGTGGCTCCGGAGAGTCTGGGCTGGGAAGGGACAGGTTCCTGGGGCTCAGCCAAGCCACCAGCAGAGCCAAATAACACCTTGGGCAAGGAAGCTCCAGGAGTTTTTGGTGTTCCCAGGCAGCCCTTGAGACTTCCCATCTCCAAAATCCATCAGGCCACTCAGGGATCGCTGTGCCAGCCGTGCCAGGGAGCTCAGGGCCATCCCGCTGTGCCCATTACATCCAGGGGAAGAGGAAAACTTATTTTTTCCACTCCTGACTTGGCTTAGAGTTGGGGATCTGCAGCCTTTGACAGGGACCTGCTCGGGGGCTGTTCTGTCCCAGAACATCCATATGAAAAGGCGGAAAAGCCCTGTGTGAGATCTGCCTCTGGGCACTGCTGTGCTCTCAGGCCCTGCGGGGTTCCGGGAGAGCTTTGCAAACCATCGCCCACAGATAATCTCCTGCTCCTCAGGCACATTTCTCCATAAACGAAGCAGAACAGGGATGAGAGGGTCAATGGCCATTCCTCATTTTTATTTGGATGCAAACAGAGACACAGCACGAGATCTGTTCAGATAAATATTATTCCTGAGGGAAAGTAGGCAGCTGTAAAAAAAACTCCAACACTTTATTAGTCTGGGGGATTTTTTTCCTCTCCACCCCATATGGGGTGTAGAGAGTGATCCCTTTTCCTCCTCCAAGCTCTGGCTCCGAGGAGCTCAGGTGTGCTGTGTTCCTGTGCCAGGTGTGATTCCCGAAGCCCTTGGCAAGCAGGAGCTGCTCTGTTATTTGGTTTTTTTACTGTTTCTTTATTAAAAACTCCAGCCTCAGACAGGTCGCTCTGTTTGGTGCCTTCCTGGGGCCTCTGCTCACCCTTGGGATAAACAGCCCAACCTTTCCATCGCTCCCGTGGATTTCCAAGCCATCCCACCTGGACCTGCTCCCAGATTGCTGCAGGTCTCCCACATCCTCCTCCTCCTCCTCCTCCTGCAAAGCCCTGGCAGCTCCACGGCTTTAATCTCCCATCTCCCTGGCAGCCAGGTGGGTGCTTTGCCACCGCTGCTGCCCGGAGCCTCCTCTCCATCCGAGGAATCCAAGCCGCAGATGGCCGGGACAACGTGCCCTCGGGAATGCTGGATTTTGGGAAAACCCCTCCGTTAAGCTTGCTTCTGCACGTGCTTCCAAAGTCACTCCCTGCGGCTTGGGGCGTTGCTTATCTCGGAGAGGCTCTTTTCCAGAGCCTGAGAACCTCCAGGACCTGTGAATCGTCCCCAGCCAGACCAAGTTGAAGCTGCAGGATGCCCCCAGTTTTTCCAAGTGTTTCACCAGCTTTTCCCCCTCCTCTGCCTCCCACCAGCCCATGATTGTTCATGGCACAGGTGAGGCAGAAGCTGGTTTTTTTTCTCCTTCCCCGGTCCCGGCAGCGGATGGGGATGAGCAGGGCTGGAGGCGGCTCAGCACCTCTGGGATCATTTCCCAGCCCAGGAGCTCTTGGCCGGGCAGAGGAGCTGCCTCCCTCCCCATTCCTGGATCAGCCACATGGGTTTTATGGTTCTGATTATCACTTTTTCCCTTTTGGAGGAGGTTTAAGAGCAAGTGCTCAGAAAACAGCGTTGGTGCTTGGCAAGGCGACCGCTGAGCCCATCTGTTGCTTCTTACACCGTTCAGCTGCTCCCCGCTTCCCATGCCAGCCTGATTCCTGCTAAATGGAGCCTCCCCAGGTCAGCAGAGCCGAGCAGCTCCTAAATTAGCCGAGCCATTAATCAGGCCCGCTCGGGTTAGCGCAGGGTGTCCGCGCCCTCCCTCTCCCGCCCATAAATTAAGGAGGTTTTTAGATCTTTAGGGCTTCCCTGGAATCGCGTCCTCCGTGCTCCCCACCCCCTTCCCAGCGCTGGTGACAAGTACTCACAGCTTAATTGGTTGGCATGGGAAAGGGCTGGCATTAATCGGCCGTGTTTGGCACGCGGGCTTCCCGAGCCTCCCAGGGATCTTATCAATCCCATCTCGGCCAGCAGCGGCTCCCGAGCGTGGCTGCCAGGGAGCTGGGGCTGCTTCCTCCCTGCTGCTGCTGCTGCTGGGAATTTGGGGTGGATTTGGCTGAGGAAGAGCAGTTTCCCAGCCCAGATGGCAACGCCCGCAGCGGCTGGGGAAGGGTCCGCAGGCATCGCCTCCCTGGGGATGGGGATCGGGATTGAGATGGAGATGGGATGGGGATTGCGATGGAATGGGGTGGGATGGGAGATGGGATGGAACAGGAGGGGACAGGATGGGATGGGAGATGAGATGGGATGGCATGGGATGGGATGAGATGGAGAGGACAGGACAGGACACTGCTCCCGGGACATCGTACCCGAGTAAGGAGCACCGGGATCCCCGCGGATGCTGCTCCTGAAGGAAGGGGTGGGTGTGGATACCCCAACCCCTTTGGAGGTTGAGACCCCTCTCTCCTGCAGCTCTGGGGCAGCGGGAGGGGAGAGCCAGAGGTGGCACAGCTGGATTGTCACCTCCCAGAGGGAAAGGTCCCTCTCCTCCTCTCCAGGAGCTGCCTCCTCCAGCGTGCCCCACTGGGCGGGGCCCGAGAGAGCGGCTTTCTCCTGCCCTCTGCGAGCCTTCTGCCGCCTGATTTCGGTTTAATCCATCCCGTACATTCCCTAATTTCAGTTTAATCCATCCCATACAATCACATATCAGAAAAGGAGCTGAAAATTCCCATTTTGGGAGCCGCGGATCTGTGCAGGGCTGTATGTGTTGGGTCTCTGACAAGTTCCAACAGCCGGCTTAACGCCTTCTAAGGGACAAATTTCGTACTTCCCGGTCCTGATTGTTTTCACATCTTTCCCTTTACCTGATTAATTCTTAAATCATCTTCATAATTAACTGTGAAAGACAGCAGCTGTCCTCCTCTCCACCAATCCCTGCCCCATCAGGGAGCAGAGCTGCTGCTGGCATGAACAGGAGGTTTCTGGTGGCGTTAACAATAAAAACATCATTTGATGCCTTTTTTATGGCCTGGTTATGACTCTCTGCCTTCCCTCCATTTATTTAATTGGGGCCGAAACGGCCCCAGATCCCTCCCCGGTGCCATCAGTGGCTCTGTCTCGGTATCGGTGTCCACATTTAATGGGGTTCGGAGAGTTTGGGATCGCAAAGCCAAAGGAAAACCCAGCGAGGGCTCAGGGTGATGCTCTCAGGTGGATTTGCTGTTGGATTGGTGTTTTTTCCAATCCTGATTTCTATCCATCACCTCTGGATGTGGTGGGGGTTCTCTAATCCGAGCGTGCAAAGCCTTCCTTTACGCGTTTTTTTTGAATTGAACTCGTAATTTATTCAAATTTTTGGGGCTGAAAATGGAAAAAGTCAGCGGAAGAGAGAAAGAAGAGGGTCACGTCAGCCTCCAGGTCCTCCTGCCCATTCCCTGGGGTGGTTCCCAGGACAGGCACCTTCCTGCCCCTGGCTCTGCCCTTCGCCCTTTCACATCCAGGGAACTGGTGGCAATTCGGAACAAAGCCCTCAACAGGCTGCGGAGGCGGCGATAATCGGGCTTTTCACACCTTTCTATGTAAAGAAAGTTTGGGTGAAGGGAGGAAAAAAAAAGAGCTCTCGATGGCTCGTAAAAGCTGTCATCGGGCTGTTCCCTTCCCTAGAGCGGGAAGGGACCGGGATGTTGGGAATGCCCGGGCGGGAGCGAAGGTTCCCTGCAAGGTTTAACTTCGTCCTTGAGTGAAAGGCAGAGAAACACAGGACGTGCCCCGGCAGCGGAGATTTCCAGGGAATTGCAGAGGAACTTTTCACTGTGAACGAGCTAAAATACGGCACAGGGTGCTCAGAGAAGCTGTGGCTGCCCCATCCCTGGAAGTGTCCAAGGCCAGGCTGGACGGAGCTTGGAGCAACCTGGGATAGTGGAGGTGTCCCTGCTCATGGCAGGGGTGGAACAGGATGAGCCTTAAGACCCCCTTTGGACCCAAACCACGCCAGGATTCAGTGGATTTTCAGAGGGAACAGAGCATCCCTCCACCCCTTGCAGTGCTGGTGTCACCTGATGCCACCTCCTTAAGCGAGAACTTCAGTCACAAACCCCCTCCCCGCCTCCAGCTGGAGATCTGGAGCACCCCTGAACCCCCTCCCAGTCCCTCAGCCTCCTTTCCAAGGCACCGGGGGCTTTTCCCATGGCCAAACCTTGCGCCAAAGATGGACCAGCTCCCTAAATCCCCTCTCCTGCGGCTCTCCCTTGGGGAGATGGGATCTCAGCCTGACTTCACTGCCGGGAAGTTCAACCCTATTCCACTGAAGTTTTGTTTCGTTCATATGATCCCTGTGCTGGGAGCAGCCTCCCTGCTCGGCAGTGTTTATGGATTCCAGCTATTTGCAAGATGCTGTCATCCCTCCTTTTAGCTGCTGCTTGCTTGGGGTAGGCAGATGCTGCTCTTAAAACCTTTCTGCCTGGATTTCTCCAGCCTCTGGATTCCTCTGGATCGTTACAGCCTCCCCTTCAACCCTTCTCCGTGTCTCGGTATCTTTTTAGGGATGAGATCCTCAAGGAACATCCCATCACCCCCTGTTTAATCCTCCCTCTCCAGCCCAGTGTAAACACCCAGAACGTGTGGGCAGAAAACAACCCCAAATCCTTGCTGGAAGCTTTTCCACTCCAGCCACGATGATCTCCCCCGGGGAGGGACTGAGAAGCAGCAGCTGGTGCCAGTGACAGCTCTCGGAGGCCCTGGGAGCCGCGGGACCGCACCCCAGGGCTGATGGCAGTGCCAGGGAAGGACGTGTGACAACAGGGGGGACTCTCCTCGCTGCCTCAGCCCTGCTTTGGGGCTGGAGATTGGGGGGAGCAGCTTTCCTGGGGAGGAATGGGAGCCGAGTTCTTTGGTCTGGAAGTTGGATGGTGCTGCAGGAACATCTCCCAAAGGAAAAGGCTCTCCCAGCGTCTCCTCAGACTCAGAGGTTGTGACTCCAGGGTGACACGGCACCACTGCTGCCCTGCAGCTGCAGGAACCTCTGACTGGGAGCTGGAGAAAGCCAGATTTAAAAATTAAAGCCTTGAAATTCCCGGCTTTGCTTTGGGTCAGCAGCTGTGTGCAGGGGGATGTTTGGGAATCGGGTGGGCGCTGCCCTCGGTTTGTGCAGCACTGGGTGATTGGGGGAGGTTGGTTTTAATTGCATCCTATTCCCATAATTTCAGGAGAACAGCATCCAGGCAGCCTTGGCACAGGGTCCTTCCCCATGGTGGGTGCGGGTCTGGGGGTGGCACCAGGACACGAGAGTGGCAGTGATGTCCTTCCCAATGCTCTGTCACCATGTGCCAGCATGGATTTCTTGGCTGCCCCATCCCTGGAAGTCTCCCAGACTAGGCTGGACAAGGCTTGGAGCAGCCTGGGATAGCGGAAGGTGTCCCTGCCCATGGCAGGGGGTGGAAGAAGATGGGCTTCAAGGCCCCTCCCAACCCAAACCAGTCTGGGATTAAATCCACAATTTTTGTGTGGAGGAATTGCTATCCAAAGCGGGAGAAATATCTCTTGGTGCTTGAAACTCCCAAATTTTGGGTTCCTGGGACCATGACTTCTCTGTCACTAAGCCCTGAATCTTTGCTGCTGGAGAGGCTGAGTCCAGGGGAATACGACATTCCAGAGGTCACGGAGCACTAATCCTCCCCTCTCCCTCACTGCCGGCTGCTCCAGTCCTGCTCCCTGGAGCTCAGCGAGGCAGGGAGGGCTCCATCATCTCCTGACCCTGTCCCCTTCTCCAAAAGAAGTGCTGGGAAATGGTTTTTCCACGGTGGGAATGGCACACAGAAAATCAACATCTCGAAAAGCCCAGGGGACGCTCTGGGATCACACAGATTGCCCTGGAAAGAACGGGAATTTGGGATGACCCCTTCCTGCACTGCTGCGCTCACAGAGCGCTCAGGTGAGTTTAACTGGAAACAATGAAACATATTTATTCCTTCCTAATGCAGTTTTTAACCTCTGCCCTAAATTGCAGTGGGATATAAAATCAGATAGGATCTGTTGCCGTTCGTTATTCCTTGTTTTCCATCAGATCCTCCTGTTAAACCACTCTGCTGTTGCAATGCTGAGACGTTATTGCAGACGAGTGACCGGGCCTGAGCATTCCAAATGTCTGGCTAATGAGGAATGGAACTGGTTCCCAACAGGAGAACCGAAGGCACTGGAGGGAGTTAAATCTGAGGGAGAGCAGAAATCCTGGAGTGTGTGGCCAGAGTCTGTGACTGGTGTGTGACTGCACTGACTTTATCCATCTGACACACAGGTCAATCATTATTTTAATTTACAAATCTTCAGAATATTCCAAGTTCTCCTTGGGAATAGCAATGGCCTTCCCTGTCCCAGCAGGTGAGCGCAGGAATTCACTGCCCAGTGGAAGCCAGAGACTCTGCTGATGTCTGAGTCCATTGATTTTGTGAGAAAAGTTGTCCAAGGGACCTATTTTGTGAAAGATTCACACTCATCCAGGGCTAAAAAAAAAAAAGGAAAGCCGGAGCAGAGGGGAAATCTCTCCCTTTCCCTCCTCTTGAGCAATTAGGGAGGGTTTTCCTCGAGCCTGGGCTTAATTGCACTTCCATTGTCAACTCCAGCAGTCCCTGCGTGCATTTGGAATGAGCTCCCCACTGCAGGCTGGTTTTGCTGAGCACCTCGGCGTGATCGGCAATTAAATCCTTTTCAGGGAGCATTATCCCTGTTTTCCAGCGTGTCCCTCCCTCCTTCGCCTTGCTCTGCCTTTTGCATTTCCTAATATTCCCTCAGCTCCTTATCTCTTGCAAAAGCCCCTCGCTGAAGCGTTTGTCTCCTCCCTCGGTGAGATCCGTGGCTTTGGGAGCGCAGCTGGCTTTTCCCGCTGAGCGGGATGGTCCTGGGGCTGCAGCAGCTCTGCCCGGCTTTTCGGGGCTTTTAGGGAATAAAGGAGGAGTCGAGGAAAGGAAAAAAAAAAAGGGGATGAAGAGAGCGAAGCAGGGTGAAGAGAGCCCCGTGGTAAATCCATCCCTGGAGCTGCGGTGCAGGCAGGAAATGATCTCTTAACACCGTGCACCTGCATCCCGGGAAGAGCATCCAAAAGGGGCCCAAGCCGGCGGCAGGGTCCGCAGGAATGGCGCTCCCGACTCCGACTGCTGGGAGTTTTAAGACTCCTTGGCCAACTTCAATCCTCCCTCGGCTTCTGGTTCCTGCCTTCCCATGCCTCTGCCAGATGTGCTCTCCCTTTCCTTATCCTACGGTAAACGGAGCTGCTGTTGGAAAGTATTATGGAAGCTGGGACCAGTGAAGCTCTGGGAAACCGGGAAACTGGGATGGTGGGATGCTGGCAGCACCTCGGTGTCCCTCATGAAAGCCCCCGTGGTTCAACGCCCGCAGCACGGCTGGCACTTGGAGAGAGCGATGCTGCCGAGGGGTTTCTGGCATCCAAATCCAGTCTGGATCCATCAAACCCGGGATCTCACAGCTCTCCCGCTATCCCAGGCCAAAGCTCCTCGTCAGGAAGAAATAAATGTGGAGACAGACGAAAAAGTGCTTATCCCGAGGCTGGGATGCGGCGCTGGGCGCCGGAGCGGAGCCTCCCCAGCTTAACCGTGCACGGCAGCGGGGTGAGAATGGCTGGAGAGGAACCTCCACAGCCCCGAAACCAGAGGGAATGTCCGGCCCGGCCAGGAATGCGGGCGGGCTGCCGGCATGTGGGAGGGCGTCGCGTCCCTGCTCTCATTAGCCCCGGAGCTCATTAGGCCCTGCGCTCATTAGCACGGCCGGGGCTGACGCGTCTCAGGTGCCACTCGGAGCACAGGTTGGACCAGGTCTGCCGGCTCGGGAGTGACACGAATGAAAGATTCCGTCAGGATCCGGCGCTGAGGGATCTCCCTGACCTTGGAGGATTTTGGTGGGACTTGAAAGGCTGGGAAGTGAAATCACCCGGCAAGGCCGGCTCACCCACGCGGGGACAAATGCACTCCCTGTAAATCCCAGGGAAGGTTTCCAAGGGAATTTTCCCGTTCTTTTCAGCACAGGCAGTGTCCCTGCGAACAGCTGCTGCCTGCCGAGCACACCTTGCCCTCTCCTCCAGGGATCCAACCGCTCGCAAACAGGGTCCTGCCCCGGCTCAGCACTGAGAGTCCACGGTGGGGTCAGCGTTCCCAAATTCCCTGCGCTCCCCTCCCCGCCTTTCAGACGAGGAGGAAGAAAGGGGTCAGAGCGCCTTTGGCAGCTGAGACCTAAAGCTTGGAAAGGCCTGAAAGCAATTCCCTGCAGCTGCTGCCGCGGCAGCTCCGGCCCAAGCCGGGGCAGGACTGTTCGGATTCCAGCGGGATGGGAGAGGTGTTTTCTCCAGGCTCGCTCCCCCTGCCCCGCGGGGGGTTCTAACGAGGCGATTGAGGGATTTAAATCCATGATGGTGGGATTAGGCGTTCCTCAGCCGAGACTGTTCCACATTCTTTCCCCCTGATTTGCCACTCTCGTTCCCACACCAGAAACCAGCTCAGCTCAGCTCCCTTCCAGCTCTGGCGCTGGAACTTTCCAGCCTCAGCCCCACGTCCTTCCCAGTGTTTGTGCCTTGATTTAATGCTTTGATTTGAAAGTTATTTTTTACAATAAGAGAGAGATGGGCCCTGCCAAGAAAAGCAGTTTCATAAAACGCTGAACATGACTTGCATTCTGTAATTGCAAACCTGAGAGACTCGGGGTAATTGACATTTTGGATGGATTGCAGGGGATCGTATTTAATCCTGAAAAGCAGGTTCCAGGCACAGGAGGAACTGCCAAGCCAAACTCAGCCTCCTCGCCGGGCTCCGACCATAACTCATTCCCAAATCCAGCCAGCCCAGTCCTGAACCTAAATGTTTACATTTTTGATTTGCTAAGATAACATTCCTGGGTCACCGAAACGCTTTGTCAGGGAAGGGCTGCGGGAGACAGCGGCAATTAGTGATGCGCGGCTCCAGTGGGACCTGTGAGGGATGTCGGTGCTTCCCAGGGTCACAGATCCCAGATTCATCCAGGTTGGAAAAGATCTCCAGGATCATCAAGTCCAGTCTGTGTGAGTGCCACATCCAGGCATTCCTGGGACACCTCTAGGGATGGGCCCTCCAAACCTCCCTGGGCTGTTCCAATGCCTGACAACCCTTTCCTTGAAGAAGAGAATCCATGGAGAATTGCGTCCGTATCCTGATATCCAGCAGATTTCAGGGAGGTTTTGCCATCTCCCTGCAGGTTCTGATCCTGTCTGGGGGAGGCAGGGCTAAATGTCTGTTCTACTCCATGGAGGTGGTTCCTGAAGCTGAGTGTTGGAGAGGTGTGCGATGGCGTCGGAGCTGCTGGGAGCTCCGTCCACGAGCGTGTGAAACTCCATAAATGTGGGAGCGGACACGAATGAAATTCCATGGAGAAGTGACTCAGTGCCTGTGTGTTTCTGTCGGTTCTGGCTCCGTGCGTGGGTAATTCTATAAACGCGTGGGATGTGGCCGAGGCTCGGGAAGCGTGTCGGAAGCGGGAGCCAAACTTCCAAGTTTGGCTTCCAAGCCAAGCCGGGGCTTCTCCTTCTCCTTTTTCTCCAAGCACGGCTCCTGTAACGGATCTGCCCCCCATTAGCGTGGTTTACAGCCTGGCTATAAACATTTGCTTCTGTTTGAAAAGCAACAAATATCAGCGGAAATCTGTTCCCCGCTTTCTGCATCCCGGTAAAGGATCCCAGGGAAGTGTTTCAAGGCCAGCCCTCTCCTTGCGAGCGGAGTGTTTACATCGCTGTAGGTTTCGCTGGAGCAAACACTCGTTTCCAATGGTGCAAATGGAAAGAAAGCAGAAAACCCAGGAATGTCAGAGGGAATTACACACCCCTGACCGTGGAAATGAAGACACGGCTCCCAAAAGCATCGGCGGAATTCCTTTTGGATTGGGATGAGTTTGGGCTCAGTGACTCGCACTGGATGGGGCCAGAGGTTTGAACTGGTCACCTTAGAGATGTCCTAGAAGGGCTGTAGGGGCCTGGAGTGGCTTCTCTGGAGTGAGGCCACCAGCACTGGGCCAGGCTGGTTTGTTCCACCTCTTGTAGCCACTCCTGCGATTCAGGCAGGGTGAGGATGGGGTTGGATTTGGTGCTGTGCACTGGAAATAACAGAATTATAGAATCCCAGGATGGTTTGGGTGGGAAGGGATCTTAAAGATCATCTCCTTCCACTCCCCTGCCATGGGCAGGGACACCTTCCACCAGCCCAGGGGGCTCCAGCCTGGCCTCGGACACTTCCAGGGATGGGGCAGGCACAGCTTCTCTGGAAACCTGTGCCAGGGCCTCCCCATCCTCACAGGGAAGGATTCCTTCCCAAAATCCAATGCGAACCCCCCTCCTTTCTTCCATCATTCCCTTTACCTTGGGTATGTTGGGGAAAGAGCTCCCCTTCCCCTCTCCAGAATTTCCAGCAGAGGCCCCAGCCCAGTTTGGGGACAGTCCGGGGGTCGGGGCTGGCAGTGCTGGGAACGGGCGATTATTTACCCAGCTGCACATCTTTATTCAGCCCATGCCCGTTGTTGTTCCCGTTTTGCATATTCCATTGTGGAAGCGGGATTGGGAAGTGGGGGGAGCCACGGCCACGGCTGGGGGCGTGGGGCTGCTCCGTTCCCCCGGCGGCAGCGGGAGCCCGTGGCTGTCGGGACATCCACATCTGGTCCCGATTTGTGGACAATGCAGCACCAGCCCCTGGCTGCACACGGATGAGCTGTGACAACTTGACAGCCTGCCCAGGAATTCCGGCCGAGCTGCTCCTATCCAAAGCCATCAGCGCTGCCTGAGCCAACGCTGGAAGCAGGCGGGTGAATCATCATTTCAAAGGAAGGGAAAGAAAAGAAGAGTTGCCTCTTTTTTTGGAATTTGGGATGAGCGGCATCAGAGCCTCCCTTCGTGTGGCCAGAGGGGTGTTGGGAGCAGCTGCACAGGAGCTGGGATGCTGCAAAGCAGGGCAGGGCGCTGCTTTTGGATGTTCCCTCTGCTCCTTAAATGTTCCCTTGCCCCTGGAGCAGCCAGGGCGTGGCAGCAGCTCCGTCCAGCCTTTCCCTGCCTGCGGACGGGGAGGCAGAGAGGGGCTCTCCCCGTCCTCCTCCTCCTCCTCCTCCTCCTCTTCCTCTTCCTCTTCCTCCTTCTGCTCCTCAGGTGCCCCATCCCAGTTCTGTGCTCTCCGGGGCTCTGCCCAGCCCCCGGCAGGGATGAGGGCAGGACGGTGTTCGACCTCTGCATTTCATTCTGGAATAAAACCTCTGCTCCTGCTCTCAGCTTTCCTGCAGGACGTAATCCTTCCTCCGTCCATCCGTCCGTGCATGCGTGGATCCCATCCCGCAACTCCATGAAGAGCAGTGCAGCAGGGTGAGCTCTGTCCCTGCAGAAGGTGACAAGTTCCTGGGTCGGGTCTGTGACTCCTCAGCCCCTGTTCAGGCTCAGGACCTCTGCCCCAATCTCCCCGGGTGCTGCTCACCCCGTTCCCTTCCAGAGCACCTCTCTGAAGGGCAGCAGAGCCTGGGGAAAGATGAGGATCTCCCTGCTCCGCGAGGATGCTCCGCATCCCTTCCCTCCCCCGGCACAGCCGGCGGGTGAAAAGCAGGGCTGAGCCAGCCTGACAAAATGCAAGGGACCTAAATTGCATTACCTGGCTCAGGAGCTGGGGCTGCGACCTCGGGGATTAATTAGATAAACAACCCCCTCGCACAGAGCCTTCTCTAAATGTCCCAGCAAGGCCCCGTTAAGGATTTTGCTGTCACTAACCTCAGCCCTCAGTGATTTAATTAGACAATTAGAGGGTGCTTGGGAATGCTCTGTAGTACCCAGAGATATTAACACCATTTGTATTTATATTTAATGACATTGCAGGAGGGACTTTAATTATTCTTTCTTGTCTTCAAACTTCCAAGCAGGAAATTCTCCTCTGACTTCAGCAGCCTCTTGCAGGTGCTGCCACAAACATCGTGTCCCAGGGCCAGAGCTCTTCTCCATTGTTCCTTGGCAGCTGGGCTGGTCCTTGGGATGGCACGGGATCCTACAGGAGGAGCAGGAAGCAGCCCAGGTCTGGCACTGAGCAGGGTAAGGAGCTGGGAGTGTCCCCTGGCTGTGCAGAGGTTTTGCGGGGCTCCTTAGGATGGCAAAATCCATGGAAGGTTCAATAACTGCCCGTGGAAGAGCCACCAGCACGTTCCCTGATCCTTGGCACGCTGTAAAGAGCAGGATGTTTCCTGGCAAGGCGAGAGAGGGGTTTGACAGATGAGGAAAACAAAGCCCATCCTCGCTCAGGTCCTTGGCAGCCTCCGAGTCACCTGGAATATCCAATAAAATCTGGGGACTGGGGACGGCCTCCAGCTCCCAGCAGCTGCAGCCTCAGTTGGGATCTGAGCTGGAATTCCCGCAGGAGCAGAGGCTGGAAAGGTTTTGTCCCAGCCCCCTCCTCACCCCCACCAGCCGGGCCCTTCCTTCCTGCCCTCTCAAAGATGCCATCCTTGCAATCTCTTCCAATAATTGTGTTTTCCCTGGATTACAGCCCCGGTAATACAATTAAGCCTAAATAATACAGATGAAGTGGGGAATAATTTGATTTGCCAACTAATGTTTGAGTCAAGGGGTTTTTTTTTTTTTTGCCCTGTTTTCCTGAATCTACAGCCGACAAATCCCGTGGCCATTCCCCTCTCCCCGTCCTTCAGTGAGACGTGGACACAGAGGAATGATTCATCACAGGGGCTGGATCCAGCCCGCTGAAAAGCGCGGATGTTTGTGTTGGTTTATGCATGGAAGGGGTGGGATCCCCCTGGGAACTCCTCGAGGCAGTGAAAGGGATTGTCTTGGATAATCAAAGACAATGAGGGAAAGTGGGGTCAATGATCCGTTTGACAAAAGCAGAAGGCAGAGGACGCACGGAGCAATTCCAGAGCTGGGGATGCGACAAGAGGCTGCTGCCAGGAGCCATCTGGCCAGAGAGGAGAGGGGGAGCGCCAGCCTGTGGAATGGGCACCTTGGGAACAGGTGCCTTCACACCTGGAGCCTCCAGGCCTGGTCCTGCTCGGGGCCTCGCTCCACACGCTGTTCCCTGGGACAGCATGGGGCATTCCACGGGGGAAAATGGGGCATTCCATGGGGGAAAATGGGGCATTCCCTGGGGGAAAATGGGGCATTCCATGGGGGAAAATGGGGCATTCCCTGGGGGAAAATGGGGCATTCCACGGGAGAGATTGGGACATTCCATGGAGGAAAATGGGGCGTTCCATGGGGGGAAATGGGGCATTCCATGGGGGAAAATGGGGCATTCCATGGGAGAGAATGGGGCATTCCATGGGGGAAAATGGGGCATTCCATGGGACAGCATGGGGCATTCCCTGGAAGAGATTGAGACATTCTCTGGGGCAAAATGGGACATTCCCTGGGAGAGATTGAGACATTCTCTGGGGCAAAATGGGACATTCCCTGGGAGAGATTGAGACATTCTCTGGGGCAAAATGGGACATTCCCTGGGAGAGTATGGGACATTCCACGGGGCAGAGCCACCGCTGGCCTCCAAAGGCATGGAAAAACCTTTGGAACACCAAGTGTAGGTGCTGGGGTGTGACCTGCTTTCCCAGGAGCTGGCTGACGGGAGATAAGCCGTGGTGAGTGGTTTCAGAAGGATTTTGCCAGGAGTCACTCAGGGTCAGGGCTTTGGAACGTTCCGCTGCTCTTTTCCATTTGCAAAGGGTAGAAATATGAGAGAGGAGCTGCAACAACCTGTATAAATAAGGAATGAGAAAGGAAAAACAAAACTGCGGGGAGCAGTTTCCTCCCGGGCGCTTCTCTCTGCCTTTTTTAGGCAAATCTGCTGCTGGCCCTCAGCACCTCCCAGCTGCCCCTAAGCCCTGCTGTCCCAGCAAGCCAGGAACCAGTTCATGCTCAGGCTACACCTGGGGATGAGCTGATTTCCAGGGATATGAGGGATCTCTGCATAAAAGCAAAGCGGCAGGGGCCAGGCCGGGCCAGCTCTGGAGGGGGCTCCAGTGGAATAGCTCCTAAATCCCTTTTATGCCCGGTTTACTGAAAGATGCTAAGAAAAAACCCCAAAATACGTGGCTTTGAGAGGATGCCCCGAGTTCAGAGCCCAGCCTGCCCCGATATCCCATTTATTTGGAAGGGTTAATGCTGGTGCAGGCCACATTCCCGCCTCCATCCCAGGCAGAGCAGCAGTCTGGGTTAGGTGATGGCAGGGGAAACGCCAGGATGCTTCATTCCAAGTAGATGTGCTCTCCAGCCTGCCAGACAGGGGAGGAAATTGGAAAAATAAGCTCTTTCATGTGGGTTTTGGTCCTTGCTGCGAGGAGTCAGGCCAGGATTAACTGTCCCTCTGGAAAAGGGCCATGGAGCAGGAGCTCTGCTAACGGGGGCCCGGCTGGAGCCACGGGAGGGCAGAGAGGTGGGGGGTACTCTGGGAGGCTTCCCAGTGCTCCCAGTGTGCAGGCAGGCGGGGCCCCCTCTTCCAGACCTGATTTTCCATGTCCTGGAAAAGCCCATGGCCAGACATGGAGCTTTGTGGGCCCTGGAAAAGCTGGAGCAGCCCCTGTGCTGAGGAGGACACTGGCACTGCTGGGGGCTCTGGCTGGGACAGCCCCATGTCCCTCTGCTGTGACAGTGGGGTCCCCACACCCAGCTCATCCCAGCAGGGAGGAAATCCCAGGATCTGGACAAGCAGAGCTCGGGAGGAGCCTGTTCCGAAAGGGGGATGGATGCAGCTGCCTTCCTCAGGAGGATGAGGAGGTTCCTTGGAGGAAAGTTGTTCCCTGTCCATAGCAGGGAGCTGGAATGAGATGATCCCTACGGTCTCTCCCAACCCAGCACAATCTGGGATTCCATGACAAGGCAGCTCAGCTGTGCATGCATGGAAGGGGCTCGGAGCCAAGGAAAGGTGCTTGGGAAAGCCGGAGCTGTTCCCTGATGGAGGCGCAGGGAGGGTGCTGATGTCCCAGGAACATCTGCCTGGGACTCTGAGTGCAGCTCAAGCCTCTTCTGTCACCTAGGCTTGGCTTAAAAATGATGTGTGTTCCCCCTCATCCAACAACAGCCAGGAAATATCCCAGAGCAGCACGGGGAGGGAATGAAATCCAGCCTGGAGGAGGGATGGGGAGGTTCCCCAGCAGGAACTCGCTCCTGCACAAGGCACAGAGCCTGTGCTCAGCTCTCCAGAGCACCCCGGCCATTGCAGCAGGGATGGAGGGTGTCCAGCAGGGCTGGGATGATGGATGAGGAGGAGAACGGGGAGGAAAGGCTGAAATGAGCAGTTTCATCCACTCAGGGGCTGTGCCAAAGCCCAGAACTCCTGGTTTTCCCTTGGCATCCGTGCCGGGAGCCTGAGCTCTGCCGAACAAAGCAGCCCTTGGCCGTGCCTCGAGGGGCTCATGCAGTGATTCCTGGGTGGGCTGGAGTGACCCAGGGCCTGTCCGAGCACACACCGGCTCCGATGGACGCGCTCCAGCCCCTCCGTGTCCGAGGCTGTTCCGTGGGAGCTCCAGGAGTGTGATCCCATCCCAAACACCGACCAAGGCGGCCACGCTGGGAATGCGGCTCCGCAGCGCTGGAGCCAGGAACTGGCTGAGTTTGTGGACACGAGATATCAATTCTCTGTTCTCCTGCCAGGCTGGAGCTGCTCCTCCTTCCCAGCCCAGCCGCCCCTGGCGCGCTGCACTCGGACTCAGCTGCCCACCCCAGTTGTCACCTGCAGATCCCCTCCCAGCCCGGCTTGGATGGATTTCCCAAAGGAGCAGAGCCCTGGGGCCCATGGATTAACAACTGCTGGGGACAGCTCTGCCAGCTGGGGACACCTGGGGACCTCCCCAGTGAATGTCACCCCTGCCCTGTGCTGGTCCCTGGGGGAAGCAGGGGAGGCTGTGGGACAGCGCTGTGCACTGGGGACACGGAGCTGCTCAGCAGTAGGGTGGCTGGAGGAGCCACAATCCCTCAATCCTGTCCCATGTCCGTGGCCAAACATTCCCCAGCCCCCTCTGGTCTGGGGGCTGCAGGAAGGCTGGAGGGGGATCCCGGAGTTTCGTCCTTGCCATGCTCCAAGAAAGGAGCTGGAGGCACAGCAGGGTTTGTCCTCCAGCCAGGACCAAACCTCTCCCTCCATGGCAGCTGCTGTCCCTCCCATTTTCCTCCTGGCAGCTAAGTTGTTAATAAGCCTCCTTTTCTCGGAGTCCATCGAAATGACTATTTTAAAACAACTACAGATGTGCTAAATTGGCTCAGCATAATAGGATGAGATGGAGAATAAAGGTTTCCCCAGTGGGCTGTCGCCAGCACAGGTAATTTATTACCTGGGTGGCTAATTACACGCTTCCCAGCTTTCCAGGGTGAAAACATCTTGATATTTCCTAGTTAAGGAGCCCTGACACGAGTGAAATGACCAGACATGTGAATAGGAAACGTGGTGATGAAGTACCTGCGAGCTGAAGAATGCGAAGGAAAAGGCATTCTGCAGCCAGGAAAAATGAACTGTGGGATTTCCCCCAGCACCTTGGGGGAGCGGGGAAGGGCTGCACCCCTCCAACGCCGGCCAATTCCTGCACTTTCTGCAGGAAAACGGCTGCTAACTGAATTCCAAGCTGGGGAAAAAAAAATCCGTCCTGTAAGGGAGAGAGGAGAAAGAATTTCATGAGTTCTGCACAGGCACTCGTGAGATTTGGGGGCTGTGGGAAGGGGGAAACTCCGTGGTCCTTCCCTCCGCCCAGGGCTGGCAGCACCCCCTGGCCCTGTCGATGGATGTTCCTGCCCAGCAGACACCCAGGAAGGAGAAGCTCATGGATGAGAAGCTCCCTCACTCCAGAAGAACTCTCCCATCTCCCGCTCCTCTCCACCCTGAGGAACCACCCCTTTCCCTGGCGCGTTCCAAGCAGGGCAGGTAGGAAACACATCTCCATTATCCTCCGGTTTGTTATTTGATTATAAAATGCAATGTTTGCTTGGTTAACGGCTTCGAGACAAGGTACCCTATAAAATACACACTCAGTGAACACAGCAAATGGGCCAATTTCCCCAGGATTTAAAATCGATGGCCTGGAGCAAATCCCATCCAGGAGAAGGATGCCTGGTGGAAGTGCCTGTGGCAGCCCACGGCCGCCAGCCACAGCACAGGAGCTGGGTGTTCGTGGATGGTTGGCAACGGCAGGGCCAAAATAACCTTTGGAAAGGAGTTTCTTTTTCCCTGGACAAGCTGGAGCAGTGGGATTGGGCTGGGTTGTGGGGTCAGTGCCTGCTGGGTGACCCATTCCTGTCACTGGCTTCGGAGGCTGCTCGTGGTGACCTGACCTTGTCCCATGGCCAGCGAAGGGGACAGAGCTCTGCTTGTCCCCAAGAGCTCACCCTGGGCTTGGATCTTCCTGCCAGGACAGGAAATGATCTTGGCTAAAATGGGATCCAGGCTGGCAGACCCCTGGGTGCTGTTTTAGCACCCAAAACCTGCCCAGCAATGAGGATGTACCGGGTTCTCCTCGGGTGTTTCCCCCCCAGTTCGCCCTTCAAGGTCCCCCTGTTTGCCAAAGGAAACTGCCCTGGAGCTGGCACAGCTCCCAAGGAAACCTGAGCAGGCAACTTTCCTGGAAGCCATGGGACATTCCTAGAGCTCTTCCCTCTCCTGACTGTACAGCAGCAGCAGGGACAGGGATGGCACCACCTGGAAAGGGTCCCGAGCTGATCCCTGGCTCTCTGCAGAGCAGCAAACCCGGTTTTTTTCTCTCGTGGGACCCCATTTCACAGCTGGCAGCAGGAAAGGATGGGGCTGGGTGGTGCCATGGCCAGGGCATGGATGCAGCTCCAGTGGTGCCCATGGGGCGGATCATAGAAACATTGGATGGTTTGGGTTGGAAGGGACTTTAAATCCCATCCAGTCCAACCCCTGCCATGGGCAGGGACACCTCCCACTACCCCAGGCTGCTCCAAGCCCTGTCCATTCTGGCCTTGGACACTCCCAGGGATGCGAATCCATCCTGGGAATTCTGGGATACAATCCCATCTACCTTGTAACTCTGAAATTCTGAGCATTTTCCCAAAATCACCCATTTTCATGTGTCCCATGAGCCGGGGTGATCCCAGCTGTCCCTGGGAAGGGGAGTGTTGGGCATAAAGGGAAGAGCAGGAAACGAGGTGTTTGGGGTATGGAAGGGGCCTCATTCCCAGGGATAAAAGGGAGAAATGTGTGTGTGTGCCTTTGGATCCACAGCATCTCCCAAAGCTCGAGGTTTATGCTTCTTTATCCTTCCACTTCTTCCTTAATGAGAAATTAATTAGCGTTGTAGTTCCTGCTCGGGAACTTGTAAACACTCAGCGCTGCCTGTTGCTCCCCCCACCTGGGTCCCACCCGCCTTCCCTGTAGTCCAAGATATCTGACACAAACCCTCCCGAACAAAGCATGCCAGCTAATTCAGGGAATTATCGGGAAGCTGGAGCGGGGCTGAGATAATCGGCCGTAAATAGCGGCTGATTGCGCTTCCTCCGCGGCTGTCGCGGCTCCCTCCCACCCCCAGCGAGCGGCTCGGGGCCACCGGGCCGGGAAGTGACTGGGCTGGGGATGTCCTGGATGCCCCTGAGTGGGGGATGGCGCCTCTGGCTCCATTGCCTCGCTTTTGGGAAAAAGGAAAGGCAAAGCAGTGACTGCTTGGCGGTCCTGGTTGTGATGCCCCTACTGCCGTGTCCCCACTGCCGTGTCCCCACCGCCACATCCTCACTNCGTGTCCCCACCGCCATATCCTCACTTCCATGTCCCCACTGCCATGTCCCCACTACCACATCCTCACATCCATGTCCCCACTGCCATGTCCCCACTTCCGTGTCCTCACTTCCATGTCCTCACTTCCATGTCCTCCTCCCACCTGGGCTCTGTGTTGCCCCCGGGCCGCCCCGTCCCCAAAGCAGCTCCCGATGGTTCAGCCCCTGGGAGAGGAAGGTCAGCTCTGCAGCCCCTCACCAAGCCCAGCCTGAGGAATTCCTGGGCTCTGCTGCTTCATCCCAGCCCTTCTCCAGCCTCTCCAAGGCCACCCTCATGCCTGCCAGCAGCCACAGCGTCTCCTGCTCAGCAGAGAGCTGGCAGTGCACAATGGGAGCTGAGCATCCTCAGGAACACATCCAGACCCGTGGAATAACCCCTGATACAGTGCCGGACCTGTGAGCAGGATGTGCTCCCAGAGCAGGCAGAGAGTGGTAAAAGAGGTGGGAGCAAGGCTGGGAGAAGTGGGCTCAGCCCAGTGGATCACATTGCTGGGACATACTTTGGATCCAGGGCACGGAGCAAGGGAAGGATCATCTTCGTGCCAGGACCTCGTTCGTTTTCATTAAAATATCGTTTTCCGAAGGGAGAAGTTTAATTGGCAGGGAAATCGTGGGATTAACTGTTGCAAATTCAGAAGACAAGGAGGGCTCTGAGGCCACAGGGCAGCAGAGAGCAGGAGCTGAGCACAAACCCTGGCACGGGGCAGTGCTGGGGCACTTCCCACTCCCGCTGAGCCAAGGAGGATGGAGCCGGTATCCAAAGCCTGCAGGTTTTGGATCCACTCCAGCAAAACCAGGCTGCTTTGCCCCAAAATCGCTGTCCCAGCCTGCTGGTGGCACAGCTGCTGAAGTGTCAGGGGACAGCTCTGCAGCCCTGAAGCCCAGCTCTGCTGCTGACACACTTCTCCCAGCACAGCCAGCGAACAACCGAGGAGTTTCCCGCCCGCAGGAGTTTCCTGCCCGCAGGAAGGTGGATCCCACGAGCAGGTTTGGTGGCAGGGAAATCTCCTGATGCCTCCTGCTCCCGGTGCTGCTCAGCTGATGGGACAGAACGGGTTTGTGTCATTTCCTCCAGGAGGAAATGTGCTGTTCCAAGGAGGACTTGGAGCTCCTTCAGCAGTGAGTCATGACTTTGTGTATAAGCTAAACACTGGAGCAGAATCATAAATAAATAAAACTGCCTTCATAAACTGGAAATTAAACACATCCCGTCCTTGTTTGCGATGCGCCATGATTCATGCTGCTGCTTCCTACTTCAAGGGTTATTTTAAACCAGGCTTTGCAGGCTCTTTGTGCCTTTTATCCATCCTTTGGTTTGCCCTGTGCTGCTGCTCGAGGAACGTTCTTTGATATGATAACAAATTCCGCCCTCGCGTTCCCTCTCCTCGTGCCGTGTCCTTGCAGGGCTGGTGGCAGTGACGGGCGTGAAGGCGCTGGGCTGGAGGCTGTGGGACATTCCCAGTTCACCAGGCCACCTCCATCTCCACGCAGGGCTGGGGGAACGCTGCCCGGAGCAGGAGCTGGAGTCTGTGCTCACACAGGGCTGACATTGCTCCTGGCTGGAAGTGCTGATCCCACCTTTTCCACCTCCCAGCCCCTCTCCCTCCTCTCTATGGCAGCAGCAGCATTTGAGCAGAGCTGGGCCAGGCACTTGATTACAGAATAGAACCATGGAATCACAGGATCTTTTGGGTTGGAAGTGGCTTTAAAGTTCATCCCATTCCACTCCCCTTCCCCTACCCCAGGTTGCTGCAAGCCCCATCCAGCCTGGCCTCGGACACCTCCAGGCATGGGGCAGCCACAGCTCCTCTGGGCACCCTGTGCCAGGGCCTCACCACCCTCATCAAACCTTCCTCAAGATCAGATCTCATCAATTATTATTTTTATCTCACCGGGATAATTTCCAGCTGGATCAATTCCCGAGCCTGACTCCCGAGGAACAGTGGGAGGAGCAGCTGAGGTGCCAACACAGTGGATCTGTCACCCAAAGGAGAAGGTGGGGAACTGCCCAAACTCTGCTGCCCAAGGCCTGTGCTCAGCTACTCTGAGATCTCTCCTACCCAGGAATCCCTCCTGCCACAGGATCCCTCCTGCCACAGGATCCCTCCTGTCCCAGGATTTTTCCTACCCCAGGATCCTTCCTGCCCCGGGNGTCCTGGGGTCCCTCCTGCCCTGGGGTCCCTCCTATCTTGGGGTCCCTCATGCCCTGGGATCCCTCCTGTCCTGGGGTCCCTCCTGTCCTGGGGTCCCTCCTGTCCTGGGGTCCCTCATGCCCTGCACTGGCCATCACCTGTAGAAGCACAAATCACTTCCGTGTGCAGAGAGGTGAGGAGGTGCCTCATACCCCGATCTCCCCCATCCTCCTCCTCACTCCAAACAGGACCTAGACACTGGATTAGACCGAAAACGCCATTCCCACGGTGCCGGATCTGACCCAGATTTGACATTTCAATTGGGAGCTGGCTGATGCTCAGAGCCACCCGGCCAAAACTCATCCTGTTCTGCCCTCACAGCTGTCCCCCAGCTGAGCCCTGCGGCAGCAGTGACACCACGGGGGAGGCCCAGCAAGGATATTTTGGGATGTTTTGGCTCCTAATCCTGCCCCACCACGCCTGGCTCCGGGGTGTCTGTGGAGCTCTGGGCTCAGGCGGCTCCGAGGGCTCCCTGGGTGAGGAGGTCACCGCAGGCATCTGGGGTCACCTTAGGGTTACCCCACTCCTCATTTAGGCCGGGAAACAAAAGCCTGGCTCTGCCAACCCCCAGGCTGTGAGGAGGAGGGGGCTGAGCAACCTGTGAGCCATTGGTGTCTTTCTCCAGGTGGGATGTCCCGTTCTGCCGCAGGACGGAGGGGCTTGGGCTGAGGCTGGGAGTCCTGGGAAGAGCCAGGCTGGATTCTCCTGACTGGTGGTGCTGGGAGCCTCGGTGCATCCCAGGACAGGAGCTGGGAAGGCAGAGAGGGCCAGGACAGTGGATACAGCCCCTCCCACTGCACACACAGGCTCATCCTTGTCCTTTAATCCAGGTATTTCCTCCTGCCTGTGCCATACCCTGATCACAAAGCACTGGGTTCCTCTGTTCCTTAAAGCTGAGCCAGATCTCCCCTGCGATTCCAGCGTGTTCAGAAACCTCCGAGATTTTGGTGCAGGAGGGTCCAGCTCTCCCTCTCCAGTGCAATCCTGCAGTTCCCTGCTCCAACTCTCCCTCTCCAATGCAATCCTGCAGTTCCCTGCTCCAACTCTCCCTCTCCAATGCAATCCTGTAGTTCCCTGCTCCAACTCTCCCTCTCCAATGCAATCTTGCAGTTCCCTGCTCCAACTCTCCCTCTCCAGTGAAATACCTGCGATTCCCTGTCTTGGCAGAGCTCAGCTGCTGGACCTGCTCCCTCCAAACCAGGCTGGAACACGTCAAACAGGAACGTTAACTATTTTTCCAGCTGTCTGGAGCTCTCAATCCATAAAACACACGCCGATGTTACACCTCCCCACCTCGCCAAGGAGATGCCAGTGATGCTGGGATTGCTGGGTTGGGTTTTTTGTATAAATGTTTTTTAGAACTTGGAGGAAATCTCTTCCAGGGGTGATTCCTCTGCAGGAGCTGCAACCTGGGGCTGCTCCCCAGGCTGGGTGGGTGTCACTCCTTGGCAGAAGTAGGACAAGGCAAGTGAGACCATTCCCAGCAGCAGCTCTAACTGGTGCCACCCTGGAGCCGGGAGTCACAGAATCCCAGGATGGTTTGGGCTGGAAGGGGCCTTAAAGCCCATGCAGTGCCACCCATGCCATGGGCAGGGACACCTCCCACTATCCCAGGTTGCTCCAAGCTTCATCCACCTTGGCTTTGGACCCTTCCAGGATGGGGCTGCCACAGCTTCTCTGGGAAAACCATTCCAGGGGCCTCCCCGCCCTCATAGTTTCCAGAGGGGGAGGTGGAACATCCCCAAACCTTGGACTCAGATCCCTCTGTCCCCTGCAGCAGCACTGAGATGCCCGAGGATCCCGGTCCACGCCAGTCCATCCCAGTTTGGGGTGGGGTGGTGCATTAACTGGGCCAGTCTGAAACCAATTTGAGCCTGTCTTTGAACCCGATTCCTCTCCGAGACTGTTTGGGATAGACCTGATCCTAAAGGGAGCAGCAGACAAGGCAGACTAAACATGCAATATGAACTAGCAAGTGCTAATATGAGAGCCACTAAACACGAGCCCTCTCCCACCTCTGCAGCAGCTGGAATCGGGGCTGCTCTCCCGCTGCTGGATCCTGGTGCTACCGAAAGCCAGGCCGGCCACACGTGTATGGATCAAATTGCTGGAATGGAGGAGAAATTCCGTTTCCTGCTGCCAATCTTTCTGGCATTCCATCCCCTGGCCCTGCTCTCAGCCAAGGTGTGAGCAGACGAGGTCCTTTTCCCTCGGGAGATGTGGGAAGGGGGAGTGTGGCTGTCCGGCTCCTGGCTCTGGGAAGGTTGGCAGGGAGGCTTCTCCCCCAGCCTGCTGGAAAATTGAAGAAATCTTATTTTGTTTTGGGAAGAATCCAAGAGGTTTTGATGTCCTGGGAGGGATCTGCTGGCCATGCAAAAACTTCTCTCCTCCTCTCTCTCTCCCTCTCTCTCACAGAATTTCAAAGCCACAGCATTGGGATAAATCCAAGAGAGGGTTCTGGATGGTCACAGTGAAGGGGAGTGGATGCAGAGCACCCGGGCTCAGGCCAGAGGTTTTCCAGCTGTGCTGGGAGCAGCAGGGACAGGGAGGTGGTGGTGGAGGAAACCATCCAGAGCAGCCTGAAAGGAAAACCCCTGAGCTGGATCCCTGTTTGCTGCATGCTTGTCCTGCACTTCCCTCACATCTCACTCTCCCTCGGGCTGAAATTCCAGGAGAAACTGAGCAAACATCAACAGCCAAGTTCCCCCTGGGCTGTGTGCGCTGGGACAGTGAAGGAATGAGAGACATCCTGACCCCATCCCTGAGCACGATCCCCATCCCGCTGTCAGCAGCACTCGTGGCCCCGGATCCTTGTCCTTATCTGCCGAGCTCCTCCCCTTCCCTGGAGCCTCTTGGTTATCACTTCGGAGCAAACCTTCCACTTGACTTGACACCAACCAACGTCCCACCCACACCTCTGAAATTCCTTACAAGTCAGCCAGGGACGATGGAGAGTGTCAGCCTTCCAGCCCTTCCCCACTGAGATCCATACTGGGAATAGAGCTGGGGCCCCTCCTGCTGCTCCCACCTCCTCCATGAGGTTCTGGAAAACATCCTTTCTTCTTTCCTCTTCTTTTCTCTCTCTCGTTGAAGGAAGTTTTTTGGGTGTTTCAGTGAGGCAGCATCCCGAGGAACCAAAATCCCAGCTCTGCAGAGGTCAGGGGTTTTCCCATGTCCTGCATCCCAAAAAATGGGGCAGCCCGGCTCTCCAAAGCAGCTCCTGCTAGCCCAGGCAGCAGCCAGCCCCCAGGGCAGGGGTGACCCGTGCTGGGACAGGAGGGGCAGAGCCACTCCCAGCCCTCCAGCATCCCTCTGCCTGCTCGATGGATTTCAGCTTAGGAACAAAGCAGTGGGAAGGCCGATGGATGACGGATTGGTCAAAGGGTTTTCATGAGGAAAACCTTCAGATGCTGGGTTCTGCTTCTGCTTCTGCCATCCCGGCAGTGCCGCCCTCTGAGCAGAGGCTTCAGATCCTCCTGGAAGCATTCCCGTTGTCCTCCAATTCCCCCAGACTCGCGCTGTTAGGGATTCCTTTGTTCTGAGCTTTTCCATTTCCTGCAGCCTCTCGAGTGCCTGAGTACCTGCCACGGGAGCCTTGCTCCTGTGTCACTGAGCGCTGGAAGCGCTCCGGAGGCTGGGAAAATGAGGAATGGTCTGGGATGTTCCCGTGCAGAGAGGCCCTGCACTGATCCCAGAGTTATTAGGGCTGGCACGAAGCTCCCCCAGCTCACTTGCTCCACTTTATCCTGCGCATCAGGCTGGTAAACCATCCCTGTCAGATGTGTGCTTAGCCTTATCCTTGGATATCTCCGGGGAAAGCAATTCCGCAGCGTTCCGCTGGCTGAACTCTTGTCAGAGCTATAAAGGTTTCCCGAATGTTTAACTTTCATTTTCTCCACTGCAGCAGAACTCCATCACGAGGCTTTGAGCTCCTGGATGGCTCCTTTTCCCTAAGCCCCCATTCCGAGGAGCTGGGAAGGACTGGCATGAGCTGACTCCCCCTCGGCTCTGACACAGTTCCAGCCAATTCCCTTTAATTCGAGTTAAGGTAGGCAGAGTTTATGTGATCAGAGCAGGTTTTAAACGGGCTTAGGCAACGCTCAAATGTCCTCTTGTGACATGAGCTGGGCTGGGGAGCTGCTGGCCCGGCTGTGCCTCCTCCCCCTGGCTTGGGAATGAGGAGGGAGTGACCCCTCCGAGGGGCAGGTGGGCACACAGGGGGTCACCAGACCCACTGGGGGTCACCAGAGTCACAGATCCATGGGGAAGGGTAAAAGGAAATGAGGTCTCAGTGGGATTTGAGGGTCCTGCCTGGGGGTCCCTCCCCTCTGAGCCCTCTGCACCAGCTCCCCTCACTGTGAGCATCCACCCTGTCCTTGTACCAGTGACTGGAGTGAGTGAGATGTACAGGGACACCCTCACGTCCTGCCTGGGGAGAGGGGAATTTGCTGGATCCCAGCTCCCTTCCCTCAAAACCCCCTTTTTGGGCTCTTCCCAGCCCTGGCACATCCCAGGCTGCCGAGGAGGAGGGAAGGGGCAGGCAGGGGCTGCTTGGAGTGGGGATGAGGGGCGGGTGGGGGCTGCACCCCTGAACTCATCCCCTGTGTCAGATGAGCTGGGCCAGCTCCTGGGATCCAAACTCCGGAGAGAGGAGACTGGAATGGACCAGGGAAATGAGGGAATTCCAAACTCTCCCCAGATGAAAAGCAGAAGGGAGAGGGGTTTTGGTGAATGAAGCAGCTCCCAATGGCTGCATTTTGACAAGGATCCTCAAGCCACTTGGAAACCCTTCCAAGAGAGGACAAGGTGGAGCTCATGGCACCAAGCCCCAGTTATTAACACGACTGCAGGATGAAGTAGGTCGATCCCCCCTGCCTGGTCCTGGAGGGGCTGAACTCATTTCCTGCCATCCCAGAGGTTATCAGAGATGGGGAAAGTGGGATGCAGGGATGGCACAGGGCAGAAACGGTGCTGGAATCCACCAGGTGTGGTTGGAAAAGTGTGGGAGTGGGGAGCATGGGAAGGCAATGCCAGCTGGGCTGGGAGGGCAATTCCCTCCTTCCACCCACGGGCTCTCTTAAGCCCTCACCTGTCAATCATTCCCTTATTTCCATGAATCCTAAATCCACTCGCAGCTCCTTTCAATAAAACGGGAACACGCACCTTCCCGGAGTGAAACATATTAGAGCAGTTTGTCACTGCCTCATCCAGGAGGGATTAATTCCCAAATCATTTCCTGACATGTTTTATCGGCACTTATTAAAGCAGGAGCTGCGTTGGGCAATCCTTGGATAAACGGAGCCATAATTTAACACCTCCTCCGTCCTGGTAGTGAGGAGCAGGATTTATTTTCTCAGTGCAGCTTTAATTACGGAGAACACACGCAGGGGATGGGGGCGGCTGGATCCTGGAGGTTAAGGATGAATCCTGCGGAGCGCCCTGGGGCGAGGCACGGGATCTTCCCAGAGCTGCTGACTCACCTGTGCATGGCGTGTCTGGCTCCAGCTCTGCGACCTTGGGATCTGGGCCTCCCAAGGGTTGTTGTGGCGCTGTCGGGAGATGTGGAACACTGGGAATGCCAAGGCTGGCTGGATGCCTGGCTCTCCTGCCCTGGGGGAAGGCGAGCTCTCCTGGCTCCCCATTGCTGCGCCAGCAGCTGGAGCGACTTTCCCAATGGAAAAGGAGGGCAGCCCCAAAGCCCTGCTCAGCTGAGCAACTCGGAGTGGCTAGACTTTGGGTTCTCTGGAATGTGGCCACTTTGTGGCTCACTGGACTGAGGAAACTGGGAAAGTCTGTGCTGCCTCCAGCCGTGCTCCTCCCCGAGGCTGGCATCCTTCTCTCAGCCTCTGCTCTTCCCACTTGCTTTGAGCGCTTCCACTGAAGCTGGGAATGCTGCACAATCACCAAAGGGTCCAGCGCTGCTGGCTCCAGACCCTGCTCAGGTGGCTGTCAGAGGGCCTGGAATCACAGGGATTGGGATTCCAGGTGGTTCCACGGGAGCGTGGCTCTCTGCTCCTGCAGCCTGTGTCCCCGGGGCAGAGCCGGCTGCGATCCCAGCCCATCGGGATGCTGGAAAACAGCACCAGGGAGGTAGAGAAAGCCCAGGAACTGACCCAAGGCCTTCTGGAAAAGCTGGATCCCTCCTCCCATGGCGGGAGTTAATGACCCTCCTGGCAAATATCACCGGGAGCTTGTCAGGAATCCTCACGTTCCCCCGAGCGCCGCCGTGTTCCCGCTCTTTTCCATTAATTTATTTTCGGCTCTGGAAATCGTCTTTTAATTTCTGCACCTTTGTTCTCTCTCTGGGGGGTCTGGGGCTCCCTCCAGCTCCTCAGTCATGTGCTGGTGAGACAGGGATGTGTCCGGTGGCTCTGGGAATGGGGACGCAGAATCCAGGCCCTTGGACCATCCGAGGACCTGTTCCTGCTGCCCTCTGTCCAGGGAAAGCTCCGGGGGCATTTGGCACTGGTGCCGAGGGATGTGGGAAAGCTGCCCCTGTGGAAGGACTGGGATCTGGAGATGCTGGAGCAGCAAGGGGTCGGGATGCTCCTCAAGGATCACTGCAAGCTGCCAAGAGAAAGCAGCTGGATGCACCCACTGCTCCCTTGCAGCCACTGCCATTGCAGGCACAATCACTGACAGGGACAAAGAACAATCTCGTATTAAACTCCAAATTCCGGAGCAGTTCGGGGCAGGGAGCGAGTGCGGAGGGAGGAGATGCTGGAACACCTCAGGCTGATGTCATTCCTTGCAGCCAGGAGCAGGAGAAACACAATCCAGTTCTGTTCCCCCCAGCAGGACAAAGGGGAAAGTCCCCAGGGGAAGGTTGGGAAAAGGGAAACAACAACAACAACCAACCCAAAGAACTCCAAACTGAGAGAGGAGAGGGAGAAAAGTAGAAGAAAGAAAATAAAAAGGCCAGACAAACCCATCCCCCTGAGGTGTCCCCTTGGTGTGGAACACTTTCCCTCTTCCCCCACTTCCCCCAGCCCCAGCCGGGCTCCTGGAGCCATAAAATCCGAGTTTGTGGCGTGCTCAATCGATTATTCCCCGAACGCCCCAGCTTTGGAGACAGGTAATTCATTTCAGCCCCTCCGTGGCTACACGCAAAGAAAAAAACCCCCTTTCCCTTTCCCTTCCTTCCCGTGCTGCTTCCAGCCCTTTCTCTGCCCCTTTGCTCCCTCCTCCCCCTGTCCCCCCTCTCCGTGCCCCCAGACATGAGCGATTCCCAGGGAAAGGTGCGGCCATTCCCACAGTGAAACCCAAAGCAGGTAATGACTTTCTCACCCCATCCATACTGCTCCAGAAACTCCTGCCCCTCCAGCTGCATCCCTTTATTTCCGAGAGGCCAGGGGGAGGGGGGATGTGCCAGCCCCCTCCGATTCCCTCTCCTCCAAGGCCTCTCCATAAAAAAGAAAGGAGGAAGATATAAAGGGAGCAAGTGTTTGCAGGGATAGAGTTTCCGTGAGGCGGAGTGGTTGGGAAGCAGAGGCTCTTTGGTGTCCGGGAAGGAGCAGGTTCCTGACACCCCGCTGTGCTCTCCATATGGGATCTGCAGGCAGGATGGCTCGTCTGCTGCGGCCAGCTCTGGGGAAAACATCATGGAATCATCATGGAGTGCTTCGTGTTGGAAAAGACCTTAAAGCTCATCCAGTCCAACCCCTGCCATGTGCAGGGACACATTCCACTTGCTCCAAGCCTGCCCAGCCTGGCCTTGGACACTTCCAGGGATCCAGGGGCAGGCACAGCTTCTCTGGGCCCCCTGTGCCAGGGCCTCGCCACCCTCACAGGGGGGGAATTCCTTCCCAGTATCCAATTTAAATGTCTTCTTTTAGTTTAAAACCATTGCCCCTTGCCTATGACCATCTGCCCATGTAAGAAGCTGCTCTCCAAGGAGAAAGGAGGAGCTGGATTGGGTTCCCAAGGGAGTGTGGCCACTTCCCTGGGAAGCCCCAGAGTCACAGTGCTGGGCCCATCTGAGCCCAGGCACAGCCGCCGTGTCCGGCTCTGTGCCGGCCGCTCCCCCTGCCCTCGGAACAGCCACACCTCGGAGCCACGGTCTGGAACGGGGAGCACCGGGGTCAGGGCTGGGCAGCTGGAAGGGAACAGCGAGGTTGGTTGGGATCTCTCCTGTTCCAGCTGCCCAGGAGAACCGGAGCTCTGGCAGCACTCCAGGGCTCCTGTCATCCCTCACCGAGCAGGGTCACATCCAAGGGCTGCTCCTGACCCTGGCGGTGGCAGTCTGGGGCAGGGACAGGCTGGGATCGGGCGCTCCTGTGAGCAGGGGCAGCGCTGGCACAGCCCGGTCCCTGCTCCCAGTCCTCCGGTGCTCCCTGTAAATGATCTTTGCAGAGCTCTGGAGATCTGAGTGTGGATGAGCAGCTTTGAAGGGCTCTGGAACAGGGTTTATGGGATTACACCTGGGCTCACCTGACTCCACAAGGGTTTTCATCCTAATGCGTGCTGGCTTCCCGGGAAAAGAGGAGATTACCCAGCACTGACAGCTTTGCTGGCAAATCCTCCTGCCCTGGAAGGCTCTTGCATGAAAACAGAGGGTGCAGGTGCTGCCAGCCCGCAGCCCTGGGCTGAGAATTCAAGCACGAGCCTGTTTCTCTCCGGGGAATCCAGGGGCAGCAGGAATATTTTGATCGCAAAGCCCTAAATACGTTTTGTGATGTTTCAGAGCAAGGTCAAAGCTCATCTGTGCTCCCTCCCCGCTCTGGCTGCTCCCACCATTCCCTGTCCTCCTCCAAAGGACTGCTCCAGGATCAAAGCCTCCCTGACCCTTTTCCATGTGCTCCCCTTTTCCACATTCCCCACTCTGCTCTGGCAGCCCCTCGGCTGCTCCCAGCCCTGGGTCACCGCCACAGACTTCCCACTTCCCAAAGAAACCCAGCAAAGCTGCGCCAGAAGAGCAGCTGGAGTCCCAGTTGAGCTGGGAATGACGAGCCCATGGCAGCAGCATTCCCATTTCCCAGCACCCAGTGGAGCTGGGAGGAGCCGTGGGCGAAGCTGGGATGGCTCTGCGAAGCTCAGTGGCCCCTTGGCTTTGAAGGGTCTCTGGTCTCTGCTGCTCAGGAGCCATCCCAGCTCCTGCCGGGTTTCCTGATGGACTCTGCAAGACTCTAGTGGGCTCCCGAGAATCTGCGGCAGCTCTGCCCGAGGCGAATTCCTGCCCAGCTAAAACAGAGACACTGAGGAAGGAGCTGGCACCCTCTGAAGCAGCCCCTGAGGAAAACGGAACGTCGCTGACAGTTCTGAGGATGCCTGGCTCCCACACACCGCTCCTTCTGATTAGCTCTGAAACGTGGTTAATCCGGGGGATTCAGTTTATTCCTGCAGAAGTCCCTCCCGCCTGGTGCGGGGAGAGCTGCGCCATTCCCACCACAGAGGAGCCCTGTCCCCCCACACACCCCACGGACATCTGCCAGCTCCACGTGGGAGGAGCTGCAGCTCTGGCTCTGCCCACGGGGATGTGTGGGTCACGCTCAGCGCTCCCTGTCCTGCGTGGGGGAAAGGAGTGGGAACTCCCTTCCGGCAGCAGCGAAACCTGGATCGGCGCGGAGAAGAAATCCCACTGCGGAACTCACTCAAGGCTTTCCTTCTCCCAGCAGTTCCCAGTTCCTGACGTGGAGCACGGCTTGTGTTGACTGGGATGAGGCCAGATCTGTGGGTTCCCCATGGCTGTGTCCCTGGAGGGGAGGGGGTCAGCTTTCCAACGGGATCAGTTAAACTCCAGCGTGGACCCCAAACTCTGACTCCTACAAAGACCAAAGTGGGACGAGCTGCTCCCACTTTATTTCCTCTAACATTGTGCATTTTCTCTACCAGCCATTGACAACAAAAGCCCTGACGAGGCAAAGGAGCACAGCCCGGTGGTGTCAGGAAAAGGAATTTCCTATTCCCTGGACGGAGCGCGGAGCTGGCCCTCGGCCTGGGCTGCAGCCCCTTCCTTGCAGTGACCCGTGTGACGGCTCTGCCTGGCTGTGGGACCCCCTCTCGCCATCCCACAGTTCCATGTCCCCGGCTCCCAGCCGCCAGCCTGGATCCGCTGCTGCCGGGGATCTGGGATGCTCGGCTCGGCTCGGCTCGGCTCTTTCAATCGTAATTTCCCGTGAGGAGCTCCCAGCTCTCCCATTTCTCTTCCCACCAGCCCAGCGTTTGGCTCAGACTTGCAAATGACAAATTACGCTTCTACCTCTAATTCCAGCTTCCCTGGCATCCTCCATCGGCGCAGAAAGCAGCAGGATCCGAGCAGGCAGCGGGAGGTCGGCGTCTCCTCTGCTCCGGCTCCCTCCCCCTGCCTTAATTGCAGCCTAACGTGGGCTTGAGGTGTATTAAACACACAAATTATCCTGCAAAGCCTCGGGAAGTGCTGCTTCCCCAGGCCTCTAATGGGAGCTGACAGAGCAGCCAGAGGAGCTGTTAACGGCACGGCTTTGTCTGGAATGGCCCTGGCGAGCGATCCAGCGCGGGGCTGGCACCGGCGCTGGCACCGGGGCTGGCACCGCTCAGCCGCCGCGTCCCCCCCGGTCCCCAACGTGGTCCCCCTGCGCCGGGGCATCGCGGAGAACCAGAGGCTCTTGGCAAAGGCTCCCGCAGCTGCACCTGCGCTGCCTCTGGAGCGCTGCTGATGGATTGGAGGGAGTTCAGAGGAGAAGCAGGAACACGATCAAGGAGCTGCAGGGCAGGATTTGTAGGGCGACTTTAAAGGGGCGGCGTGACGGCAGCGAGAACAAGCACTCGAGCACGCCAAGGTTTAATCTCGGGCTCAGACAAAGCTGACGCGGAGCGGGAGCAGATTGAACCCCCTCACGAGGGAAAATCCACCTCCACCCACAGCGGGAGCGATGGAGAGCCATCGGGAGCCTCCCCCGGGAGCGATGGAGAGCCATCGGGAGCCTCCCCCGGGAGCCAAGGAGAGCCACCGGGAGCATCCCAGGGAGCGATGGAGAGCCACCGGGAGCCTCCTCCAGGCTCAGATGCCAAGGAGGGAGGGAGGGAGAGCAAGGGAGGTGTTGGGGTGAGCCCACGGGCTGGAAGGGGTGATGGAAAAGCATGGGAAGGAAAACACAGGCTGAATAGCAGGGAAATGTTGCCAGCAGGGCAGCACAGGGATCAGGGAATGTCGCCGTCCCGGAGCAGGAGGGACAACCTGGAGTGTCCCACCCCGGGTGTGATCATTCCGCTCCCAGCTCCGCTCCCAGCCCCCTCTCCAAGGAGGAAGACAAAGCCTGACAGCCGAAATAAAGCCCAGCCTAACACAGGTGGAGGCACTGGGAGGGACAGAGGTTTGTAGGGAAAATCTACTCTCCGTGGCTCAGCGAGGGGCAGCCGCTCCCCGGATGCCCGTGGAAGCACACATGGAATGTTCTGCCCAACAAGAATCCAACAAAACAGGGGAAATGGAAAAAAAAACAAAAAACCACTTCATTTTCCCAGCTCTCCCATCTCCAGCTGCACCAAGGACTGGGGGAGAAAGATAAATGTGGATCCAGGCAGAGGGATCAGGGCACGGCTCAGGGCTGCAGGAAGATTTAGAGCCTTGAAGTCCAAAGGCAGGGCTGGATCATCGCACGAGGGAAGAAAAATCCCTGGGAGTGGAGATCACGTTAAACAATGTGTTGTAATAAGTGTTTTATGCTTTAGAGGAGGAGAGAGAACAGTGAAATCCCCTGTAAGAGCTAATTACTGCAAATTCCTTTTCAATAAAACAAGACCAAAAAAAATCCTCTCTTAACGGAAAAATCCATTTAAGGCTCAGCTGAGGTAACCTCGGTTCACGTCCTGGAGCAGCGTTCCTGGGAGTCAAACAGGATTTCACCGGAGCTTGGCATGGCTAGCCCAGCTCCCCAGGGAGCCCAGGTGTTGGGGTGAAGGTCTGCAGTGAGAGAGTGATCCTTGAGCACCAAAATCTCAGGGGAAAGGCTTTATTGTGCTGGGTGCCATGTGGAAATTCAGCGTGCACATCTTTGGGAGGATGTGGCAGGGATTTTGGGAACGGGAATGGCAGGAACTTGAAAACAACTCAGCTCTGGGGGCCAGGTGAGCTTGTCCTGGCACCTGAAGGTCCCTGTGGCACCTCCCCAGCAGTTTCAGGCCACTGGTGATGTGTGACCACAAGAAGGGACAGTGGGATGTCCCCAGCCTGCGCTGCTGCCTCCCCCAGCCCCACACGACCTCTGTCGCCTCTCCCAGTCCAACCCAATTACAATAAAATAAAGCCTGGATTGGGAGAGGCTTTGCCTCTGTCCCTGACACTCCGCATTTCCTGCCATTTGGAGTGGGGCCGCTTTGGTGGATTTCTCGCACATGGGAGCAATAGATTGAATTACACGAATGTCCAGTGCTGAGCAGAGAGACATTTCTTTTCCACATGTTCCTGCAGCTGCGTGACCCCAGGAAACCCAACGGTGGGGTCTGTCTTGGAGACAAATAGGGATTGTTTTGTGTCCGTGTGGAAATGCTCCCTCCCCCTCGGCTCCCCCAGCGCGTGCGAGCGTGGACAGGAGGGATCATTCCCCACCAGACACGTTCACATCCCAAGCAGCACAAACTCAGGATGTTTCCGCACCACAAACCCACAGAGTTGGGAATGCAGCTCAGGAGCCCCCAGCCAGGGGAGCTGCGGCTGCCCAGGGAAGGGCTGGGAGGCTGCTGGCAGGGGAAAATCCACAGCTGGATGGCTCTGTGTGCTCAAGGAGCCACCGCTCCCCTCCCCACCACCAGCCTGTGCCCAAACGTGCGGCTGGAAGAGGGGGGAGGCAAAGAGGGGATGGAGGATGCTCGTGAGAGTGGGATGCTCCTGTCAGTGGGATGTTCTGGGCAGTGGGACATTCCTGTCAGCAGGATCCTCCTGGCAGTGGGATGCTGTGGTCTGTGGGATGCTCTTAGCAGCAGGATGCTCTGGGCAGTTGGATACTCCTGGCTGTGGGATGCTCCGGGCCGTGGGATGCTGGTGGCAGCAATATCCCTGAACCCTCCCTGCTCAGAACCTCAGTGCTGATAAGATCTGGGGCTTCCAGAAAAAAAAAAGCAGGGTGAAATGGATTTCCTTTTTCCATTCGTTTTGAAGAAAACTGTAGGGTAAAGAGAACTGTTTGTAGGGTGGGAACCTGTTGGATGCGGAGCATCGCTACCCAAAGACATCCTTCCCAAAGAGCTCTCCCATCCTTCCCAAACAGCTCTCCCTTCCCTCTCAAACAGCTCTCCCATCCTTCCCAAACAGCTCTCCCTTCCCTCTCAAACAGCTCTCCCATCCTTCCCAAACAGCTCTCCCTTCCCTCTCAAACAGCTCTCCCATCCTTCCCAAACAGCTCTCCCATCCTTCCCAAACAGCTCTCCCTTCCCTCTCAAACAGCTCTCCCATCCTTCCCAAACAGCTCTCCCGGCTGCCGGCTGAAATCCAGATCTCCAACAGCTCATTTCCCGAGCAGCGACTCAGGCAAAGCCCAGGGAAGCCTGGGGCAAGGCCTGGAGCCTCCCAGGGAATCAAACACTGCTGGACTCCAGGGCTGGCTCTCGAGGTGAAGGAGCACTGGTGCCCTCGGGTCCTGTTCCCACATGGCGGGAGGTGCCGAGCTCCAGCTAAAGCTCCTTAGTCCTGTGGGGATCCAGCAGCATCCAACGACATCTACGGCATCACTGCTGAGATCAGGGAGGCCATGGGAGCCCCAGGAACCCTGGCTGAGCAGGATGAGGAGGGCCAGGAACTGGCTGGATAAGGAGCTGAGCTGCTCCACATCCCGGGAGTCCCGGGCTGTGGGATCGGCTGCTGAGCCCCGGGAGCTGCCGGAGGAGGAGCCTCTGGCTGCGCTATCCCTGGCACAGCACTCGTCTATAAATAGGAGTTTTAAGCACAGCAATTAATCACGGAGCGCTACTGTCCATGGGCTGGGCTGGCTCTAACAGGGGATGTGAGTCTGGTATTCCCTGGATTTACCAATCCAGCCTCCCCGGACACACACGGCTTTGAGGCTCCTTCCAAGCGGCGCTTTGAGGCTCAGAGTGAGCTTGGGTTGCTGTGGTTTGACAAGCGACCAGGCACCGGCTGAGGGGCTGCGGGTGGCAGCCAAAGGCACGTGTGACCCTCTTGGGCTGGCACTGGCAGCACGGGCAGCACAGGTCCCTTGGCACTGGCAGCTGAGGAGCAGGAGGGTCACAAGCGGTGTCGGCCTGTGGAGATCCATCCTCTCCCAGCCTGGAAAGGGTGCATCACCCACTAGAAACATTGGAATGGCTTTAAACTAAAGGAGGAGAGATGTAGATGGGATATTGGGAAGGAATTCTTCCCTGTGAGGCTGGGGAGGTGCTGGAACGGACTGTCCGGAGAAGCTGTGGCTGCCTCATCCCTGGAAGTGTCCAAGTGTTGAACGGGGCTTGGAGCAACCTGGGATAGCAGAAGGTGTCCTTGCCCATGGCAGGGGGTGGGACTGGGTGGGATTTAAGGTCCCTCCCAACCCAAACCATCCCATGTCTCTGTGTGTCCCTGACCCCTGAGCTCCCTGAAAGTCCCGGCCCTTTTTCCAGGCCTGGGCCCGCCACCGTCCACCCCATTTTCCCTGAAGAAGGAAAGGGCGAGCCCTTGCCCCTAATCGAAGTGGGGGCAGGCAGTGTCCCCCCTCCACTCAGCCCTTGGCTGCGTTTGGGGGAGCTGAGCGAGCCGTGCTCAGGAGGGGTCGGGGGGAGCCTCTCCCGGCGGCGAGGCCGTGCCGGGTCTGTCCTGCTGGGAAGTCACTTTTAGCTGCGGGTCCAGGCAGGGCCATATTGGGTTCAGTCTGTTGTGCAAAACACTCCGCAGCGCGCAATCTGTGCTCCCCCGCCTGACGAGAAATGCTAATTGTGTGCGAAGGAGCTGCCAAGAGCCCGCAGTATTCCCGGGAAGGGGGGTTATTGGGATTGTTCCCATTGTTCTGGCAGCTGCAGCACAGCCAGCCGGGCTGGGCACGGAGCAGGGCAGGGGCGAGCAGCTCTTCCTGCCCGGAGCTCGCCCATGGCACGGGATGGGATCAGGGACCGCCGGCTGCTCCCACCGGGCCGGATCCCGCCTGTGCTGCGGGGGAAGGGTGGGCACAGCGACTCTGCTTGGGCTGAAAGTGTCAGTTTTGCATAAAATATGAAGTGAAAATTCTTCTCCCCTCAGTTACTCCCTCGTCTGCCAGCCCGTGCCGGTGCCTGCATCCCACTGCTTCCCAGCCTGGAGCCAGCGCTTCCCGAGGGCTGGGGACAGCAGGATCTCCAGGGCAGAGGTGCTCGGGCAGGTACAGGGCCCTCGCTGTGCCGGGGGAGCTGGGCTGGTGCAGGTGTTGGGTGTAGGACACGGGGTTTGCATCTCCGGGGGTCGGTTCCTGCCAGGGACGGGGAGAGCAGAGGGAAGGTGGCGGAGGAACCAGGAGAGGATTTCTTTGCACCAAAGCAGCAGCCAAGCCTGAACACCACCAGAAGAAGAAACTCCTCCAACTCCCAGTGATCTGAGTGAGCTGGAAAAAGCTAAAGAGGGAGAAACGATGGCTCTGGTTTGATTTACAAGCACAGCAAAAGCTCCACATGGTGTGAAAATGTGGTGCTTTGCTGGGCTTTGCAGGAGCAAATCAAGGCCGTGTTTCGAAGAACCACAGAATCCCAGAATCCCAGAGTGGTTTGGATTGGAAACAACCTTAAAGCCCATCCAGCCCCACCCCCTGCCATGGGCAGGGACACCTTCCACCAGCCCAGGTTGCCCCAAGCCCTGTCCAGCCTGGCCTTGGACACTTCCAGGGATGGGGCAGCCACAGCTTCTCTGGACAGTCCATTCCAGCACCTCCCCAGCCTCCCCATAAATCATCCTGACTTCTCCCTCGTGGGCTGGGAAACAAGCAGCAGCGCTGATGGATTCTGTGTTTTTCCCTGTCTGTCCTTCCTCGCTAATTTGCAGCGAAGGAACCAGATAAAGTTTGATAACTTGGAAGGGGAGAGAGCGAGGGAGAAGCCGCCCCAGCCGCCGGCTCCTGGCGCTCCCCCCGATTCCAGGGAGGATAAATGAAGTGCTCTCCATTCCCTGCTCGTCTGCCACCCTCCAGTGAGTCTGTCATGGGCTCATCTGTGTCTAAATTAGCTTTGCACAGCAACGCCGTGTACAATTATTGCTGTCAGCCTTTGATCTGACCAGTTTATCTCATCAGCTTGTCAGGCTTCATTCTCCAACCTTTCTCTCCTCGGTGCAGCCGCCGGAGCTGCCCGGGCTCCCTTGGAAGAGGCTCCGGGCTCACACGGAGCTCCCGAGGGGTTTATAAAAGCTTGCAGTCCGATGGTGCAGCCGGAAAAATGGGTTACAACAAGCCTGGCAAGACGGAAGGGAGCAGCAGAATTCCTGCCTTTTCCAGGCCGTTCCTCGTTCAGAACCAGGGAATGACATCCACTGGGATTGGCACGTGGCAGGGGACCCACCGCTGGGAGCGTGGTGACATCAGTTCCATGGGATTCTCCCGACAGCCGTGTTTGACATTCCGGCTTCTGCTGCGAGGGCTCATGGAAAAAACATTTCCATTGTCTGGGACTCTCTGTGCTCTCCTGCACCAGGGCTGCTGGGAAGGGAGCTCCAAAGGGATGCAGCTGGGATGGATTAATCAGGGATTCCAAGGAATGGTCACCCCCGTCCTTTCAGCACCTTGTTCCAGCTCCAGGTGTCCCACAGCTTCCACCGAGGGGGAGTCCTGTGAGAGGGAGGCACCTGAGGCCATGTGAGATGCAGGGCAAAGGGTGGGATCCTGGGAGGGTGCCAAGCATCCCAAGGGATGCTCATCCCACAGCCAGGTGCCACAGGGGCTGCTTCCCAGTCCTGCAGAGCAACATTGGACACACAGCCCTGTCCAGGCCTGCTGCACCTTCCCGAGGCTCCTATCCCACCTCCCAGTTCCTGCTGCACCTTCCCCAGGCTCCTATCCCACCTCCCAATTCCTGCTGCACCTTCCCCAGGCTCCTATCTCACCTCCCAATTCCTGCTGCACCTTCCCAAGGCTCCTATCCCACCTCCCCATTCCTGCTGCACCCTCCCAAGGCTCCTATCCCACCTCCCCATTCCTGCTGCACCCTCCCAAGGCTCCTATCCCACCTCCCCATTCCTGCTGCACCTTTCCGAGGCTCCTATCCCACCTCCCAACTCCTGCTGCCTGCCCAGCAGACCCTCTCCCCCAGAATCCTCTCCCTTCCCTCCTTCCCAGCTTCCCAGGGTTTCAGTGAGGCTGTAAAAGTTCCCTTATTCTGGAAAAACAGAGGGATAGGCCTCTCTCCACCCTGGAGGTGTCACTCATCCTCTGCCACCGCCCCAGGTGTGGTTCCGTGGTGTCCCCTCCCCAGCCTGGTGTCCCCAGACTTCTGATGGATGGTGAGGACATGTCCCCAGCCCCCTCGGTTGGTTGTGACTCCCGGTTCCCCACATCGTTATCTGTCCTCCTTCACTCCCAGAAATCCCGCCGGTTGGAATTCTGTCTGCTCCAACTCGTGAATATTCCGGACTCTGAAGTTTCCCGACTCCAGATGTTCTGGCCAGACCAGAGGAAAGAAAGGAAAAAAAAAAAAAAACCCACCCAAAAAAACTTCAGCATTAATAAAAACCTTTTGAAAATCCCGAGTGCTATTGCGCAGCAGTGACATCACATCCGTGAAATATGAGCTGATGATGTCACAGCTGGGAAATGAGGGATGATTGTTCCTTCTTGGCACACGCTGCTGCTCGGGCCAGACCTGTTAAACAAATGCACATGGCCCGTAAATGTGGAGATTAAACCCAGGAGTCGGGAACGCAGCCCCGTGGGCACCTGGGTCACGGAGCCTGGCGGGGACAGGGGGCGTGGGGAGGGTGCCAAGGGTGGGGAAAGGGTTCGTGTCCCAGTTCTATTCCCAAAGACTGGAGAAAGGGTTTGTGTCCCAGTTCTATTCCCAAAGACTGGAGAAAGGGTTCGTGTCCCAGTTCTATTCCCAAGGATTGGGGAAAGGGTTCGTGCCCCAGTTCTATTCCCAAGGATTGGGGAAAGTGTTCGTGTCCCAGTTCTGCTCCCAAAGACTGGAGAAGGGGTTTGTCTCCCAATTTTATACCCAAAGATTGCAGAAAGGGGTTTTTTTCCCTAATTCTATGCCCAAATATTGGGGAAAGGGTTTTTCTCCTAATTCTGCTCTCAAGGATTGGGGAAAGTGTTCGTGTCCCAGTTCTACTCCCAAAGACTGAGAGAGGATTTCTTAACCACTTCAGCCTCCAGATCTGGAATGTCTGGATGCCTTTGGATTTTCCTTTGCTTTCCTCCCCCATCTCCAGCCCGGTGGCTGCTGGGGACAGAGGAACGGCTTTGCCAGGCTGTCCCCGTGACCCAGGACAGAGGGGGGACAGCAGAATGTGCTGAGGGAGCAGTGACAGCCCCTCCACTCACAGAGCCAGCAGTGCCGGCCCCAGAGCCACCCATCCCCATCCCATCCCCATCCCACAACTCCCACAGCTGCCTGTGCCAGGCCTCACTGGACAATCCCCCTCTTTGACCCCGCTGACAAGCACTTACCCCTCAAATCCTTGGATTCATCCTCCTCATTCCTCCATGCCAGGGCTGGCTGCAAACATTCCTGCCTGGGCTGCCTGCTCCCACACCAGAGATTAAGCCATGGGAAGCAGCAATCCATGAAATCCTGGCACTGGGTCCCCCAACCTTCCCAATCCCAACCCTCCCTGGGACAGCAGGATCTGTTATGCAAGTGCTTCCCTCACCCACACGTTCGCTTCCCACGTGTGCAGCCTCCTGATGAAGGAGCACATTCCATGCCATGGAAAAGCACTATTTTTCCCACCTGGGCTGTGCTGACAGTGTCAGGCCTCTCCTTTAAGCTCCCAGCTGGATTTTTGAATTCGGCCTTTTCCCTTTTGGGCCCATTGTTCGTGCTGGGAAGGACGCGCCAGGCGGGAGGGGAACGTCTGCCAAGGTGTCCATCAGGGAGATCCCGAGGGATGGGGTGCTATCTGGGAATTTAATAATCATCCTTGCCTGTGCTCGATCAAACCAGGAACATTTATTTATTTATTTACTCGCTCATTCCTTAGGACGGGTTTTGCTGGGACAATTTCAATTCCAGAAGTTGGCGGGGGGAAGAAAAAAAAAAACAAACCACCAACCCTGCCTATAAATCTTTTCAGGAAGATTTTGTTTTGCTGCTCCAAAGTGAAAATTTCCTTGTCTTCTCACTTAACACGGGCTCATATTTCCAAAAATATGCCAATCATAACAAAAGGAGTGGAAGGAGGGAAAGCAAAGGCTGCAGCCGAGATAAAACATGGGGACCAACCTGTGCTGACGCTGTTTTCCTTTCTTAGCTCCATGGAAAAGGTATTTTTACATTTTAGCCCGATGCAGATTTTGTCTTTTTTATTTCATTTGAAATCTAAATTTTCAGCAGGCAGGAAACTGTTTCTTTGACAGCTTTAATCAGAAATCAAAGATTTGATCATGCAGGGAGATGGAATTTCAACTTCAAAGCCCCGGCACAAGAGGTGGATGCAGGTACCGGTGTGCTGCGATGCCGTGGAAACGGGAAGGGTGATGGGAGGCAGCGCTGCCGGAGGAAATTAAAGGGGGACACAGCACTGGGGAATGTTCCCAGCGACGAGAAGGAGCCTTCAAAAGGCAGGTGTTTAATTCCTGTACAAAACAAGGCAGCAAACAGTGATTAGAGCCCAAACCCTCCTCACTGTGCAGCCGCAGCGCCCAGGCCGGGCTGGAGGCTGGGGAAGGGGAGATGTGCCAGCTCCCCCTGCTCCAGCTCCTTGGCAGAGCCGGGCTTGGAAACGTGGCTGCATCCGGCAGCCAGTGGCAGATGTGTCAGGGGAATGGGGACAGCAGTGGCACCCCTGGCCAGCGCCAGCTGGGGCCACGGAGCAGGGCCGGACCTGGGGCTGGTTCTGGAGCTGGTTCTGAAGCTGGTGCTGGTGCTGGTCTTGGTTCTGGTCCTGGTGCTGGTCCTGGTGCTGGTTCTGGTGCTGGTGTTGGCACCAATGACAGTGCTGGTGCTGGTCCTGGTGCTGGTGCTGGCTCTGGTGCTTGTGCAGGTGCTGGTGCTCAGTTGGGAGAGGCACAAATTCTTTTCCCTCTGGCATTTGTGTTTCTAATCCGAGTCTGAAGCAGCTCAGGGTCACCCCGTGGGATCGCTTTCCCGGGATGTTATTCCCATTGCATCCAGCTGGAGGAAGAAAAGGCATCATGGAGAGCACGCCCCGGGTGGGGAGGGGGCTGCAGTGCCCGGCCAGGGGTCCCACAGCTCCCAGGAGTGATGGGCAGCTCCTGAGCCAGAGGCTGCTCTTCCCATGAGGAATGGGCTGGAACCTGGATGAGTATTTCCCTGGGCTGGAGAAACAGTGCAAAACGGGGCCCCACATCCAGCACGGTGACCACGAGCCACCCCTTGGGACCAGCCCTTCCCGTGCCGGCTCTGACCAGGAATTTCTTGGTCGTGTGTGGAAAAAAGGCTTTTGCTTGAATGATGTCCTGGGATTTGCTTTTCCAGGCTTGACTCACTCCCTGGGAGGAAAGTGGGGTGTCTGAAACCTGGGGATGTTCTGGAGGCTTTGGGAAGAAAGAAGTCTGATCCATCCATCCATCCATCC